>CM035847.1:247568135-247914718 GCA_020510985.1 Pholidichthys leucotaenia | reverse complement strand
CTTTGATTTCTTGTCAGTGAGACATTTTTCTTTTCCATTGCTTCTTTTAATTGTTTTAGTTGTTGTGTTTTTCTGTTGAATTTGTGACAATAAAGGTGTGTTGAAAAATCAAAATCTCTAATTCTCGCTCTCCCAAAGGGGGCGGGCGAGGGATAGTTCTCTCTCTCTCTCTCTCTCTCTCTCTCTCTCGTGCGCATGCGTGGGCGTTTGTGGGAGCAGGGGTGTGGAGTGGTGTCGAGTGAGTACTTTAAACTTTGTATCTTCTAACTTTTTCTCTATCTTGTGTGTTTGAGGTGTGTGTGTTTAATATAGTGGGTTGAGTGTGTGTGTGCTGGGGTGTGAGTGTTGGAGTGAGTGTGTTGGGGAACGGTAGCTTCTGCTGCCGGTTTTTCCCAGCCGGCATCATGCCGGTGATTGATGGTGGTGTGGAGTTTGAGCGCTTAACCCGGCGTCATGGTGTGAGAATCCTCCCGACAGTTCCCTGTTCTGTGGAGGAGGCCAGCCTCGCTGTAGGACAGGTGGTTGGGCATGGCAGCATAAAATCAGCATCGAGGATGAACAGCGCAATTGTGATCTTTCTGGATTCGACTGAGAAAGCTGATCAGGTGGTGGCACAGGGAGTGGTCATAGGTGACACTTTTACTCCCGTTTTACCGCTGGCGAATCCGTCTAGGAGGATCACCATCTCAAACGCTCCTCCTTTCGTTAAAAATGATCAGCTGATTAGAGAGTTGTCCCGTTTTGGCCAGGTTGTGTCCCCTATCAGAATGGTCTCTCTGGGTAGTAAATCACCCCTGCTGAAGCATGTTGTATGTCACAGGAGGCAGTGTTTCATGGTGTTGAAAGACAGCTCTGCTGAACTGAACGCGTCTTTTAATTTCAGGATTGATGGCTTTAGCTACTTGGTGTTTGCAACATCTGAAACCATGAAGTGTTTTGCGTGTGGCGCAGAAGGCCATCTTATTAGGTCATGTCCTGAAAAGGCGAACACAAAGAGCACTGGCGGTAAGAAAGGTGACGCCGCTGTTTCTGGTGGTCCGGAGGGTAGCGCTATATGTGGTGCGGCGGATGCCGCTGCGGCGCCCGCTTCTGCTGGGGCGGTCGTGGCCGCGACTGCGGCCGCGTCCGCATCCGCGGCCGCGTCCGCTTCTACTTCTGCGGGGGCGTCCGCGTCCGCGTCCGCGTCCGCGTCCGCGTCCGCGTCCGCGTCCGCGTCCGCGTCTGCTTGTGCTGGGGCGGCCGCGGCCGCCTCTGCTGGGGTGGCCGCGGCGGGCGCGGTAGTTGTCCCCCCAAACAGTGATGGTGGGGAATTTCTGTCTGGCGGCAGCTCTGATCATTGTGACGAGCCTGTCGCCCGGGGTAGACAGGTGGAGGGTGTAAGTAAAAGTGCAGTTAAACGAAGGAACGTGAATGAACAGACTTTGCAGGCGGGGGAGGAGCGGTTTGAGGCTGTAGCGGACACACAGAGCAAACACTGCATGACAAACGTTGCGTTTCATGAAGAAATGCAGGAATGTAGTTTTGTTGAAGAGGATCCTTTTAAAGCTGCACAAAAAAGGAAAAGTGCGGAAAACTTGCAGAGCTCTGCTAAATCTAGTAGGGTTGGGAATTTAGATTTACTGAATGAGAGCGCTTCTGACGAAAGTGGAGATGAGTCTGAACTGATGCAGACGCAGACGCAGGAGGAGCAAAGCTCCTATTGTTTTGCTAAAATTAGACAATTTCTCCAGGTGACTAAGGGGAGCAGAGCTGTGAAAGTGGAAAATTACTTTCCAGATCTGGAGTTATTTGTGGCATCAGCTCGCAAGCTGATGAAACCGAATGATGGGAATGAGACTTTTACTGATCAGGAAATTTTTCGTTTAAAGAAACTGGTTGCCAAACTGAAATCACAAATTACTAACAGTCATGTTGACTCTTAGTTTGTTTCTTCCCTTTTATGCTATGTGTGTGTTTTTTTACTGTACCTTATTTTTATCCTTTTTAATGCCCCACCTTAGAATTGGCACTCTTAATATAAACGGGGCCAGGGATGATGTAAAAAGGGCCTCTTTATACAAGCTTTTTAATTTAAAGGCACTTGACGTGCTGATGGTCCAGGAGACTCACAGCACTGTAGACATTGAGTGCCAGTGGAGAAAAGAGTGGGATGGCTGCATTTTTTTTAGCCACAAATCCAATAATAGTGGAGGGGTGGCTGTACTTTTCTCTCGGGGTTGTGTGCCTGTCTCTTATGAGGTAGAAGAGGTGGTGAAAGGACATGTACTCTTGCTAAAGGTACAGCTTGAAAATGTAAACTTGGTTCTTATAAACGTGTATGTGCCAACCCAGAGAGCAGAAAGGATCAGGGTCTTTAATATGCTATCAGATACGGTTAGATCCTGTAATCCAAATAGTTTTTTATTTCTGGGGGGTGATTTTAACTGTACATTAAACCACAGACTGGACAGGAACCATCAGGAACCTCACCCTGCTTCTGCCAATAGGCTGAGGGAACTAGTGAAGGCGCATGAACTGGCCGATGTGTGGAGATCACATCATGGGGACCAGAGGCAGTACACCTGGAGCCATGCTAAAGATAACCTCTTATCTATGGCTAGGTTAGACCGTTTCTATGGTTTTAAACACCAAATGAGTGTTTTTAAAAATAGTTGTATCTGTCCTGTTGGTTTCACTGATCACTGCCTGCTGATTTGTTCTGTTTTCATTGAAAATGTAAAGTGTAAGAGTGCTTTTTGGCATTTTAATAATACACTTTTAAATGATGTGTTTTTTAAGGGAGTTTTTCATGATGTATGGAAGTCACACAGGGAACAAAAACCCTCTTTTAGTTCTCTCCAATTGTGGTGGGATTTTGGTAAGGCCCAGATAAAACAACTCTGCCAACAGTACACTCAAAATGTCACTCGTAGCTTGACCCAATCCTTGAAAGTTCTGGAGACTGAGGTGGTAGAACTAGAGGAGTTGCTCAGTTCTACAGGAAAACAGGAGCACTTAGAGGCTCTCAAGTCAAAAAGGTCAGCCTTGGCTAGCTTGCTAGGGGTCACCGCACAGGGTGCTCTGGTCCGCTCACGCTACATGGATGTAGCTCTGATGGACTCGCCCTCCCAGTACTTTTTTGGACTGGAGGGGAAAAATGGACAGAGAAAGCTCATTCACTCCTTGTTGGGCGATGACGGGAGAACAATCTCCACAGCAGCAGAGATCAGGAAACACGCTGCTAGCTTTTACAGTGAATTGTTTAGAGCAGAGTGGAGGGAGGACACGTCACTGGGCCAGGTTTTCCTTGATGGTCTTCCAGTGCTCTCAGAGGACCTTGTTGCCGGCTTGGATGCTCCACTGTCTCTGTCTGAGCTGCATACGGCGCTAATGAGCCTCCAGAATGGAAAATCACCAGGCATAGATGGTCTCTCTGTGGACTTTTTTAAGGAATTCTGGCCCCTGCTTGGTCCAGACCTGCTGGAGGTTCTCCAAGATAGCTTGGAAAGGGGGACCCTACCCACGACCTGCAGGAGGGCCATCATCACACTGTTGCCGAAAAAGGGGGACCTCCAGAGCCTAAAGAACTGGAGGCCGGTCTCTCTGCTCTGCACAGACTATAAGATTCTCTCAAAAGCTCTGGCCCGAAGACTGAGAAAGGTGATGAGCGAGCTCATTCATGTAGACCAGACTTACTGTGTGCCTGGCAGGCTGATTAGTGACAACGTCACTTTAATTCGGGATATTTTGGAGGTCTCTGGTTCATTGGCGGTAGAAACTGGTTTGATTTCAATTGACCAGGAAAAGGCGTTTGATCGGGTTGAACACCAATATTTATGGACAGTTTTAACAGCTTTTGGGTTCAGCCCAGGCTTCATAGCCAGGATACGGGTCTTGTACAGTGACATTGAGAGTGTACTGAAGATAAATGGGGGCCTGTCTGCCCCTTTAAAAGTCCAGAGGGGGGTTCGGCAGGGCTGCCCTCTCTCAGGGATGCTGTACTCCCTCGCCATAGAGCCTTTGCTTCACTGCCTGAGAAGGGACCTATCAGGAGTCACTTTTCCTGGCTGTGACACCACGTTCAAGCTGTCGGCCTATGCAGATGATGTAGTCATTCTGCTAAACAAGCAGAGTGACATTGACGTTCTGGTTAGGAGTGTCAATCTTTTTGGCCAACTTTCCTCTGCAAAAATAAACTGGGGAAAAAGCGAGGCTCTGATGGTGGGGGAGAAACTAGAAAATCAGCTTACGCTGCCTGGTGGGTTGATTTGGAAAAAAGGAGGTTTTAAGTATCTTGGTGTCTTTATTGGAAATCAGCAGTTTGAGCAAAAAAATTGGGATGGGGTCATAGAGAAAATTAACGGGAGACTAAACAAATGGAAGTGGCTAATGCCAAGAATATCTTTTAGAGGAAGAGTGCTCATTTTAAATAATCTTGTTTCCTCATCCCTGTGGCACCGCCTCATGTGCATGGACCCCCCTGCTGGTTTGTTGTCCAAAATTCAGTCTGTTTTGGTGGACTTTTTTTGGGGGGGTGGACTCCACTGGGTTCCTCAAGCCCTGTTATTTCTTCCCAAAGAGGAGGGGGGGCAAGGAGTGATTCATTTAGCTAGTAGAGGTGCTGCTTTTAGACTGACTTTCATACAGAGACTGCTGACGGGCCCCCAGGACCTGGTATGGAGGCCTTTGGCCTGTGTTATTTTACAGAGAGTCCTTGGGCTTGGGCTAGACCTCCCTGTGTTTTTAATGGATTTTAAGAACTCTAATGCACTGTCTTTACCCAGTTTTTACCGCAGTCTCTTTTCAGTGTGGACTCTTTTTAAAAAACAAAGAGGGCCATGCGATTCCCTCTACTGGTTGTTGAGGGAGCCGCTGGTTTTTGGTGGTCGCCTTGGTGTCCTGCCGGGAGTTGGAAGGACCTTCCTTGATAGGCTGTGTTCCAGGAACGTTCTCACTCTGAAGCAAGTGGTGGAACTGGCTGGTCCTGGCCTCAACAACGCCTCAGCTTTAGCAGCTCATCTTGGTGTCAGGTCGAATCGTTTCATCGATGGTCTTCTTGCACACTGGAAACAGGAGCTTCATGGACTTGAGCACTCCCTACTCTTGGACTTTAGCAATGGCACGCTGCAGCCGGAAAGCACTGACCCCTTTCCCTCTCTCACGCTCTATATGGACTTTGACGTCGCTCCTTGCTCCTTACTGGCATTCTGTGCTCCCACTGGTGTGGACTTTGGAGGAGCCAGTGGTAAGGCACTCTACAGACTGGTGGTGATGGCACTCAACAAGGACCGATTGAACACCTGTGTGGACACTCCTTGGAGAGCCTATTTTAAGCTAGGAAAAGGGCATCGGCCTGCCTGGAGGGCTCTTTATAAAGCCCCTCTCCCTAAGAGGCATGGAGACTTACAGTGGAGGGTCTTGCATGGTATTATAGCAGTCAATGCTTTTGTTTCTGTGATTAACAGCAGTGTCAGTGATCAGTGTGTTTTTTGTTCCTCTAGGGAGACTGTTTTTCATTGTTTTATTGAATGTCAGCGCCTGAGTGGCCTCTTTGAACTTCTCACAGAACTTTTTCATATTTTTAAGGAAGTTTTCTCTAAGCAGGTTTTCATTTGTGGTTTTATGTACAATCGTCGTTTTAAGCAGAAGTGTCAACTACTGAACTTTGTTTTAGGGCAGGCAAAGTTGGCTATCTATGTAAGCCGGAGAAGAAAACTTGAGAATGTTGAGAGTGATGTTGATGTCGAAATTTTATTTGTGAGGCTACTTAAAGCCAGAATCAGGCTGGACTTTCAGTTTTTTATGGGGAATGGGGATGTGGAAGGTTTCAGGACCCTCTGGTCCCTGGAGAATGTCCTCTGTTCAGTTCATGATGGACAGCTTTTTTTGGGGCGTTTTTTGGGGGATTAATTTTCTGTGTAACATAGCATGATATAGAAATTGTATTGACTGATGGACAAGTGTGTTTATTAAAGATCCTTTAAAAATCAAAATCTCTCTCTCTCTCTCTCTCTCTCTCTCTCTCTCTCTCTCTCTCTCTCGCTCTCTCTCTCTCTAATTCTCGCTCTCCCAAAGGGGGCGGGTGAAGCTTTCTCTCTCTTTCTCTCTCTGTGTTTCCTTTTGCCTCAGGGGCGGGGGAGAGGCAGATTTGGCCTGTAGAAAAAACAGAAGTGTGAATTTTTGCTCAGCTAAGTTCAAGTATGCAAAAGGCGGGGCCATGTGGCTCACAAGGGGTAGGAGATGCTGAGTTATATAAAGGAAATATGAAAAAAACAGTGGGATTCAACAATGACTCAAATGCTCAGTGGTATATCACCCAAAGACAGAAGGGAGGTTAAAGCAGAATGTGATAAATTGTATCAGAAATTGAGGGAAGACGACATTCTAAATTTAAATAAGGAGGACAGTTTGAGCCAGTTTTTAATGGATTTGGAACAAAGAAGGCTAGATGACATACAATCTATGAAAGATATGGCTGTCACAGGATTTTTGGTGAAAAAGAGACATAAGCATCATATTGAGGAGTGTGAACGTGAGTGCAGGCTGATTCATCATTTGGTTACATGCTCTGCTGCAATGGATGGTGTGCAATTGATGAAGACACAGGTGTCTGAGAAGGAGCAGAATCAGCACATGATGAAAATGGAGACAAACAGTGGTTTGAGGCAGGATTCAGCAGCGGTTGGCCCAGTGGGGTGTGTGAGTGAGACAGAGAAGAATAAAGATTTACTGGTTGATAAGCAGCTGGACAAACAAAAGGGAGGGGTGCTGTCCCTCTACCCTAATTTGGAAGATTTGAAAGGGGAATTGCCCCCACCGCCATATTGTGTTAATCAGATGCCTTTGGTTAAACTTAAAGAAGGGGTGGTAGAAGTTGAGACGGTGACATCACCGGAAGAATTTGAACAGTTGAAAGGTTTGCTGGAAACTCAGAAACAGAAAATGCAGGCAGACAGACGGGAGATGGAAAGGTTGCAGGAAGAACTTGAAAGATTAAGGTTGGAAAAGACTGTGGGAGAACGGCTGCAGAATGTTGAAGCTGGTGTAACTAATTTGCAAAGACAAACACAGGATTTTCAGCATAGTTTATGGTCTAATGCTGGCAGTGTGGAATTAGGTGTAGCAGATGATGAAGGTACAGTCGATCAACAGATAAGCTACAGGTGTCTTAGAGATGACTGTGGTCAGTGGAGTGAACACGCAGACATCGAGGAAATACATCTCCTTTCCCCTACAGTATTTGCTTCATCTACTCCTTATGGTCAGGATGATTTTAAGAGCAGGCAGAGGAGAGAAAGTTCAGATGCTATGACTGCAGCTCTTACAAAAATAAACAATTCACAAAAACATGAAGGCAGACCACTGCAGGAAAATAGATCATATCAATTGATAGGAGAGGTCAGAATGACAGATAAGGAGAGGAAAGAATTAGGAGACCAGGAGAAGCACATGCGAGGCAGGCCTTACAGTTTCAGAAATAGAGATTTGTGCCGCAGAGTTTGGGATGGTGACGAATGTGACCCTTATACAGGCTGCCGTCTTAATTCAGCTGTACGCAGAAACACACAACAGGCCACAGAGCACCACATACACACACAGGCACCACTGGTAATGAAAAGCAGAGGCAGAACATATCAGCCATTCTCATGGACAGACATAAATGGCATTTCAGAAAAAATGCCCCCGCCCTGTGAGGGTGGAGGTCAGTGGATGACAAAATTTGATCAGTTAACTCAAGGAGTTACCGTGGCAATGGGAGATTTTAGAGCTTTGCTTGGGCAACAATTAAGTGTTGTGGAGGTCTCTCAAATTGAATAGTTGGCAGGGACCCAAACAGTTTCAGATTCAGCACCTTTCACCCCTGTAGCATCAGCCTTAGGTACAGCAATGAGACGCAAATTTCCAATTCCACCAGGAGCTTTAAGAGCTTTAACTTTTTCAATTAAGGAGAATGAGTCTCCTATGGCATTTATCAGTAGATGTAAAATGGAGTGGACAGCGGCTGCTGGCTCTCATCCTAATACATCTGATTTTCAAAGGGACGTATTTAGGCAAACAGTGTTAAAAGGAGTGCCTCAGGCAGTGAGAAGAGGCCATGGACAGTAACCCTGATATTCCCAGTAGCTCTGTGGAATTGTGGGAAAGGCACTTCACACACCATATGCGTAAAGAACAGGAAAAAGCAGAAAAAGAGAAGGTTGACAGAGATAATCAAGAACTGCAACTGTTAAAATTGCAGTTACACAAGGCCAGACAAGAAATAGCTGAAGTTAAAAAGACAAACAAACCAGCTAAGCAGTTGGTACAGCAGGCTCCGGAAACACCCTCAGGGCCAATGCCAACACCGGGAATGGCAGCTTTACCTGCACCTGTGTACCCAGCACCCACTGGTTGGACACCCCAAATACCATATTTTCAGGGTGTACCACGTGGATTTCATTATTATCGGGGGGCATCTCATGGAAGGCGGGGTGTGAGAAGCTTTCAGGGTCGAAAGGTCATGGGCCTGAATGCATGTCATGGCCGTGGTCAAAATGGTCATTGAAGGAAGGATTGCCCAACTAATCCTTACCCACCACCAGTGGCACCAGCAAGTGCAGGACATCAAGCACCCTATGCAGCGGCAGCTCCACCTGCTGGCCAATATCCAGCATACACTTCAACTGCGGGGGAAGTGCACCTCACACAATATGAGGAACAATGACGGGGCCCACAGAGAAAAAGTGACGTGGGAATGGCAGATCCCATGGTCACACTAAAGGTTATGGACTGTGACCTGCCTTTTCTGGTTGATACGGGGGCAACCTATTCCACTTTGAACTGTGACATTGAGCCTACACTGTTATCGGCTAAAGCTGTGGAGGTTATTGGTTTCTCTGGGGTTCCTGAAAGACTGCCTGTGACAAAGCCTTTGGACACTTGTGTTGCTGGTCAAACTGTGAAACAACGTTATGCCTGCTCAAAAAACTCTCCCACAAATTTGATGGGGAGAGACCTGCTGATTAAACTGGGGGCATCGGTGCTGTGCTCGACCGATGGAGTCATCTTGTCATTCCCTAATGGTGTTGCTATGAACTGTTCAGTGCAAGGACTGTCTGTGCATGGACAAATGCTGTTGAAACCTGATGTGACACCACAGGCGCCAAACACCTGGGCTGACATTTACTGGGGCCTGTTATCGCCTGACTCGCCCTCACAGACTGGCGTGTTGCCAGTGTTCATGGCCTGGAAGCCGTGGATTGCTCTCCTTGCACCCTATGCACCTCCCATTGATCCCCTACATGTCACTCTGTATTATGACAGAAATTCGGATGATGTTTATCATGATAGATTTTTCTCCCAACTGGATGGTCAAATTTGGACCATCAAATCTAGGTTTTTGTATGTAGGACAAGAGGGTGTCGCCGCAGATGCTGTATTAAGTGCAGAGCAATTACAGTGGTATGAAATGTCAGAGGAATCAGCTCCACACATTACCTTGCTCATACATGCTAATCACCAAGCAAAAGAGTTAGGGCCTATGGTTAAAACACTGGCTGAAGCCACTGATTGGCAAATGTTGAATATTCTGCAAATCTGTAAAATTCTGCATATCCATTGTAAGTGGTATTGCTATCTTTGCATTTTGTGGGTGTTGTTGTGTCCCTTGTATTCGATCTCTTTGCCTCAGGGTCATCACTACAGCAGTGGAAGGCAAACAACCTCCTCCATATCAAATGCCACTATTAAAACCTGATGGATCAATTGCACTTGACATGGAATCAGACAAAGATGATGATGAGGAGGACTATGATGTGGCTTTGAAGGCTTAAAGGGTTTGAGTTATTGGTCTCATTTTGGATGAGACCAAAAGGGGGAAATTGATGGGATACAGTGATCAGTATAACCACATAGTAGTTAATGGTGTGATTTAAAATATGTGTGTGATCAATATAACCACATAGTAGTTAGTTGTGTGATTCAAAATATGTGTGTGTTCAATATAACCATATAACAGTTATTTGTGTGACTCAAAATGTTTGTATTCTGCTTATATCTAGGTAAAATAACCAATATACCATAATGGAAAATATATTGCCAAGTGTGTGGTTCACTCTCTGCAAAATAGTGGACCTTTGTCTCATCACAGAGGATAACAAACGGCTGGGATTTATGGGAAGGAGGCACAGTTGCGATAAGGAATGGCTGAGCCTGGCCTACGCTGACCTGGGAGGTGAAGTGACCTTCATGTGGATACATTCGGTGCCAGGAACGGATCCTCCCTGGACCAGACACCTGGACTGTCCACTCGTTAAATGCATGCTTTCTTCTTTGTTCATTTGTGTATAAATATTCTGGGTCAGGGCCAGCATAGTCAGTCAGACTTCATGAACTAACACGATCTGTTGCTGTCAGGGCGAGAAGGATTGACCCAGCGCTGTAACCTACTATATTCAACTTGCTTGATTAATAAATACGTGTTCCAATTAAACTAAATCTCTTCCTTGAAAAACGAATCTGGGTAAACCATCTACACACATAGACAAGCTTTGAAGAGTAGACTTAGATGGTTTTCTACTAAGTTTTTCATCCTAACACATCTGAGTTTTTCTACTTTGAGTGTTATTTAGATGTGGAGAATTACCTGATGCATCCCAGTACGGATTCAGTCTTAGATTGAAGTCTCCACCACATATCACTAAACCTTGGGCTTTAGTTATCATTAGGTCAAATACATTTTTATAAAATTTCCAGTTAGCCCCTGGAGGTGCATATACATTCAGCAGGGTGATATCTTCTCCCTCTAGCTGACCAAGTACCATGCTGAATCTCCCTTCTTTATCTTTGTGTTCTGATTTTTTTTTTCAAATATAATTTTGGTTGAGATCAATGTCGCTACCCCCCTCCTCCTCCCTGACTTCTATGAAGATGAAGAGATCATTTTAAACCCTTGTCTATTAAGTTTAGTGTGCTCCACGTCTGTTAGGTGGGTTTCCTGTAAAAATATTATTCCTGCTTTGTCTTTTTTCATTTTGCCTAGAATCTTGGATCTTTTAACTGGATTCAGGATCCCTTTTACATTATATGAGATTATTTTGGTTACACCCTGTTTCTCCATTGTGTTGTCTTATTTAGTATAACAGTGTGGTGGCCCTCTTTTATGCTACTCAGAAACTGAAAGAACATTAAGAACATAAAAAGCATTAAGAACATAGTATATAAAACTTTAAAACAAAAAACTGACAAAAGATCTTCCTGAGCTGAGGTCTTTTTAGCGACCTTAGAAGAGCCTTGTTGGTGCGTTGGCTCTGAGGGAAATTCCTCAAACTCTGTTACGTGCTGAGGGCCCTCTCTTACCCCTGTAAGTTGTCCCATGTTTTTAACGTGAATTTCAGATCCCAATCCGAACTTGTAATGATTTTTTATTTTTTTATGCCTATACCCTATGAAATTGTGCGCACCTTCCCACCACCATCACAGCAAACAATCACGTTAATACAGTATTTGTTAGTGTGGAGAGATCATGTGGTTCACCATCACATTTCTATTTCAACATTCTTTTTTTTAAGACTTATTTGTTTCTAATATTATGACTGTTCCATGAAATGTTTTACCACTTGATACTTGCTGATTCTGCATTTCCTTTAATGTTTGTTACCTTGTAGGAGGAGGGTTTCATGCGCAGATTGATTAAAAATATCGTTATTCCCTCCTGAAAACGCTCAGTTTTTCCTTATAGCCCTGGCGCTGGGTTTCCCGCTGCTGGCCCGTGGATTTTGAGGGACTCTGTGTGCACCACGTTTGAGCCTTGATTCTTTCGATCGGGTCTACTGTGGGTTTATACACCGTTACCGGGAGCCCTCTTCTCGCCATATCCGTGGTTGCTTCTTCCACCGAGTTGTAGAGACATGTCTCATCCCCGTAAAAAACCCGCAGCTTCGCCGGAAATGGAGTTTGAAAGCGCAGTTTCTTCTCTCGTAGTACCTTTTTAGCGTCGTTGTATTCCCGACGCTTTTTAAGGACCTCCGGGGCGTAGTCGTGCTCCACAAAAACTTTTCTTTCTTGGTGCATAAATCCTTTTTTCTGCCAAGCCAGTCTCAAAACCTCCTCCTTTGTTTTGAAGTTGGAGAACTTAACCACCACCGAACGCGGGGGTGCTTCCGCCGACGGCCTTGGGGCTAATGAACGGTGCGCCCTTTCTATTTTCAAATCAGTGGATTGGGGAATTTCCAACTTCTCTCTCAGTATGGATTCCACGCATGCAGCCATTGTGGTGAAACTGTCCTCGACTCCTTCTTTCAGACCATGAATTCTTATGTTGTCTCTTCTTAGTCTTCCTTCTTGGTCGGTTAGCTTAGCCTCCAGTCTTGACTGTCGTTTGAGTAGTTCCAGCACGGTTTCTTCCAGCCCTTTTATTCTTTCCTCTGCTTCCATGATTCGGTCTTCAGCCTGGTCCACTCTGCTGTTTGTCCTTTTTATTTCGTCTTTAATTTCACAAAATTCGGCCCAACACTCGCGGCGAAATTGTCTTAATTCTTGAAGTACCATTTTTAAGCTAACCGTGTTGCTAGCCTTATTCAGCTCCTCTGCTTCCGAGTGGTCATTGTCCTCCAGGTCAGATTCTCCTGCCGATGCGAGTCTTGGCCTGGGAAATGTCGATCTCTTCTGTTTTCCTTTAGGCATAATGACTTTGTCTTTTGATTTTCACTCTTCCAAAAATCTGTTAAATCTGATTTTCAAGGTATTTTCACAGATCGGGTCTGGGAGCTTCAGCGTTAAGCTGCTATCACCATGGTGTCCAGCCATGAGTTTGTTTTTTAAAATAATTCTGTTGAACCACAATTCAAAAGCACTGTCTGATTTTCATTGGTTAATTTTCATAGAATTTTTATTTATTACCACTTTTGTCAGATTCAAGTTATTTCTGTGACCACTGTGGGTTTTTCTTTCATTAACAGAGGGGTACCAACAATTTTGTCCATGTCTGTACAGTTTTTTACAACAAAACTGTTCCTCCCAGGGAAATAATAATACTTTTATATTTGGAAAAGTTTCAAGCCAAGGTTGCAATACAAAAATAAAATTAAAATACGATATTTATGTACCAATAATAAATTTCTCAAGAACACCAAACATCTTAATAGCTTTCTTATTTTTTATGCTACTAATAGTTGTGCCATATTGTTTCAGTTCAAAATAAAAATGTTGAAAGTTTGGTTTCATTCTGGAGTCTGTCCACTTCTTCTTGTGTATGTGAAACTTTCCTTTAAGCATTATCAATTGTATGAAATAAACAAAGTCCTTATCCACAGATTTTTGTTCAAATACAAAAATGATGTCACTTTCTTTAAACAGAATTCTTTGTCCCATCTGTTGTGACCATAACTCAGACAATAACGAGCAGAGTGAAGGAACTATTAATGGAGCTTTATTAATAATACAAATGTGACAATACCCACAGACTCTCAGCACTCTTCACTTGCCAGGGGGTCAACAAAGAAGGAGGACGTGCCTCTTCCGCCTGTACCCTTTATACCTCGGGTGGCGTCACTACCGGAAAAGGCAGTCCACCACCCGTCCATTCCCCGGCCAACCCAGCGACCATCTTACTAATACTAACATAAACTCATACAAAACACCCCCCTCCCTTCAGAAAAAATGGCAAGCACACTAACTGGACCACCCAAATTTGTCACCCGATTCACGCACTAACAGGAAAACAGAAATAAAGAAACAAACCTATCCACTCACACAACACAAACTGGAGGGCCAGGTGGACTACTGGCGCCCCTACATGGCCAGGCGGGTTATTCTTCTGCCTTATCCTTCATAGTACAACTTAAAAAAAAAAATACAGCCGTATTTCTCAAGAAAATAATCCCAGAACAATTGAGCAACAGTAGATAAAAGACAATAAACAATCTTAATACATAACCTAAATATCCCCTACTGGCAGCCCCCACCCCAACACACCCACCCCACACCTGGGCACATCATATAAATCAACAGTGTTGGGTATCTGAATTTATGAAACAATTTTTCTCTTTTGCCATACAAACAAAATACCAAAATACCTTCTAACCTCATCTCAAAATTCACATACCTCAATTAATTCAACCAACACAGTATTCTTTCTCTCTCTTTTTTTTTTTTTAACAATACACTCAATTCACACAATTTGACTAATTTCCATTTCCTAAAAGATACACCCGGGGCACAAACCCAACAGAGCCATTAAACTACATACATAATGACACAGGGCATAAAACTCAAAACACACCAATAAACACACCCCAGTCATTTTACACGCCCAGTGGAGGGCCCCCCCTTTGGACTGCTATCTGGTGGTTCCCTTCCAGAGTGCCCTCGTTTCCTGGCCTCTGGAGATGAACTGCGCCATCTCCTCTTCTCCGATACACAGCGCAGGTCGTTGGGGTGCCTCCACATTCCATCCGACAGGCCCAAGTATCCGTCGCTCCAGGCAGCCATCGCCTGGAGCCGCCTCTAGTCATCGCGCCGCTCGCACGTTCCGTGGGTCCCTCTCAGCCGAGCTTCGACCCTTGGGCAAACCCTATCACCAATCCACAGGGGAGCTCTGTCATGCTTCCTTGTACCACCATGACGTAAGCGGGCCTCCCCCTCGGAACCGGTCGTCTTGCGGGTCCGGTTCGAAGTCCTCTTTGAAGGCCGTCGCTTGGAGCGCTTCAACACTATGCCCCCAGGTCTTGCCCCATCATCTGTCAGCGCAGGCGCCTCGTCCCTGCCTGCCACCCCGGGGGTCCCGCCGTGCCGTCCAGTTCCCACACTAAGGGTAACCTGGACCCTGGCATCGGGTCCATCCCAGGATGACATTGCTTGGCGCCGGGCGTGCACTCCTCCTGTAAAACCAGGCCAATCGGTGTCCCACACCTCCTCATCTTCCACACACGGGGCAGGTTGGTTCCACAACCCACAACCAGACCACTTCTCTCGAGAGCCACTGGCAATCGAAAAGCCCAGTCCACAGAACACATTGCACCCCATGATGTTGGTTCCAGCAGCGGTGACTATGAAATATGCATCCAGCAACGTCACCGACTTATATTTTGCCTCCAACACCATAGATCCCAGTACGGCCAACCTGTTCATCCCATAGCCGTAATAGGGTGCAGCCTGTTTATGAATGTGGTGGTGGTCAAACAGACTCTTCACTGTTACTAAATTTAACACGGAGGTCACCGCTCCAGTATCCACCAGCAGCGGCACCTCGACACCATCCAGCGAGACAGTGCAGCAGATGCGTCCAGTCGTCTCTGGAGAAACTGTATGAACCACTGTCGGAGTCTTAGGCAAGGGACCCGCCTCACGCTGTCGGTCTCTTCGCTCAAAATTTTTACATGTCCTGGCAAAGTGGTGCAACAAGCCACATCTCCCACAGAGTTTGCCCTTTGCCGGACACTCCCTGGACTTATAGTGGTGTTTAAGGGATCCACAGCCATAACATCTAGGCGTTCCTGGGGCAGACCTAATCTTCACAAGGAAGGCATAGTCTTCATCTTCTCCACTATCTTCATCCTCAGGATTCATTGACAGTGCCTTTAAGTGAGGCTCATCCTGGGTCAGAGTGGATCTCCCACTGAGGTCCCTCGCTATTGTCTCAGCTGCCTCAAACTGTTGTGCTAGCTCAATAGCAGAGGTCAACGTCAGCTCACCCGGATGAGTAAGAAGCCTCAATTGGGTCGCGGGACAGCGAACATGTTCCGCAAGCTGATCCCGGATCATCTCATCCTCTAAAAGTCCGAAATGGCATTCCCTCACCAGCTGACGGAGGTCCACTTTTTACCTCTTCACAGACTCTCCCGTCTGCTGGTGGCACTGTCGGAACTGAATGCACCGGACTGTGATGTTTTCAGGGACGCAAAAATAGCATGCCATCAGTTCCATAACCTCGTCAAAGCTATCGGCTCCTCCTAAAGTTTCCAGAATAGCTCTGTCCTTCAATGCCCAAGTTGTGAACCAAAACTGCCCTTGCGCGAAGCTTCTCAAGTTGGCCAAGGTTCAAAGCCACCATGTAGTTAGTAAAAGCAGCGAACCACCTAGGCCATGGCATGGGTGGCTCACCAGGGGCCTCCAGAAATGGCCAAAAATTAGCAACAGACCTCTCCATAACCGCTTTTATCTCGTCGTCAAATGTTGTGTCCATAACTCGGACAATAACGAGCAGAGCAAAGGTACTATTAATGGAGCTTTGTTAATAATACAAATGTGACAATATCCACAGACTCTCTGTACTCTCCACTTGCCAGGGGGTCAACGATGAAAGAAGACATGCCTCTTCCAACTGTGCCCTTTATACCTCGGGTGGCATCACTACCGGAAAAGGCAGTCCGCCACCCCTGTCCATTCCCCAGCCAACTCAGCCATTATCTTACTAATTCTAACATAAACTCATACATAACACCATCCTCTAAAACAATTTTCAACATCTGTCCAAAAGCATCTTTGTGTAAATACAATTAACAAATAGATGAGAGATTGACTTTCTCTCCAGTCCACAAAATACACAAGAATAATCTATTTCGAGTCCAAATTTTTCAAATAAATCTTTAACAGGGCATACATGATGCAAAATTTTATCAGAAACTTCCTTTTCTTTGTTATTAACAAAAAATTTGATCATTAACTGACCAAATTTGTTGCCAATTTAACCATTGATACTGAGCTGCTCAAAACATTGACCTGTAGATATTACCAGTCTGCATAACGCTTCTTATATATTTATCGCGTATGGGACCTTAAACCGAAAAAAAATTCTCCTTTGAAATGAACGGCAAGAGCAAAATTATCTTTTGATCCTAATCAAATTTTACCACAAGTTACACATATGATGTTTGCCAATTTAAAAGATAATTTTCCATGTAATTAAAGTTGTCAGCTGTCGTATAATAATAGAGTAATATTTAGTTTTTGTTTAAACAGCTAGCGGAAAACTCCCATCATCCCACATCACTAAACACGATTACAGTTTTTCAATTTTTTTGTTGACTGTCAGTGTGCTGTTGCTTATGCAGAATGCACATCTTTTCTTTTAATCAGAGTTTAAAAATTTAATTTATTCAAAGTTTTTATGTGGACTGTGTTTACTATAAATTTGCTGTTGCTTATGCAGAATGCATACAGTGCATCCGGAAAGTCTTCACAGTGCTTCACTTTTTCCACATTTTGTGATGTTACAGCCTTATTCAAAAATTGAATAAATTCACTTTTTCCTCAAAATTCTACAAATAATACCCCATAATGACAATGTGATTTTTTTTTTTTAGTTTTTTGCAAATTTATTAAAAATAAAAAATTAAGAAATCACATGTACATTTTTCTGACCACCTCAGCTATCAGCACCTCACTCTCACACTCTGTGAAGTTATTCTTTTTTTACAGTGCATCCGGAAAGTATTCACAGTGCTTCACTTTTTCCACACTTTGTTGTTACAGCCTTATTCCAAAATGGATTAAATTCATTTTTTTTCCTCAAAATTCTACACACAATACCCCATAATGACAATGTAAAAAGAGGGGGAGTTTTTTGGGGGGTTTTTTTAGATTTTTGCATATTTATTAAAAATTTAAAAAAAAGAAATCACAAGTACATTATTCACAGCCTTTGCCATGAAGCTCAAAATTGAGCTCAGGTGAATCCTATTTCCAGTGATCATCCTTGAGATGTTTCTACAGCCTAATTGGAGGCGGACTCCATTTAGGCTGAAATTATCTGTGGTAAATTCAGTTGATTGGACATGATCTGGAAAGACACACACCTGTCTATATAAGGTCCCACAGTTGACAGTGCATGTCAGAGCACAAACCAAGCATAAAGTCAAAGAAACTGTCTGTAGACCTCCAAGACAGGATTGTCTCGAGGCACAAATCTGGGGAAGGGTACAGGAAAGTTTCCGCTGCTTTTAAGGTCCCAATGAGCACAGTGGTCTCCATCATCCGTAAATTGAAGAAGTTCAGAACCACCAGGGCTCTTCCTAGAGCTGGCCAGCCGTCTAAACTGACCGATCGGGGGAGAAGGGTCTTAGTCAGGGAGCTGACCAAGAATCCGATGATCACTCTGTCAGAGCTCCACCATTCCACTGTAGAGAGAGGAGAACCTTCCAGAAGGACAACCATCTCTGCAGCAATTTACCAATCAGGCATGTATGGTAGAGTGGCCAGATGGAAGCCACTCCTTAGTAAAAGGCACATGGCAGCCAGCCTGGAGTTTGCCAAAAGGCACCTGAAGTACTCTCAGACCATGAGAAACAAAATTCTCTGGTTTGATGAGACAAAGATTGAACTCTTTGGCGTGAATGCCAGGCGTCATGTTTGGAGGAAACCAGGCATGGCTCATAACTAGAGGGGGGCGGCAGTGGCTCAGGAGGTAGAGCAGGTCGTCCAATAACCGCATGGTTGGCAGTTCGAATCCCGCTCTCCCCGGATATCCTGCCGTTGTGTCCCTGGGCAAGACACTTCACCCCCAAATGCTCCTGGTGGGTCTGGAAGCACCATGTTAGGTAGCATGCCACCATCAGTGTGTGAATGTGTGGATAGCAGGATCTGTAAAGCGCTTTGGTCATCAAGAGATGAGAATAAAAGCGCTATATAAATGAATGCCATTTACCATTTACCATAACTACGCCAGTGTGGTGGCAGCATCATGCTGTTGGAATGTTTTTCAGCGGCAGGAACTGGGAGACTAGTCAGGATAGAGGAAAAGATGAATGCAGCAATGTACAGAGACATCCTGGATGAAAACTTGCTCCAGAGCTCTTTTGACCTCAGACTGGGGCGACAGTTCATCTTTCAGCAGGACAACGACCCTAAGCACACAGCCAAGATATCAACGGAGTGGCTTCAGGACAACTCTGTGAATGCCCTTGAGTGGCCCAGCCAGAGCCCAGACTTGAATCCAATTGAACATCTCTGGAGAGACTTGAAAATGGCTGTGCACAGATGCTTCCCATCCAACCTGATGGAGCTTGAGAGGTGCGGCAAATAGGAATGGGCGAAACTGCCCAAAGATAGGTGTGCCAAGCTTGTGGCATCATATTCAAAAAGATTTGAGGCTGTAATTGCTGCCAAAGGTGCATCAACAAAGTATTAAGATAAGATAAGCCTTTATTAGTCCCACAGTGGGGAAATTCAGAATCAGAATCAGAATCAGCTTTATTGGCCAAGTATGCACAACACATACAAGGAATTTGACTTTGGCTAAAAACTTGCTCTCGTTGTTCAGGTGGAGGATTTAAATGAGATTTAAATAAGGATTCAATGACAACAGAGTATGTACAGTAAATTACAGTCTGTCCACCTTTCCATAAAAAGATGCAAATATATACAGGAATATATGCAGTTATTTACTCAGACTATCCACACTTTGCAGAAATATATGAAAAAAATATACAGTCATACAGTATTTCAATGTGAACTCAGATTCAGTGATATAATGTGAATGAAGTAAAAAGCAGTGTGAGAGTTATGTGCAATGTAAGAATGGATGAAAAGTCATGAGTAGAGCAACAGGTAGGACTAGGTGAATGTTAGGAGTTCATCAGAGTGATGGCTTGAGGAAAGAAACTGTTCCTGTGATGGGTGGTTTTGACCTTCAGTGATCTGTAACGATGACCAGAAGATAGAAGTTCAAACAGTTTGTGGCCGGGGTGTGACGGGTCAGCACAGATGTTTCCCGCCCGTTTCCTGGTTATGGACCGATATAAGTTCTCAATGGAGGGTAGGTCGGTACCAATGATCCTCTCCGCAGACTTAATGATCCGCTGCAATCTGGTCTTGTCCTGTTTAGTGGCAGATCCAAACCAGACAGTGATGGAAAAGCAGAGGACAGATTGGAAGATGGCAGTGTAGAAGACAACCAGCAGCTCCTGAGGCAAATCAAACTTCTTGAGCTGATGCAGAAAAAACAACCTCTGCTGGGCCTTTTTCCGGACAGTGTCTATATGGGAGGACCACTTCAGGTTCTGGGAGATTGTGGTACCCAGAAACTTGAAGGAGTCCACAGTGGACACTGTGCTGTTGAGGATGGTGAGTGGGGGGAATGAAGGAGGGTGTCGCCTGAAATCCACAGTCATCTCCACCGTTTTGGCTGGGTTAAGTTCAAGATGGTTCTGGCCGCACCAGAGGTTCAGCTGCGCCACCTCCCGCCTGTATGCAGACTCATCACCATCCTGGATCAAACCGATGACTGTGGTGTCGTCCGCAAACTTCAGGAGCTTCACCGAAGGGTCCTCTGAGGTGCAGTCGTTGGAGTAAAGGGAGAAGAGCAGTGGGGAAAGGACACATCCTTGGGGGGCGCCAGTACTAATTTTTCGGGAGCTGGATGTAAATCTCCCTAGCTTCACCTGTTACCACCTGTCAGTCAGAAAGCTGGAGATCCACTGGCAGGTGGAGGGGGGCACCTTGAGCTGGAGGAGTTTCTGATGAAGAATGTCTGGGATGATGGTGTTGAACGCCGAGCTGAAGTCGACAAACAGGATCCTGGCGTACCTCCCTGGGGAGTCGAGGTGTTGCAGGATGTAGTGTAGTCCCATATTCACTGCATCATCCACTGACCTGTTTGACCGGTAGGCAAACTGCAGTGGGTCCATCAGGGGGCCTGTGACGACCTTCAGGTGGTCCAGCACCAATCTCTCCAAGGATTTCATGACCACAGAGGTCAAGGCAACAGGTCTGTAGCCGTTTAATCCTGTAACAGAGGGCAACAGCACAGGGATAGCAACACTCAGAGCAATAATTTAGAAGATAAGAAAATAAGAGCAGTGAATATACATACGGCTGTATGTACACATAAATATATAAATATATATACACAGTGCAGGGCATTGTAGCTAGATGGAATAAACAGCATAACAGTCTCTTTCGTTACCCCACATAGTATAATATGTACCCATACATATTGTCACCCTCCGTAGCGATTGATATTGTCCTAGTTGTATACTGGAGGGGACCATTTTGTGTAAGTCTGTTGCGTCTTTTGCATTCAATACTATTAGGTCGTAAGGTTGTTTTTTTTTCAATTTAGAAAGCTTGGGATCAGTCCGCCAAGGTCTCCGCCTTTGACCGCCACCTAATCCACATAGCACCGGACCCCCATGATCCCTCCTGCGGGTAGTGAACCCACTGGAGGGCGGACCCATGTAACTCCTTCGAGCTGAGCCCAGCCGGGTCCCATGGGTGGAAACCCGGCCACCAGACGCTAGCCTTCGAGCCCCTCCCCCAGGCCTGGCTCCAGGGTGGGGCCCCGGTAACCCCATACCGGGCGGGGTACACTGAATCCTTGCCTATCACAGGGGCTGAGGTCGCCAAGGTGGTTAAAAATCTCCTTGGTGGCCGGGCCCCGGGGGTGGACGAGATTCGCCCTGAGTACCTCAAGGCCCTGGATGTTGTTGGGTTGTCATGGTTGACACGCCTCTGCAACATTGCGTGGAGGTCGGGGGCAGTGCCTTTGGCATGGCAAACCGGGGTGGTGGTTCCTCTCTTCAAAAAAGGGGACCGGAGGGTGTGCTCCAACTTTAGAGGGATCACACTCCTCAGCCTCCCTGGGAAGGTCTATGCCAAGGTACTGGAGAGGAGAGTCCGGCCGTTGGTCGAACCTCGGATTCAGGAGGAGCAATGTGGTTTTCGTCCTGGCCGTGGCACATCGGACCAGCTCTTTACCCTCTCGAGAATTCTTGAGGGTTCGTGGGAGTTTGCCCAACCAGTTTACATGTGTTTTGTGGACTTGGAGAAGGCATTTGACCGCGTCCCTCGTGGATTTTTGTGGGGGGTGCTTCGGGAGTATGGGGTATCGGGCTTGTTGTTACGAGCTATTCGGTCTCTGTACGACCATTGTGAGAGTTTGGTTTGTATTGCCAACACTCGGTCAGAGTCATTCCCAGTGAGAGTTGGACTCCGCCAGGGCTGCCCTTTGTCACCGATCCTGTTCATAATTTTTATGGACAGGATTTCTAGGCGCAGCCAGGGAATGGAGGGTGTCATGCTTGGTGACCACAGGATCTCATCTCTGTTGTTTGCAGATGATGTTGTCCTGTTGGCTTCATCCAGCAATGACCTACAGCTCTTGCTGGGACGGTTTGCCGCTGAGTGTGAAGCGGCTGGGATGAGAATCAGCACCTCCAAGTCCGAGTCCATGGTCCTCAGCCGGAAAAAGGTGGATTGTCCTCTCTGGGTTGGGGACAGGCTCCTGCCCCAAGTGGAGGAGTTTAAGTATCTTGGGGTCTTGTTCACGAGTGAGGGGAAAATGGAGTGAGAGATCGACAGACGGATTGGAGCAGCATCTGCAGTGATGCGGACGTTGTACCGGTCTGTTGTGGTGAAGAGGGAGCTTAGTTCTAAGGCAAAGCTGTCGATTTACCAGTCAATCTACGTTCCTACTCTCACCTATGGTCACGAGCTTTGGGTAATGACCGAAAGAACGAGATCGCGGATACAAGCGGCTGAAATGAGCTTTCTCCGTAGGATTGCTGGACTCACCCTGAGAGATAGGGTGAGGAGCTCAGTCATCCGGGAGAGGCTCAGAGTAGAACCGTTGCTCCTCCACATTGAAAGGAGTCAGTTGAGGTGGTACGGGCATCTGATTAGGATGCCTCCTGGACGCCTCCCACTTGAGGTGTTTCAGGCACGTCCCACTGGGAGGAGACCCCGGGGCAGACCCAGGACTCGGTGGAGAGACTATGTCTCCCAGCTGGTCTGGGAACGCCTTGGTATCCCCTCTGAAGAGCTGGAGCAGGTGGCTGGGGAGAGGGAAGTCTGGACTTCTCTGCTTGAACTGCTGCCTCCGCGACCCGGACCTCCGGAAAAGCGGTAGAAGATGGATGGATGGATGGATGGATGGATGGTTGTTTTTTTTTGCTATCTCTGTGAGCAGCCGTGCTTAGGTTATAAAGTCTGACAGCCGTAGGTAGGAAGGACCTGCGGAGCCTCTCGGTCGCGCACCTAGGATGATATAGCCTACTGCTAAATGAGCTCCTCAGTGCGTTCAGTATGTCCTGCATTGGGTGGGACTCGGACTCCTGCAGAGATGACAGTTTAGCCACCATCCTTCTCTCTCCCATCTCCTCCACTGGGTCAAGGCGCTGCCCCAGGACAGAGCTAGCTTTCATGATCAGTTTGTTCAGTTTCTTCCTATCGGCTGCCGTGATGCCGCTGCCCCAGCAGCCCACTCCAAAAGTGATGGCTGATGCCACCACCGAATCGTAGAAGGTCTTCAGGAGCACCCCTTGTACACCAAAAGACCTGAGCCTCCTCAGTAGGAACAGCCTGTGCTGCCCCTTCTTGTAGAGTGCGTCGGTATTGTGTGACCAGTCTAGTTTATTGTTCAAATGAACACCCAGGTACTTGTAGGATGTCACCATCTCAATGTCTGTTCCCTGGAGGTTTACTGGTGCTGTGAGGGGTTGTTCTTGCCTGCGGCAGTCCATCACCAGCTCCTTAGTTTTTCTCACCTTGAACTGGAGGCAGTTCCGATGGCACCAGTACACGAAGTCCTGGATAAGTCCTCTGTACTCAGCTTCATCTCCGTTGCAGATGAGGCCAACGATCGCAGAGTCGTCAGAGAACTTCTGTAGATGGCAGTGTGTTGTGTTGTGTGAGAAGTCCGCAATATAAAGGGTGAACAGGAAGGGAGCCAAAACCGTTCCCTGGGAGGCCCCAGTGCTGCCCCCGTGCTGCCGATGATCGTGTCAGACACACAATCACGGGTTCTCACAAACTGTAGCCGGTTTGTGAGGTAGTCCAGGATCCATGATGACAGGTGCTGGTCCACCTATGCACACAGCAGCTTGTCCTTCAGGATCATCGGTTGGATGGTGTTGAAAGCACTGGAGAAGTCAAAGAACATGATCCTCACTGTGTTCCGAGGCTCCTCCAGGTGGAACAGGGAACGGTGATGGAGACAGATCACTGCATCCTCCACCCCAATGCCATGCTGGTAGGCAAACTGGAGTGGATCCATCGCTGGTCCCACCAGGGGGGGGGGGAGGTAAGCAAGGAGCAGTCTCTCCAGGGTCTTCATCAGGTGAGACGTCAGGGCCACTGGTCTGTAGCTGTTCAGGTCTCTGGGGTGGGAAGTCTTTGGTACAGGTACCACACAAGATGTTTTCCACAACTGTGGTACCCTCCCCAGCTTCAGGCTCAGGTTGAAGATGTGCTCCACAATCCCACACAGCTGGTCTGCGCAGGACTTGAGGAGCTTCGAACTTATGCAGTCCGGACCCGAGGCCTTCCTCGCCTTGATCTTCCTCAGCTCTGCCCTCACCTGGGTCTTAGTGAGGCTCAGGTTGGGGGGCTGTGTGCTGGGAGTGGGGGGATGTTGGTGGAGGGGGGTGGACAGCAGGTCTCGATGACAGTAGAGGCAGCAGTGGTTGTTGTGCAGATGGAGGAGAAGGCGGTTGGTCAAACCTATTAAAAAACAGGTTCAGATTGTTCACCCACTCCCTGCCCCCCATGGCCTGGGAGGAGGTATTCTGGAGCCCAGAGATGGTTTTGAGGTTTCTCCAGACCCCACTGATGTTGCTGTGTTGCAGCTTGTCCTCCATCTTCTTCCTGAAGCTGTCCTTGCCTTCTCTGATCTTCCTCCTCAGCTCCCTCTGTACAGACTTTGGCATCTCCCTGTTCCCCGACCTGAAGATCCTCTTCTCTTTCTCTCAGTAGTGATTTTATCTCAGGGTTGATCCAGGGTTTGTTGTTCGAGCAACACCCTATGATCTTGATGGGTACGGTGTTTTCCACACAGAAGTTGATGTAGTCCGTGAT
The DNA here is from genome assembly GCA_020510985.1 of Pholidichthys leucotaenia. Taxonomy (NCBI): domain Eukaryota; kingdom Metazoa; phylum Chordata; class Actinopteri; order Cichliformes; family Pholidichthyidae; genus Pholidichthys; species Pholidichthys leucotaenia. The sequence goes on along the minus strand of CM035847.1, from coordinate 247,889,971 downwards.
GGTGTGAGTGAGGCCGTCGATGTCCTCACCATGTGGATCGCAGAGCTGCTCCCAGGCAGTGATTTCAAAACAGTCCTTTAGAGCGTCCGTTGCCTCCTCAGACCATATCTTCACCGTGCGCATAACCGGAGGTTGTCTGTGTACTTGGGTTTTGTACACCGGCAGGAGATGAACCGAGTTGTGATCCGATCTCCCGAGTGGGGGGAGTGGTGATGAGGTGTATGCCTCCTTAGTGTTTGCATAGAATTAGTCCAGTGTTTTATTGTCTCTGGTGTGGCATGTGACATACTGGGTGAATGTGGGCAGAATGGGGGACAGTGAGATATGGTTAAAATCACCGGAGATGAGGAGGAGAGCATCTGGGTGTTCTGTCAGCAGCCTGCCAGTTACTGAGTGGATGGCGTCACACACTGCCCCAGCGTTTGCCGTCGGATTTGCATACTGTAAATAACAATGCAGATCACGTGTGAGTATTCCCTCGGGAGATACACAGGCCACATGCTAACAGCTAGCAGCTCCATGTCTTTGCTGCAGTGTTGCTCTTGAACCGTGATATGTCCCGGTTTACACCAGCTGTTATTGACGTACATTATCACTCCTCCGCCCCTTGCCTTCTCACTGTCTGGTGTCTATTCTGCCAGTATTGCATGGAAACCCTCCAGTTCGATGTTAGCATCTGTTGCTAGTTCTGTTTGCCACGTCTCGGTAAACAACATCATGCTAATCTCTCTGAAGACGCTCTCGTAGTGGGACATGGCCGCTAGCTCGTCAGTCTTATTGAGTAGCGATCGTACGTTCCCCATAATAACGGATGGGAGGACAGGTCTGTACCTTATATTCCTCACCCGCTGTCTTACTCCAGCTCGACATCCATGCCGTTTCCGTCTTATTTCTCCCGATATGTCGAGTTTTTGCGTTAGCACCGTGGGCTGGTTAAGTGCTAACGGCTGGTCCCTGTTGTACTGTCTCCTGCTATAAACAGTGGCTCCGTCCTTTGGGGCATTTGTGTGTCTGTGATGGATAAGGTGTTGCCGGATCAGAAAATTTAGCAAGAGAGGCCAGATAGTAAATAAGAAATAGGAAGAAAAACTCAGAATTGAGCCGCTGTTGCAAAAAGGCAGCCGACTTGTGTAGCGCCGGAAGTTTGTATTGAGCAAAGGCTGTGAATAGTTTTGTACATGTGATTTCTTAGTCTTTTATTTTTTAATAAATTTGCAAAAATCTCAATAAAAAACTGTTTTCACGTTGCCATTACAGGGTATTATGTATAGAATTTTGAGGAAAAAAATTAATTTAATCCCTTTTGGAATAAGGCTGTAACGTAACAAAATATTTAAAAAGTGAAGCGCTGCGAATACTTTCCGGATGCACTGTATGTGTTTTCCTTTGGATAGATAGATAGATAGATAGATAGATAGATAGATAGATAGATAGATAGATAGATAGATAGACTTTACTGATCCCACACCAAATTTATTGTCTAAGGTTTTTTTTAGCTGATTTAGGACAATTTTGATGTGCTGAATACAAAAATCACATTGGTTTTGCTCAATCAGGTCAACTTTTTGAACTATGGCCACATGTTGTTTTTTACGTTTTCCTTTACATGTCAAAGTCAAAAGTCAAAGTCAAAGTGCCTTTATTGTCATTCCATTGCTAATAAACAACGCAACGAAATTGAGATACTGCTCCCTAAAAACAAACTATCACACTCACAGTTCACACATGCATTTAACATTCTTACAATTTCAACAATAAATAATGCTTGAAACAATATTACCTAAAAGTTGAATACAATATGTACGTAGCAATAATGAAAACATACTGAGCGATAAATATAAAAGACCAGCTTATACACACAGGGTTATTGCCACAAAATAACTTAAAATAACCCAAAATAATATCAGCAGTCTGTGCATGCTACATAAATCCGTTCAAAATACGTACTGCTGCTGGGAAAAAAACTATGATTAAACCTGGTAGTCCGGGTTTTATGGGATCTGTACTGCTTTCCCGAGGGGAGCAAGCGAAAGAAATCATGGCCTGGATGAGTGCAGTCTTTAATGATGGCAGTAGCTCTGTTGAGGTACCGAGACCTGGAAATCTCTTCCAGAGAAGGGAGAGAACAGCCAGTGATTTTTTACGCAGTCTCGATCACTCTCTGGAAGGCTTTGCGGTCTGCGGCTGAACAGCCCTCATACCAAACCGTGATGCCATATGACAAAATGCTCTCAATAGCTGAGCAATAAAATAAAACCAGCAACTGTGCATTCAGGCCATTCTTATTGAGGAGCCTCAGAAAGTGTAGACGTTGTTGAGCCTTTTTTATCGTAGCTATGGTGTTAACTGCCCAGGTAAGGTTGTGAGAAATATGAACACCCAGAAACTTAAAAGCCTTCACCCTCTCCACACACTCCTTGCCTATATATAGAGGAGGCGCCTCACTGCTATGCTTCCTAAAATCAATAATGAGTTCTTTTGGGTTTTTTTGTATTCAATAGCAGATTATTATCTGAGCACCATCTCACCAGTTTCTGGACCTCATCTCTGTATGCGGACTCATCTCCTCCTGATATGAGCCCCACTACTGTTGTGTCATCTGCAAACTTCACTATAATGTTTGTGGGATGAACAGGTATGCAGTCATATGTGTACAATGAATACAAAGTGGGGCTCAACACACAGCCCTGTGGCGAGCCTGTGTTAAGCATGACTGTAGAGGAGGAATGGGGTCCGAGTCTAACAGTCTGTGTTCTATTTGTTAGGAAGTCCTTAATCCAGCTGCAAGTGTGAGTAGGCAGACCAAGCTGAAGCAATTTGGTGATGAGAATGTTGGGAATAACTGTATTAAATGCCGAGCTATAGTCCACAGACAACACTCTTACATAGCTTCCCTTGTCTTCTAAATGGCTGAATGCCGAGTGGCGAGCTATAGCAATAGCATCTTCAGTGGATCTGCTCCGCCTGTAGGCAAACTGGTACCGATCAAAGTCTGGGGGGAGACTAGGCAAAAGATGTTTCAATACCATTTTCTCAAAGCACTTCATAACAATGGGTGTTAATGCTACTGGTCGATAGTCATTCAGACTGCTAATAATATGTTTTTTTAGGTACAGAAATCATGACTGCAGATTTTAAACACTGTACGGGTATTTTCGCTTTATATGATGCAAAATTCTTTTTTATTTCTTAAAATTTCTCGAACTCTGAAGAGTTTGCATGCGCCAATTTATGACATGATGTCATAAATTGTCATGATGGCTGGTTACTGTTGGACTCTGAAGAGAGACATCCCTGCCGCTGAGCATTCTAGAGGTTCAAACAAACGGAAGTTGAAGCTCTGAATTTTGAACAATGATGATGCAACATTCAATTTACATGTACTTACCTTTATCACTGTCTACTATTCAATTTACAGTAATCGACGTTTGTCACATTTAATCAATAAATTGTGTTAGAAAACAATTTTTTCTCTTAAAAATCTATTTCGGATGAGAAATATTAACAAAAATCAACGGATAGTGTCACAAAAATGTAATCGATTTAGTCAGAAGATCAGATTTTATAAAAATCAACTTAGCATAAAAACCTGACCTGATCGAGAGAAACGGATGTCATTTTTAGATTCAGCGGTGCAAAATTGTCTTGAATCAGCTGAAACAACACAGACAACTTACAAAACAGTTATTTTTGTAACCCTGTGTATTCTTGCCAAGTCAGTTGCTAAATTAGAGTTTATGAAATTCAGTTATTCAATGCTGACTGTGTTTACAGTCAATTCACTGCAAACCAAAATAAATCTATATCTATACTGTTATCAAGCAGCCTCTCTTTTACACAATGTGGTAGGTTGGCTGTTGGGCTTTCTCGGGCTTCTTTCTCTCGCGAGATCTGGCAACACTGGCTGGAACTCCGCAGACTCGCCCTCCCTGCTGCCGCTTCCCTTGACTGTTCTCCATTACCGTCGTTATCGGAGTTGCTGTGATGGACCGTTGGAAGGGCAGAGTAGCTCTGGTGACGGGAGCATCGGTCGGGATCGGGGCGGCCATAGCCAAAGAACTGGTCCGGCATGGTATGACGGTGGTGGGCTGCGCCAGAGACGTGGAAAAGATGCAGGTTTGTGGTGAAGAGAAAAAACTTTGCTTCATGAGTTACTGAATTCATAAGCCAGTCCTTCCAGGATTTCGCGGGATGTTTTTATGGTTGTTGCGGGCCAAAAAGCCTGAATTCACGGGAGGTTTTTTTTTTTTTTTTAAAGTTGCATAAAAGTTGCGATCAATCAATCAAACTTTATTCTAGACTCATGGGCCATCAAAATAAAATAAACAAGACAATTAAAACAGTTAATAAAAAAAACAAGACAATTAAAAAATTTACAAAGCAATAACAAACAATTAATAAAAGAAGTACAAAAACAGTATAGACTTTAAAAAGACTTAAAAAGACAACTGTACCAATGCCTTCTAAACTGTGACTGACAGTGAATAGAACTGAGCTTAATACTAGACATAACCTGAATGATTTCATTTCCAGATACATCAAGCCGACAGATGAATTTATACATAAGATTCCTTATTACTGCATGCAGTGTATTTACACGTGATGATACAAATAACTCAGAAGCACTGCACCATCGAGGCTTTTTAAGTAAAATTCTTCGAGCATCATTGTAAGCAACCTGTAATTTCTGCATGCTTTGTTACCTCCGCCAGGCCGCAGGCCGCAGGAGGTTATCCTTTTGCCTGCGTTTGTTTGTCTGTCTGCCAGTCTGTTGGTTAGCAAGATAACACAAAAAGTTGTGGACGGATTTCGATGAAACTTTCAGGCGTTGTTGGAAATGGTACAAGGAAGAACTGATTAAATTTTGGGGATGATCCGGATCACCGTCTGGATCCAGGAATTTTTTAAAGGATTCTTTAACATTGTGAGATAGTGAAGCGGATGATAAAATAAAGGCAGCGATGGAGTTTTAAGTTGGTTTATTGAATCATACCGCCTTCATTGGAACACCTCCCCAGCCCTCGTGCTGCGGGCTGAGGTGATGTCCTCGGGCTCTCGTGCAAAAGGACACGGTGTGTGTCAGCAGCAGTTACAGGATGCAGAATGAGATATTGAGAGACAGAATTACAGAATGGTACAGCATATATACCCAACTCAGACAATACATTAAAGACCTTCACAGCAGTCAATCTGGGCATTTGCATATCAGAGGTACAGACAGGATGCATGAACACAGTGCATGGATGACACCTTAACCTCACAGCAGTAAACACAGCATGCAACGGAAAAAAACCAGGAGTGCGAGCTGACTGTCTCTGTGTGTTGTGGGGGTTGAATTCAACCCGCCACAATAGGGCCATTTTCAACATGTCTGGAGGTGCAATGGAGGGCGGTGGTCGTCGTGTCTGACGAACACGAACTCCACGTTCTTCAAAGTTTTAGGCACAAAAGCACGCGGAAAACAGTGGTGGGCCGGGCCCAGCAGCGTGCCTGTGTTTCCGCTACGCTGCAAAAGCTGAGACGGGCAGCTGACCCGCACAGGATTATTTGGTAGAAATTCCCCGGGCAGCCATAGGGGCTGCGCAAAAACGAGCTCTCTGCCGGGGAAGCTTCCAAATCCTCTTTTGGCGCGGAGCGCAACCCCAATAAAACCCACGCCAACCTGTCTACCCAATTTACATCCGTCAGTGAACCCCTGAGTGCTGCTTTCAGTGATCTATGAAAACGCTCGCATAACCCATTGGCCTGTGGGTTGTACGCGGTTGTGCGATGAATTGCAATGCCCGCAGCCTGGGAGTTTGGAGATGGAGGAGATGGACACAACAGCAACACTTGAGTTTATTACCTCCGCCAAGGAGGTAATGCTTTTACTGGCATTTGTCTGTTTGTCTGTCTGTTTCACCAGAGGTGGTTCTTGGCCTAGAGAGGAACCCATTACGTTTTGGGGATGATCTGGGAATGCATACCTCAGCCAAGGCTCTTCTCACAGTGTGTCAGCCACAAAACTCCAAAACTAATGGACAGACTTGGATGCAATTTTCACCACAATTTTCACCACAAGTGGCGATAGGCCTACACACAAGCCCATTACATTTTGGAGGTGATCCATGAGAAACGGAAGGAGCCTTGGCGGAGGTATGCGCTCTATGAGTGCTTCTCTAGTTTCCTATAGTTTATCCATAAATGGGCAGTGTATAAAGGTGTACAATAGGTTTTAAAAAGAACCAGCATCACCTCATCTGAACAAAAGCCAAACCTACGTGCAAGAATATTTGCTTGCATGTAGATTTTGCAGCGTTGTCTGAAAATATCATCATTCTATCATTAATAAAATGTCCCAGATATTTAACTTTATCCCTGACAATTAATTCCCTGCCTGCCAAATCAAAGACAGGGAATTTCATTATCAAAGCTTCTCTAGTGCGGCAAATCAGCACACAACTCTTATTTGTATTATATTTTATGTCATTTTCATCTCCATAAGCAGTACACACTCTTAATAACTCCTGAAGACCAGCACTACTTGGACTGAGAAGAACTAGATTGTCAGCATATTTGGACAGTGACACAATCTTCATGATTTGGGCTCTGCATGCCACCACATTGGATTTGAAATGAAACAACTACAACGGAATTGAAGTGCAGACTTTAAGGTTTAATTCAAGGGGTTGAACAAAAATATATGATTAAACATGTAGGAATTGTAGCTATTTTTATACAAACGCTCCTCATTTCAGGGGCTCAAAAGTAATTGGACAAATAAACATAACCCTAAGTAAAATGTTAATTTTCAATATTTTGTTGAGAATCCTTTGCAGGCAATGACTGCCTGAAGTCTGGAACCCATGGACATCACCAAACACTGGGTTTCCTTCTTTGTGATGCTTTGCCAGGCCTTTACTGTAGCTGTCTTCAGTTGTTGCTTGTTTGTGGGTCTTTCTGCCTTAAGTTTTGTCTTGAGCAAGTGAAATGCATGCTCGATTGGGTTGAGATCTGGTGATTGACTCGGCTATTGCAGAATATTCCATTTCTTTGCTTTAAAAAACTCCTGGGTTGCTTTGCAGTATGTTTTGGATCATTGTCTATCAGTACTGTGAAGCGCCGTCCAGTAAACTTTGCTGCATTTGGCTGAATCTGAGCAGAAAGTATATCCCTATACACTTCAGAATTCATCTGGCTGCTTCTGTCTTTTGTCACATCATCAATAAACACAAGTGACCCAGTGCCATTGGAAGCCATGCATGCCCATGCCATCACACTGCCTCCACCATGTTTTACAGAAGATGTGGTGTGCTTTGGTTCATGAGCTGTTCCAATTCTTCTCCAAACTTTCTTCTTCCCATCATTCTGGTACAGGTTGATCTTGGTCTCATCTGTCCAAAGAATGCTGTTCCAGAACTGGGCTGGCTTCTTCAGGTGTTTTTTGGCAAAGTCAATTCTGGCCTTTCTATTTTTGAGGCTGATTAATGGTTTGCACCTTGTGGTGAATCCTTTGTATTTACTCTCATGAAGTCTTCTCTTTATGGTAGACTTAGATACTGATACACCTACTTCCTGGAGAGTGTTCTTCACTTGAGGGGATGTTGTGAAGGACCATGGAAAGGATTCTGTGATCATCCACCACTGTTGTCTTCTGTGGACGTCCAGGCCTTTTTGGGCCTCTTTCCACCAAACCGGTTCCAGTGCTAGTTTGGTTCTGGGGCTGGTGCTAGTGCTTAACCAGTTCTTCTAGAGTGGCTCATAAGAACCAGTTGTCTTTCCACCGATATGGAGCTAGTCGGGAATTATGTCAGAGCTACGTCATTACGTAGTGTGAAGCGCCCAACCCCCGCAGAACACCAGAGAAGACGGAAGGTGGCGGTATGCACCTCTCACTTGTTTGCTATCCGCCAGTAACTGAGAGAAGAAGAAGAAGTAGCAGCGTTAGCTTGTCAACATGTAGGAGTTTGTTGTGTCTTTAGGAGCGCTGCTTTTATTCCAAACCTGTATTACCATCCAAAAACAGTTTTATTCTTAATGGCAGAGAACGGTGGCTACGTTTAAGGGCACCGGTAATCATCAATATTTCAGTTATCATGTTAGATAAAGTCTGTAGCGCGAGCATTGACTACACTTTTAAACATAATATTTATGTCATTTCTGTAATAGGTGGTGTTACGGCGCATTACGAGACGGAGGTCGCCTGTTATGTCATGCCAAAAAGTGATCAGCTGTCCCAAAAAATGATCGCCAGGGGCCACATTGTTATGGGTTATATTAGCTGGTAAATATATATATTTCAACAGATAAACAGTACTTAGTTAGGTATAACAAGATATATTTAACACTTACGATGCATTTTGAACCCAAAACAAACTTGATCTGGGATTAAAAGCAATTAAAATAATGCAGTCACAAGGTTACATGGAAAAATGTATAGATTTACTGCATATATACATGAAGATACTGTATAAATGCATATTCTATGCACCTCCAAACTACAGAGATGTGAAAGGTACACCCTTCTGTACTTGTGTCATCTATTCTGGTTAAAGTACTGATTCAAGTTTTTATTCATGTAGGGATAACAAGAGACAGACTGTAAAGTGTTCAAGTTCAAAGTTCTTTCCCCAGAAATGATCTTGTCCAGAGCTGACAGAATGTCATGTGGGACGTTGTCAAAACAAGATAAACTCATCATTTTTGAAGCTGGCAACTTGGAACATTTTCCACAGAAAAAGTACATAGATTTAAAGTTTGTTGCTGCTTGTTCTTTAAAAAATGTGAAAAAAGTTGTCAAAAATATGAGTAAGTCCACAAATACCTGATATATTGTCCAATACCTGGAAAAATGAACTTAAGTGCAGTAATTCAGTACTTGTACTTTCACTTCCCACCACTACAATGTTATAGTGATTTGCATTGTCCTAAATAACTTTATATTTCATGCATATGAAATGTAAAGTCGTTAACTTTTTAATATGACCCTTCTCTCATGTTTTTTCTCTTTTCTCTTTGTCTTATGTCCTGATTGGTGGAGCCTTGAGCACTTTTATCATGTCTATAGTCAGCTTCATGTGTGCCTGTGTTTGTGTTCATGTTGAATGTAACTGTGTATTGTAAATATGGATGTCACCTGAGTGCAAAACAAATCTACCTACGGGTACAAATAAAGGAACCTGAACCTGAATATGTTTGGTGTGAGGATAACAATGTAGAAGCAGAAAAACACTTAAGGAAAGAAAGCTTTTATTTCCAAAATGTGCAAAAACTTCAGACTGCTACATATGAAATATTATGCACACACAGCCAAAAATATCAATGCTGTGATAGTTACTTTTTTTTACAGTCCCTCAAGCACAACGCTTCCCATCAGTCCAACAAGGGTGTTGGTCTGCTTTGCAGCAAAGCGAAGCTCAGCTGCTCCTCCCTCCTGCTCTGCTCCTGCTGTCTCATCTGACCATAATCAAGAAGGAGGTCCATGTTTGTGTCACACTTCTGTTTCCCTGTTTTAAAGTACAAAAATAAGCAATATAAAATAACCACACACTGAAAAATTCAGGAATCGTCAATCCAAGATTGAATGTGTCTATTCAACATCCATTTACTGTTAGTGGCATCACAACATTCAATTCAAGTGTATAATTGGTTGAATTCACTCCCTCCTTTGTGTGAATGGGTCATGATCCATCCAGGTGGATGCCCTCAATTTCCCCTTTGGGGATCAATAAAGTACACAAAATCAAAATGATCTGAACATAAATTACCTAATCTGGTCTGATTAGAAGAGCAGGAGGAAGACAAGCTTGGAGCTGGTGAAGGTGAGCTGGACACCACAGGTCTGGCTGCTTCTCCCTCATCATCCAGCTGTGATAAATCTATAAAAAAAAAAGTGTTTTAGTTTGTGCAGTGAACAACTTAAGCCTTCCATTAAATGTGCAGACATAGAAGACAATTTTATTCAATATCAGTGTTAGCAAAGCTTACATGTCTGATTATGGAATAGAAGAATAGGAATAGATGAAACTTCATTGTACTGTACAGTTGTACAGTACAATGAAACTGTAGGTGATCCACCAGGCTACTGCGCAATAAAGTAAGAGAAGGATTAGATAAAATACGGCTACACAACATACAATTAAACACGAGTGAAATTTTTTTTAAAAAAAGGCGTAAGATTATGGAAATATTACCAAAATAGTAAAAAAGACGACGTTACTAGTGTCTGGTAGAAAAATCTCCCATAACACAACGCAAGGCACCCATTCATACACAGTATTCATACCACAAAAAACGTATTTTGCACTGGATGTCTTTATAAAAAAAGTATTCTGTAAGATGCTAAGATTTCTGTTCTAGTTTCTCAAACGCGCATTTCTGTATGGCGAGGAGAAACGTTCGTGCTAAAAACAGTTAGCTTGTTAGCATAGCTAACCGAAAATACTATGGCCACAAGAGTGACTAAAAAAATATCTGCACTTTGGCCGTTACATATCAATACAAGCGGATATATATGTATACATATGTATATTGGTTAACGTCTGGCATTTTAAAGACAATACACTTACCAGCGTGTTTTAAAGTGTACCTGTGGTGGTCGTGCAAAAAAAGATATTATATTGAGCCCCTGGCTCACTTTCTAGTTCAATTTCAAGGTAAAATTCAAGTTTAAGGCAATTTGATATAAATCCATTGCTGATGTGCTTGTTCAGGTATGCCAGCAAAACATGTTCGCAGCCATATTTGCCTCTACATGGACTTCCAGGACGCTTCCTGTGACGTAATTTCGTGGCTACCGCGATCTGGATCAGTATTGGCTGAGCCTCGAGTACCCGGATGTGCAGCGGCTTTTGGGATATTCTAATTCAAATTCAAACGTTTATTTCAAACTCAGGGTTCATATTAAATGCAGAACTGAAACGAGTAGAAAATAAATAAATAAATGCTTAAATTCGGCGGGTCGTCTCGTCTGATCTGAGGTCGTTAACAGCCGCAAAACGGCAGATTATTTCGGCTCTTCCGTCACCGCTATAAATAGCGGCAGACAGCGCGTTGCGTTGTATGAGGACCAAAATTCAAACGTTTATTTCAAACTCAGGGTTCATATTAAATGCAGAACTGAAACGAGTAGAAAATAAATAAATAAATGCTTAAATTCGGCGGGTCGTCTCGTCTGATCTGAGGTCGTTAACAGCCGCAAAACGGCAGATTATTTCGGCTCTTCCGTCGCCGCTATAAATAGCGGCAGACAGCGCGTTGCGTTGTATGAGGACCAAAATTCAAACGTTTATTTCAAACTCAGGGTTCATATTAAATGCTGAACTGAAACGAGTAGAAAATAAATAAATGCTTAAATTCAGCTGCTTGTCTCATTTGATCTCGTAACTGCCGCAACACGGAAGATGATTCTACAACTATATACAGAGCAGCAGTTTGTGTACCCAAACCCAGCTCACCTTGTCAGAAGATCGGAGCGGAAACAGGGCACAGACAAATAATTTCAGACGAAATTGCGTTGTGTGTGAGGACCACTTCGTCACTTTAACCCTCAGAAGACCTTTCTGGCTCAAACCTGTAGCCATGTTGGACAAATTCTTCCTCAGAGTCCGACAATTCAGCCATAATAGAATAAAAAAACTCACAACAGCACCCTTGTCTCTCATACAGGCGGCGCATTGACTGTTGAGTATCAACGAAGTGACGTCACATCCGCATGTGTCAGAATCAGAAATCAGAATCAGAATCAGAAAAGGATTTATTGCCAAGTACATTAACAGAACACTGATAACATACGAGAGAATTTGACTTGACACAGTAATGACCTGCATTTCCGTGCCGCGGCGCATCTGAAACGCGCCTATCAGCAGGAGGATACAGGAAGCATAAAGATAATACAATGGGAAGGAGCAAAAAAATCATTGATTCAAAATACTGGTTACATACTTAATCAATATTAAGAGTTCAAGGAAAAAAAAGCTCTCATGCACATACATTCGCTACACTCAGAATTTCACAAGACACAAGAGAGCAGTGTACAGTATATCTTTATTCAGTTCATGAATCAATGTGTGTGCGGTGTTGAGCAGTGTTGATGATAATAAGAGAGACCCAAGGACCCTTGGCAGAAGATGTTTTGTCTGTCTGGCACCCAGTCTTATCTGGCGCTGCAGCTGGCTGTCCAAGGCCTTGTGCTCATGATTTTGAAAAAACACAGTCTGCAGACAGCCAGGAGGAATTTTCATGGGGAATAATAATGCCAAATAGGACTGATCACAGAGAAGACTTGTATTTAGGACATACCCTATGCAGGACATACTGAATGCACTGAGGAGTTCATTTAGCAGCAGACTACATCATCCCAGGTGCACAACCGAGAGGTTTCGTAGGTCCTTCCTACCAACGGCTGTCAGACTGTACAACCTAAGCAGGGCTGCTCGCAGAGATAGCAAAAAGACGTAACAAACTAATAGTTTTTTGAATGCAAAAGATGCAATAGACTTACACAATGGTCCCCTCCGGCATACAACTAGGAACATACCGGTCGCTATGGAGGGTGAGAATATGTATGGGCACATAATCATACCATGTAGGATAACTAAGTAGACGGTTATGCTGTTTCATTCCATCTAGCAACAATGCTCTGCACTGTGTGTGTTTATATATTTACATATTTATTCCATCTAGCTACAATGCTCAGCACTGGGTGTGTTTATATATTTATATATCTACATATTATTCCATCTAGCTACATTGCTCCGCACTGTGTGTGTTTATATACTTGCATATTTATTCCACCTAGCTGCAATGCTCCGTACTGTGGGTGTTTATATATTTACATATTTATTCCATCTAGCTACAATGCTCTGCACTGTGTGTTCATATATTCATATATTTATTCCATCCAGCTACAATGCTCTGCACTGTGTGTCTGTGTGTGTGTGTATATATATATATATTTTATAGTAATACGTACATATGTATATTAGCTGCTCTTGCTTGCTTGTTTTTTTTCTTGCCTTCTGATTGTTGCTCTGAGTGTTGCTATCCCTGTGCTGTTGCAATCCTGGAATTTCCCCGTTGTGGGACTAATAAAGGCTTATCTTATCTTATCTTATCTTATTTCTTCTGTAGATTCAGTACATTAATCCTTCATTGCGCAGCTTTGAATTCATCGTGGTAAGACCTGAGCGAACCCATGATGTAATCCACCTTACGAGACAGTTCTCCAGTAGTCGCTATCAGGGTCTTCTCCAGTTTTTCAATTTGTTGGATGCACCTCGCCTGGCCAGCATTTTGATAGGTTGAATCCATCTTCAGCAATTTGCGGTAAACCAAGACAATTCCCGTCCCAATCAGAATTATCCCAATCACCAAGATTACGAAGATAAACAAATCTTCAATATCTTCGATAGAGAGATTAGAGAGACACAGCATTTTCCAATTACCTGTGTCACATAAATAGCCCACTGGAGCCGTTCCAGCGGGGCAGACAGCTTCCCCCGGAGCACTTTTCCTTGTTGAAAAAATAGTGTCAATTGTGTTCAAAGCCCAGCTTATTAACTCCATAATTTCTTTTCGGCGGTCGCAGTTAGACGCAGACAGACAACAGCAAGCTGGGATCATGGCTGCGCCCACAGTTTTCATTGGCTGCCCATGGCCAAGGTCCTATTTGAATATACTGTATGTCTGGTGGTATATGGCTGGCAAAAATTATTTACCAAAATAAGAAATACTTTTTCATAATGTTTTCAAGTCAAATGCATCTTCACGACCACCACAGGTACGCTTTAAGCAGTTTGTTGTCCAGACTAATCCACGGCAGTGACGATGGTCCGGCTGGCTGGCCGATCCTCCAAAACAGTTCAGATGAGTGGCCCCCTCCAGCTGATCTTGTACTTCTGCTTATGTCCATAGAGCCAAGAAATGTGTCTCCTCTTCGCTCTAAATCTGTTTGGTTTTGGAATCTGTTGCGGCTCCGCTGTTTGGAAAGCAACATGGCGGTCAGTAATGTTTTGAAGCTGGTCAGTTAACCACGCCCATGGCTGTGGACCTAACCAACGTAAACTGGTGCTGCCTCTGGCCCAGCTAGGAGTTGGGGCCATGATAGCCCCACTTTTGGGAGCCCGGGACTGGTGCTTAAGTCGGTGGAAACCCAAAGAACTGGTGCTAATGACGCAATGGCTCCAGTTAAGCACTGGAACCGGTTTGGTGGAAAGAGGCCCTTTGAGTTCCCAAGCTCACCAGTGCACTCTTTTTTTTTTTTCTCAGAATGTACCAAACTGTTGATTTGGCCACTCCTAACATTTCTGCCATCTCTCTGATGGATTTCTTCTTTTTTTTCAGCCTCAGGATGGTCTGTTTCACCTCCATTGAGAGCTCCTTTGACCGCATGTTGTGTGTTCACAGCAACAGCTTCCAAATGCAAACGCCACACCTGGAATCAACTCCAGACCTTTTAACTGTTTAATTGATGACAGGTTAACGAGGGAAGAGCCCATGCAGCCTTGTTATTTTTTTTTTTATTTTTTTTTGCAGCCTTCTGAGTCAATTGTCCAATTACTTTTGGTCCCTTGAAAAAGAGGCGGCTACGTATTAAAGAGCTGTAATTCCTAAACCCTTGCTCCAATTTGGATGTGAATACTCCCAAATTACAGCTGAGAGTCTGCACTTTAAGCCCATATTGATTATATAATTGTATCCTGAATATGTTTTTGTAAACAGCTAAAATAACAAAACTTGTGTCACTGTCCAAATATTTCTGGGCCCAACTGTACATAAAATGATTCACTAACTTATTCCTTATTAAACACCCAGTTTTACAGGCATTCAGTTGCTTTGACAAATCATCCATATAAAGATTAAACAGGACAGGGGACAATATACGTACTGCCCTGTCTGACACCACTGCTCACACCAAATGGGGATGAATGACTCTTCCCCCATTTCACCAGCATCTTCTGATGTGCATACCAGTAAATCAGGATACGTACTAAGTACTTGGGAACCCCCTTACCAATCATTTTCCTAAACAGTTTTCTGTGATTAACACGATCAAACGTCTTAGAGGCGTCAATAAAACACAAAAAAAATTCTGATGAATTTGGATTTCTATACTTACTTATAATTTCTTTTAAAGCATATAGATTTGTTCCATGATGGGGTTTAAATCCAAATTGATGATCAGTAGATTTGATGAATACATTTAATTTTTCAAACAGTATTCTTTCCAGTACTTTAGATATTATATTGGCTATAGCTATGGGCCTGTAATTGTCTAGGCTACACAGCTTGCCAGCTTTATCTTTAATGACTGGTCCCAACACAACAGACAATAAAGATTCTGGTAACATCCCATGAATCAATCATGAATCTGGTGAAACAGATTGCAAGAGGATCAATTCTTTAGCTAGCATATTTAAGATGCTCAGCAGAAATGCAGTCTAAACCACTTGCATTGTTATCTGATAACTCTAATGGCTTTGGTCACTGCATAAGTGTCAATCAGGAATGAATCGTCCCTCTCTACTTTCCCTACTTTATTAGTTTCATCCTTAGTTGAATTAAATAATGAATAAAAGTGCTGCTGCCATAAATCCACAATATTTTCTATACCTGAAATGCCTTCCAGGGTACAGGGTAAAGACGTTTTACTGTTACTAATCCGTCTAAGCTCCTTCCAAAAATCTGTGACATTCTTATCTAACAATTTCTTGGCCAAGGAATTACTTTTCATTAGCTGCTCATTTTTAGAAATATAACGAATAGCATACTTAAACTTTGCATTCGTACATTTCTTCATCTCAAATTCTGGCCCTTGTCTGGGTCTCCCAGCCACCACCCATGCTTTATATGCTTCCCGAGCTTCAGAATAAGGCACAGCTACGGCCTCAGTCTAGCCAGGTCTTACAATATGTGTCTTATGTATCTTCCGATATTAAGGCTTACTGTCCTTATACAGGGAGTTAACTAGAGCATCGTACATACTACAAAGGTCTTTCTTATGCTCAACAATGCTACAGTTCACATCGTTGCACATTACAGCATCTCTAGGAAGACATATTTTACTCAAGGATTTATCTGTACGGACACAGTATTCTACAATTTCTTCCTTAGAAAGAGTGTCCCAGCCTAATTTTTCCACCTCATCCTGACTGACATTCTGACAAAGTGCAGGTAGACAGTCAACATTAATTATCATCTCAAACGGTATATGATCAGACATTGCTAACCCATAATAAATACTGATGCCACACAAAGAGGCATGTGCATCACCAGTGCTGATGCAATGATCTAGCCAGGACGTAGTGTGCCAAGCCTCACTTATATAGGTATAACTATCAGAAGGCATTAACACCTTACTTGACAAAATTAAGTTATTTTCACAACAAAAATGATACATATGTTTTGCAAATAAGGAGTCAGTGTCAGATATGTCCACATTCAAGTCCCCTATAATAAAAATGCAAGCATTATTATAATCTTGCATATAAGAATTAATAAAAGCAAGCTTATTTAAATATTCATCCTCATTCTGTTGACATTCAAAGGGTGTATATACAGTACATTAATATTGAGAAATTCCTTATCATTACAATTAAACTGCACATCAATACACCAATCTACACCAAGTCGGACCACTTTTATCAAGGAGTCCAGCTTCTTTCTCCAGAGGATAGCCACACCTCCAGGTATCCTACCCCTGATAATCCCCTTGCTGAGGTCAGTTGTAGACTCCCCAGCTCCATGGAAATCAGGGTTAAGACAGTTCAAACATTCCAAGTCTTGTTCAGAAAGAAACGTTTCCTGAAGGCACAAAATATCACAAGTGTTCAATAAATTGTCAATAACTAACCGGCGAGCTTTCTCCCCAGCACTTGGCCCCAATTTAAGGCCACGACAGTTGTAAGACATGACCTGAATGCCCATCAAAAATAGAAGAAAAAGTTAAGAAAGATCACCATCATCCGTGGGTGCCTGCGTATTCTCCACAGCAGCCGCTCCACTAGCTCCAGCCCTCCCAGCCCCACGGGGCTCATAATTTTGCTGCACAATGCGCCCTTTGGCCAGAGCTCTGGCTGGTACATGTCCCTGACCTCAGAGCATTCTGCCGTTACTTTAAATGAACCAACCCTGCTGTTCCCAGTGAGGATTTTCTGACAGATACAGTGGGGCAAAAAATTATTTAGTCAGCCACCAATTGTGCAAGTTCTCCCACTGTAAAAGATGAGAGAGGTCTCTAATTTTCATTATAGGTATACCTCAACTATGGCAGACAAAATGAGAAAAAAAAAATCCAGAAAATCACATTGTCTGATTTTTAAAGAATTTATTTGCAAATTATGGTGGAAAATAAGTATTTGGTTAATAACAAAAGTTCATCTCAGTACTTTGTTATATACCCTTTGTTGGCAATGACAGAGGTCAAACGTTTTCTGTAAGTCTTCACAAGGTTTTCACACACTGTTGCTGGTATTTTGGCCCATTCCTCCATGCAGATCTCCTCTAGAGCAGTGATGTTTTGGGGCTGTCGCTGGGCAACACAGACTTTCAACTCCCTCCAAAGATTTTCTATGGGGTTGAGATCTGGAGACTGGCTAGGCCACTCCAGGAGCTTGAAATGCTTCTTACGAAGCCACTCCTTCGTTGCCCGGGCAGTGTGTTTGGGATCGTTGTCATGCTGAAAGACCCAGCCACGTTTCATCTTCAATGCCCTTGCTGATGGAAGGAGGTTTTCACTCAAAATCTCACAATACATGGCCCCATTCATTCTTTCCTTTACACGGATCAGTCGTCCTGGTCCCTTTGCAGAAAAACAGCCCCAAAGCATGATGTTTCCACCCCCATGCTTCACAGTAGGTATGGTGTTCTTTGGATGCAACTCTGCATTCTTTCTCCTCCAAACACGACAAGTTGAGTTTTTACCAGAAAGTTCTATTTTGGTTTCATCTGACCATATGACATTCTCCCAGTCCTCTTCTGGATCATCCAAATGCTCTCTAGCAAACTTCAGACGGGCCTGGACATGTACTGGCTTAAGCAGGGGGACACGTCTGGCACTACAGGATTTGAGTCCCTGGCTGCGTAGTGTGTTACTGATGGTAGCCTTTGTTACTTCGGTCCCAGCTCTCTGCAGGTCATTCACTAGGTCCCCCCGTGTGGTTCTGGGATTTTTGCTCACCATTCTCGTGATCATTTTGACCCCATGGGGTGAGATCTTGCGTGGATCCCCAGATCGAGGGAGATTATCAGTGGTCTTGTATGTCTTCCATTTTCTAATAATTGCTCCCACAGTTGATTTCTTCACACCAAGCTGCTTACCTATTGCAGACTCAGTCTTCCCAGCCTGGTGCAGGTCTACAATTTTGTTTCTGGTGTCCTTTGACAGCTGTTTGGTCTTGGCCATAGTGGAGTTTGGAGTCTGACTGTTTGAGGTTGTGGACAGGTGTCTTTTATACTGATAAGTTCAAACAGGTGCCATTAATACAGGTAACGAGTGAAGGACAGAGGAGCCTCTTAAAGAAGAAGTTACAGGTCTGTGAGAGCCAGAAATCTTGCTTGTTTGTAGGTGACCAAATACTTATTTTCCACCATAATTTGCAAATAAATTCTTTAAAAATCCTTCAATGTGATTTTCTGGATTTTTTTTCTCATTTTGTCTCTCATAGTTGAGGTATACCTATGATGAAAATTGGAGACCTCTCATCTTTTAAGTGGGAGAACTTGCACAATTGGGGGCTGACTAAATACTTTTTTGCCCCACTGTAACTTCTCGTCCAAGCTTGTCTTTAAGATATGCAGATAGAGCATCAGTTTCCAAATCAGAATGAAAACGGGTAGCAAACACACTCACCATCTTAGTCCGTACAGTTTTAATATTACCAGAGCCCGTACCAACAACAGTAGTCGCGTTGCTGGCTTTATTCCTACGGCTAATTGAAGCAGAGGATGGTTTGGGTTTAGCCGCAGCGTGCTCAATTCGTCATCCCTTTTTCACCACTTGACTCCATTTTGGAGACCCTGGTGAAGACGCTACTGTTCCGGAATTTTCCCCGGTTATAGGCTGACCCACCGGGTCCAAATTCACAGCCAAAGCCTTCTCTCCAGCTGTCAAATAAGATTCCCGTGCATCTCCAGACATTGTATCAATCATCGGGCAGACCCCATCTTCCGCTCCGACATCTGCGGGACCGACAGGCCCTCCCAGAGCAGGCGCCTCATTATCCACGACCCGTAAAGCAGATTGCTCCAGGCCACTTACACGTCGGGCAGTATCCGAAGTAACAGTACATAGATCTTCACTGGAGTTAGTCTGTAACAGCATGGTTTGTTTCATGGAACAAACCTCTGCACCTAAGTGCTCCATTCTCTTCAGGAGACTTGAACAGTCCAAGCTGGAAAATGTAACCAGCGGCAACTCATCCTGGTAATGAGAGACGAATCTAGGTAGATTTTCACCGCACTCATTCATTACCTTAAGGCAGCTCTTTAAATTATTAACATCTTTGTGGGGCCCCTTGTGTGCAACACACCTTTGTGTAGTGGGGCAGAGCTCAATCAGAACTTTCTTTGAGGACTCAATCCACTCAGAGTCAAAAGTATTAGAGGCCAATAAGACGATCTCATCCTGACCCAGAGTCTTAATTTTCACTGCAAGGAAATTTAGCAACTCATCCTCAACAATTATTTTCCCCTCAGTAGTCTTACAGACGTGGACAAAATTGTTGGTACCCCTCTGTTAATGAAAGAAAAACCCACAATGGTCACAGAAATAACTTGAATCTGACAAAAGTGGTAATAAATAAAAATTCTATGAAAATTAACCAATGAACATCAGACAATGCTTTTGAATTGTGGTTCAACAGAATTATTTTAAAAAACAAACTCATGAAACAGGCCTGGACAAAAATGATGGTACCCCGAGAAAAGATTGAAAATAATGTGACCATAGGGACATGTTCAACCAAGATGTGTCCTCTAATTAACATCACAGGTGTCTACAAACTTGTAATCAATCAGTCGGCCTATTTAAAGGGTGACAAGTAGTCACTGTGTTGTTTGGTGACATGGTGTGTACCATGCTAAACATGGACCAGAGGAAGCAAAGGAGAGAGTAGTCTCAGGAGATTAGAAAGAAAATTACTGTATAGACAAGCATGTTAAAGGTAAAGGCTATAAGACCATCTCCAAGCAGCTTGATGTTCCTGTGACTACAGTTGCACATATTATTCAGAAATTTAAGATCCACGGGACTGTAGCCAACCTACCTGGACGTGGCCGCAGGAGGAAACTTGATGAAAAATGGAAGAGAGGGATAATACGAATGGTAACAAAAGAGCCCAGAACAACCTCTAAACACATTCATGGTGAACTCCAAGGTCAAGGTACATCAGTGTCAGATCGCACCATCCGTCGTTATTTGAGCCAAAGTGGACTTCATGGGAGGCGACCAAGGAGGACACCACTGTTGAAAACAAATCACAAAAAAGCCAGACTGGAATTTGCCAAACTGCATGTTGACAAGCCACAAAGCTTCTGGGAGAATGTCCTATGGACAGACAAGACAAAACCGGAACTTTATGGCAAGGCACATCAGTGCTATGTTCACAGACGCAAAAATGAAGCATACCAAGAAAAGAACACTGCCCTTACTGTGAAACATGGAGGAGGTTCTGTTATGTTGTGGGGCTGCTTTGCTGCATCTGGAACAGGGTGTCTTGAATCTGTGCAGTGTACAATGAAATCTCAAGACTATCAAGGTATTCTAGAGAGAATACTACTACTATAAATACTACTACTTCTGGCGCCACACGAGTAGGCTGCCTTTTTGCAACAGCGGATCAATTTCTTCCTATTTCTATTTACTATCTGGCTCTCTTGCTAATCTTTCTGATCCGGCGACACCTTATCCATCACAGACACGTAGATCACCCAAGTGTCTCCTGAGCCAGTGGACGGAGCCACTGTTTATTGCAGGAGGCAGTACAGTAGAGACCAGCTGTTGGCACTTAACCGTACCACGATGCTAACGCAAAAACTCGACATACCGGGAGAAATAAGACGGAAATGGCGTGGATGTCGAGCTGGAGTAAGATGGCGGGCGAGGAATATAAAGTACAGACCCGTCCTCCCATCCGTTATTATGGGGAATGTACGATCGCTACTCAATAAGACTGACAAGCTAGCAGCTATCTCCTGCTACGAGAGCGTCTTCAGATAGATTAGCTTGATGTTGTTTACTGAGATGTGGCTAACAGAACTAGCAACAGATGCTAACATCGAACTGAAGGGTTTCCACACAATACGGGCAGACCGGACACCAGACAGTGGGAAGGCAAGGGGGGGAGGAGTGATAATGTATGTCAATAACAGCTGGTGCAGACCGGGACATATCACGGTTAAACAACAACACTGCAACAAAGACATGGAGTTGCTAGCTGTTAGCATGCAGCCTACCTATCTCCCGAGGGAATACTCACACATGATCTGCATTGTTATTTATGCAAATCCGACGGCGAACGCGGGGACAGTGCGTGACGCCATTCACTTAGTAACTGGCAGGCTGCTGACAGAACACCCAGATGCTCTCCTACTCATCTCAGGTGATTTCAACCATATTTCACTGTCCCCCATTCTGCCCACGTTCACCCAGTATGTCACATGCCACGTTAGAGACAATAAAACACTGGACTTATTCTATGCAAACACTAAGGAGGCGTACACCTCATCACCACTCCCCCCATTCGGGAGATCGGATCACAATTTGGTTCATCTCCTGCCGGTGTACAAACCCCTAGTACACAGACAACCTCCGGTCATGCGCATGGTGAAGTTATGGTCTGAGGAGGCAATGGACGCTCTAAAGGACTGTTTTGAAACCACCGCCTGGGAGCAGCTCTGCGATCCACATGGTGAGGACATTGATGGCCTCACTCACACCATCACAGACTACATCAACTTCTGTGTGGACAACACCGTACCCACCAAGACCATACGGTATTGCTCGAACAACAAACCCTGGTTCAACCCAGAGATAAAAACACTTCTGAGAGAGAAGAAGAGGATCTTCAGGTCGGGGAACAGGGAGATGCTGAAGTCCGTACAGAGGGAGCTGAGGAGGAAGATCAGAGAAGGCAAGGACAGCTTCGGGAAGAAGATGGAGGACAAGCTGCAACAGAGCGACATTGGCGGGGTCTGGAGAAACCTCAAAACCATCTCTGGGCTCCAGAATACCTCCTCCCAGGCCACGGGGGGCAGGGAGTGGGCGAACAATCTGAACCTGTTTTTTAATAGGTTTGACCAACCGCCCTCCCCGCCGACTGCACAACAACCACTGCTGCCTCTAAAGTCATCGAGACCTGCTGTCCACACCCCAATCCACCAACACCCCCCCCCACTCCCAGCACATAGCCCCCCAACCTGACCCTCACTAAGACCCAGGTGAAGATGGAGCTGAGGAAGATCAACGCGAGGAAGGCCTCGGGACCGGACGGCATCAGCGCGAAGCTCCTCAAGTCCTGCGCAGACCAGTTGTGTGGGATTGTGGAGCACATCTTCAACCTAAGCCTGAAGCTGGGGAGGGTACCACAGTTGTGGAAAACATCTTGTGTGGTACCTGTACCAAAGACTTCCCACCCCAAAGACCTGAACAGCTACAGACCAGTGGCCCTAACGTCTCACCTGATGAAGACCCTGGAGAGACTGCTCCTTGCTCACCTCCGCCCCCTGGTGGGGCCAGCAATGGATCCACTCCAGTTCGCCTACCAGCATGGCATTGGGGTGGAGGATGCAGTGATCTTCCTCCTTCACCGTTCCCTGTCCCACCGGGAGAAGACCGGGAACGCGGTGACGATCATGCTCTTTGACTTCTCCAGTGCTTTCAACACCATCCAACCGATGATCCTGAAGGACAAGCTGCTGTGCGCAGGGGTGGACCAGCACCTGTCATCATGGATCCTGGACTACCTCACTAACCGGCCACAGTTTGTGAGAACCCGGGATTGTGTGTCCGACACGATCATCGGTAGTACGGAGGCCCCCCAGGGAACGGTTTTGGCTCCCTTCCTGTTCACCCTTTATATTGCGGACTTCTCACACAACACAACACACTGCCATCTACAGAAGTTCTCTGACGACTCTGCGATCGTCGGCCTCATCTCCAACGGAGAAGAAGCTGAGTACAGAGGACTTATCCAGGACTTTGTGGACTGGTGCCATCGGAACTGCCTCCAGAGCAACGCGAGGAAAACTAAGGAGCTGGTGGTGGACTTCTGCAGGCAAGGACAACCCCTCACAGCACCAGTAAACATCCAGGGAACAGACATTGAGATGGTGACATCCTACAAGTACCTGGGTGTTCATCTGAACAATAAACTAGACTGGTCACACAATACCGACGCACTCTACAAGAAGGGACAGTGCAGACTGTTCCTACTGAGGAGGCTCAAGTCTTTTGGTGTACAAAAGGCGCTGCTGAAGACATTCTACGACACGGTGGTGGCATCAGCCATCACTTTTGGAGTGGTCTGCTGGGGCAGTGGCATTACAGCAGCTGATAGGAAGAGACTGAACAAACTAATCAAGAAAGGCTAGCTCTGTCCTGGGGCAACGCCTTGACCCAGTGGAGGAGATAGGAGAGAGAAGGATGGTGGCTAAACTGTCATCTCTGCTGGGGTCCGAGTCTCACCCTATGCAGGACATACTGAATGCACTGAGGAGCTCATTTAACAGTAGACTACATCATCCTAGGTGCGCAACCGAGAGGTTTCGCAGGTCCTTCCTTCCTATGGCTGTCAGACTGTATAACCTAAGCAGGGCTGCTCGCAGAGATAGCAAAAAAACGTGATGACCTAATAGTATTGAATGCAAAAGACGCAACAGACTTACACAAATGGTCCCCTCCGCATACAACTAGGACAATATCAGTCGCTACGGAGGGTGACAATATGTATGGGTACATATTCATACCATGTAGGGTAACTAAATAGACGGTTATGCTGTTTATTCCATCTAGCTACAATGCTCCGTACTGTGTATATATATTTATATATTTATGTGTACTTATGTATATTCACTGCTCTTATTTTATTTTTTTATCTTCTTAATTATTGCTCTGAGTGTTGCTATTCCTGTGCTGTTGCAATCCTGGAATTTCCCCATTGTGGGACCAGTAAAGGCTTATCTTATCTTATCTTAAATGTGCTGCCCAGTGTCACACAGCTTGGTCTCAGTTGCAGGTCATGGGTCTTGCAACAGGATAATGACCCAAAACACACAGCTAAAACACCCAAGAATGGCTAAGAGCAAAACATTGGACTATTCTAAAGTGGCCTATGAGCCCTGATCTAAATCCTATTGAACATCTGTGGAAGGAGCTGAAACATGCCGTCTGGAGAAGGCACCCTTCAAACCTGAGACAACTGGAGCAGTTTGCTCATGAGGAGTGGGCCAAAATACCTGTTGAGAGGTGCAGAAGTCTCATTGACAGTTAGAGAAATCGTTTGATTGCAGTGATTGCCTCAAAAGGTTGTGCAACAAAATATTAAGTTAAGGGTACCATCATTTTTGTCCAGGCCTGTTTCATGAGTTTGTTTTTTAAAATAATTCTGTTGAACTACAATTCAAAAGCATTGTCTGATTTTCATTGGTTAATTTTCATAGACTTTTTATTTATTACCGCTTTTGTCAAATTCAAGTTATTTCTGTGACCATTGTGGGTTTTTCTTTCATTAACAGAGGGGTACCAATAATTTTGTTCACGGCTGTATACACAGTGCGGAGTATTGTAGCTAGTTGCAATAAACAGCATCACCGTCTACTTAGTTATCCTGCGTAGTATGAATATGTACCCATACATATTGTCACCCTCCATAGCGACTGATATTGTCCTAGTTGTATACTGGAGGGGACCATTTGCGTAAGTCTGTTGTGTCTTTTGCATTCAATACTATTAGGTCGTCACGTTTTTGTTTTTTTTGTTTTTTTGCTATCTCTGCGAGCAGCCCTGCTTAGGTTATAAAGTCTGACAGCCGTAGGTAGGAAGGACCTGCGAAACCTCTCGGTCGCGCTCCTAGGATGATGTAGTCTACTGCTAAATGAGCTCCTCAGTGCGTTCAGTATGTCCTGCATATGGTGGGACTCGGACTCCAGCAGAGATGACAGTTTAGCCACCATCCTTCTCTCTCCTATCTCCTCCACTGGGTCAAGGTGTTGCCCCAGGACAGAGCTAGCTTTCTTGATCAGTTTGTTCAGTCTCTTCCTATCGGCTGCTGTAATGCCACTGCCCCAGCAGACCACTCCAAAAGTGATGGCTGATGCCACCACCGTGTCGTAGAATGTCTTCAAGAGCACCCCTTGTACACCAAAAGACCTGAGCCTCCTCAGTAGGAACAGCCTGCGCTGTCCCTTCTTGTAGAGTGCGTCGGTATTGTGTGACCAGTCTAGTTTATTGTTCAGATGAATACCCAGGTACTTGTAGGATGTCACCATCTCAATGTCTGTTCCCTGGATGTTTACTGGTGCTGTGAGGGGTTGTCCTTGCTTGCGGCAGTCCACCACCAGCTCCTTAGTTTTTCTCACGTTGATCTGGAGGCAGTTCCGATGGCACCAGTCCACGAAGTCCTGGATAAGTCCTCTGTACTCAGCGTCATCTCCGCTGGAGATGAGGCTGACAATCGCTTAGTCGTCAGAGAACTTCTGTAGATGGCAGTGTGTTGTGTTGTGTGAGAAGTCCGCAGTATAAAGGGTGGACAGGAAGGGAGCCAAAACCATTCCCTGGGGGGCCCCCGTGCTGCCAATGATCGTGTCGGACACACAATCCTGGGTTCTCACAAACTGTGGCCGGTTTGTGAGGTAGTCCAGGATCCATGATGACAGGTGCTGGTCCACCCCTGCGCACAGCAGCTTGTCCCTCAGGATCTTCGGTTGGATGGTCATGGTTTAACATTGTTAAGCTCACTGAAAATATATGTCCTTTGCCAAAATAGTAATCAGATTAGAATAAAAGATGCTCATCAACTGGCACCAACACTGGTGTATAGACAGTGGCGCTTTTGATTTTCCATTTTGTATTGATCAGTTAAAAAAATACAGCTTTTCAGTAAAATAATTACTTTAATGAAACAGATTCTAAAGATGTGACAGGAAAGTTGGTGAAGCTCTTTTTTTTTCTCCTTTTCTCTTCTTATTTCAGAAACTGGCAGAAGAGTGTCAAACTGAAGGCCTCTGTGGTGTTTTTGTGCCTTTCAAATGTGACTTGACCAACGAGGAGGAGATTCTGGCCATGTTTGCTTTCATCAAAGAGCAACACAAAGGTGTGGATGTGTGCATCAACAACGCTGGCCTGGGTCATTCAGAGCCACTGCTGAGTGGCGCTACCAAACGCTGGAAGAACATGCTTGATGTAAGAATTCAGTGCTGTTTGGCCTTCAGTAATGTAATAATACACTTATAAACTTTTAATCTGCAACTGCAGGTTCTAAACTGCAGCCCCACTGAGTCCATCCATTCATGTCACTACCACAGCTGCTCTGGAGGAAATCCAGCTTGCTTAGAAAGGAATTGTAAGAATGGGGCTGCAGTATCCAAATGTTCTGCACAGCACATTTAATGAAGACAAAGCCAAATTTTAGCTTACTGTAGAGTAAGTCATTTTGAAGGATATTTCACATCACATTAATGTCTGCTACATCATAACTTCATTCATTCATTCATTCATTCATTCATCTTCTTCCGCTTAATCCTTTTCGGGTCGCATCATTAGTTTTCATGTTAAATTGCTTTCAGTAACCTGATGTTCACTTGGGGCCTCACGTATAGAGGATTGCACAGCTTTCATACTGAAAGATGGTGTTGTTACAAAATCTGAAAAGTGCAGGCGTACAGAAATTTTCAGATGTATAAAACTGTTCCCACACCAGGTTCTCCGCTCCTTTTCTATTTGCATCCCAGTCAAGCGCACGTGCACAGGCTCTTTACCCTGCCTTGGTTCCTCCCACTAATAACTCTGAAAATGACGCTATATGTCCCTTCTGTCACTCTTCAGTCAACCAATGACAGCCAGCCCTGCTGGAAAGCGCAACATACAGTGCATCCGGAAAGTATTCACGATGTTTCACTTTTTCCACATTTTTTGTTACAGCCTTATTCGAGGATAGATTAAAATTATTTTTTTCCTCAAAATTCTACACACAATATACCATAATGACTGTGAAAAAAAGTTTTTGTTTTTTTTTTTTGAGATTTTTGCAAATTTATTAAAAACTAGTGCATACCCGTGTATGCCCGTACAAACCCGTGCATGCCCGTAGAGGGGATGCATTGGAACAGAATTCTTGCCAGTTACAGGACAGTTGGCATAGCAACACAGCACTAAGTGGCAATCACATGTGATGGCTTTTGTATGCAGCCAAACATAAAAATCACACAAAATATGGCCTGCCATCTGGGGCTGTTTGCTCCTGCTTGTTACTTCTTCTCCTGCCTGTCACTGTTCTGTGTTATGTTGCTTACCAGTGTCTACTGTATATATATATCTTGTAGGGAGTCATGTGCTCTGTCTATGTGCCGTCATGTAGATATCATCTGGTGGGTCTTCTTCAGACCTCCTGTATCAGACGGCTGTGTTGTTCACAGTCATGCCTGCGGCATACTGATGGAACCTGAGGTGTTTCATGTTCACAGCATCCTTTCTGATGTGCAGCAGTTCTCCTCATTCTATTGCTCTCCATCTGGTGGGTCTTCTTCTTCATTGAGGCCACTGGTTGAGGGATTGGTGCGTCGTAATTGCAGTTCATGGGCACGATCTTGAAAAAGTGACTTTCGACCCTGTTCAGGAAGGCCCATGCATGCCCGTAGAAACCAAGAAACTGGAGCACCCAGAGAAAATCAGCGCTTTGCTTGGCATTTTACATTGTAGTGTAGACTGGCATTCGACAAGGTTACACATTTGCCATCATGTAGGCATGGCGAGTCGTCCTATGATGCCTGAGTTCATAGGACGCGCTGTGATGATGAGGCAGAGATCATAGGCCATCCTATGATGTTCTAGAAACGTGCTTTAAAGTCTGTCGTACCCTATGCTGGTGAAGGGTGTCCTCCTGTCTCAAATGGGTGCGATGTACTGCTGGAACCTCAGGTCTTTCATCTTCATGGCATCTTTTCTGACGTGCAGCAGTTGTCGTCATTCTATTGCTCTCCATCTGGTGGGTCTTCTTCTTCTTCTTCGTTGAGACCACTGGATGAGGGATAGGTGCATCATAATTTCAGTTCATGGACAGGATCATGAAAATAGATCTGAGCAAAAAGAGGCTTTCCAGCATGGACTCACTGTATATGATATCATAAAGACATGAAGGCAGCCTTGATGTATATGACATCATAAAGACATATTTATGTGCCGTGGGCTTGATGTATCTGACATCATAAAGACACATTTGTCTATGTGCCGTCATATAGACATCACAAGTCGTCCTATGATGCCTGAGTTCATGGTCTATATAACAGCATAAAAGCACATTTGTCTATGTGTCCTATGATACCTGAGTTCTTAGGACGTCCTATGATGTTTAGGCAGAGATCATAGGACGTCCTATGATGTTCAGGCAGAGATCATAGGCCGTCCTATGATGTTCAGGCAGAGATCATAGGACGTCCTATGATGTTCAGGCAGAGATCATAGGCTGTCCTATGATGTCCTATGAAGCGTGACAGACACACAGAGATTTCTTGCTTTTATAGAGTGATAAAAAACTAAGAAATCACATGTACATAAGTATTCACAGCCTCTGCTCAATTGTCATGTTTCACCCCACAGGGCAAAGAACTGGACTCAAATGCATTGCGAGCATTAGGCATTTTATTAAACAAAACTCAAAAGTAACTCAGAACTGAACAGAGTGGATGAGGCTTGGCATGGCAGACAAAAACTCACTGACAGAAAAACTTACTGAGCAGGCAAGACAGGGCAAGAATAACGCCAAAATGAACAGAGCCGAGAGGAATGACACTGCACCCCACTGAAGGGCAGCATCCTTTAAATAACAGATGAAGTGATTGCAGAAAACACAAAACAGCTGTGACAAATCAAGAAGAAAACAGAGCATGAAATGAGCAGGACTAGTGGAAATAAACACACAATACAAACCCAAGCTATAAACATGAATATGATAAACAAAATGACAAACACGACCGTGATAAACATAATGTTAACACAGACAAACCTCAGATCATAACAGTACTCATAAAGACAATAATAATAAACGATAATATTCACAAGACTTGGACTAAAATACAAATGGCAAAAAACACAGAACAGAAATAATTTCCAAGTAGGAATGACCCTCCCGTAGGGTTGGGCGATATGGCCTAAAAATGATATCACAATATTTCTGTGAATTTTCACGATAACGATATTCTTCACGATATCAAGGACTACGGTTTTTTTCTTTTTGAATTTATAAAGGACAGTTTCACAGGCCAGTGTTAATTATGTTCAACATATTCAGTAGAAACAAAACAACAACTCTTATTTCTCCAGTTTATAAAGAGCAGTTTAGAATGCGTTTAAAACTTTTTTTAATTCTATATCAAATACTACCAGAAAATATTATACACCACCACATCTTAAGCACACTGAAGGGTGGACTGGGACAAAAATTCAGGCCGGGAATTTGACTTCATTCTAGACCACCTTGTTGTTGGAAACCAGAAACCACCACAGTTTTGGTAGGTTAATATTTTAAAATAACAGGTATCAAACTGGTTATAAATGTAATTATAACCTTCGGGTGGGGTGAAAATTATAAATTTGGATTGCTAAAGTCAACTGATCTATTGATTATTAAAGCAACTGACTGATGAATCTTAATTTAAATCTGGTGCTGCGTCTCATTTCTTTACTCATTTCTTTTCTTTGCTGCTGTCTGTTGGGGTAGCAGTATCTGGGCCAGAGACACCAACAGACTTGACAAGATTATCAAGAGGGCTGGCTCTGTAACTGGTCTCAGACCGGAGACCTTTGAGACAGTGGTGGAGAGGAGAACACTAAATAAATCCTGATCACCCCCTCCACCACACACTAGACAGACAGCGAAGCACTTTCTCCAGTAGACTACTACAGCTTCGCTGTCGAACGGCCAGATACAGAAAATCTTTCCTGCCACATGCAATTTCACTGTACAATAACTCACTATGATGTTGTATTCTGGTCATAACTATGCTGCCACACTGCACCTTACAGTCTAACTGGTACCTCACATTTCACTCTGCTCCTGATAGTCCTTCTTTGTGCAACAGGATGATTCATGTGTTTATACGGGTCATCATATATTAAGCTATGATGTACTGTATATAGGTTTTATAGTCGTGTTAGTTTTTACTTTCCATGGCTGTTCCCTTTGTCTGTCATGTGTGCGGGGTGTGTTTCTGTGTTTGGTTGTATACTGTCATACTGCTGTTGCACTGTAATTACCCACTTTGGGATCAATAAAGTACATCTATCTATCTATTTGTCTGTCTGTCTGTCTGTCTGTCTTTACCTTTTCAGGGTAAAAACACAAGGTAAGAGGCTTTAGGTAAAACGTTACAATCCTGCATGAAAAAGGTCACAAATTTGTCACCAAAAACGTTCAAAATAAAAAAAAAAATGTACCTGAATGAAAAGATGTTTAATGAGAAAAAACAAATTTAGGAGAGAACCGTAACAAGCAAAAGAGAGTAAAGTTGGTAGTGCAGACCACTTATAGTCTGTAGTTTTGAAAATTCTGCAGATTTTTCTTAAAACATCTGAATAGTCCTTAAAACATTGCCTTACGAATGTACAGACGTGGACAAAATTGTTGGTACCCCTCTGTTAATGAAAGAAAAAAAACCACAATGGTCACAGAAATAACTTGAATCTGACAAAAGTGGTAATAAATAAAAATTCTATGAAACTTAACCATTGAAAATCACACAATGCTTTTGAATTGTGGTTCAACAGAATTATTTTAAAAAACAAACTCATGAAACAGGCCTGGACAAAAATGATGGTACCCCTAGAAAAGATTGAAAATAATGTGACCATAGGGACATGTTCAACCAAGATGTGTCCTCTAATTAACATCACAGGTGTCTACAAACTTGTAATCAGTCAATGGGCCTATTTAAAGGGTGACAAGTAGTCACTGTGCTGTTTGGTGACATGGTGTGTACTACACTAAACATGGACCAGAGGAAGCAAAAGGAGAGAGTAGTCTCAGGAGATTAGAAAGAAAATTATAGACAAGCATGTTAAAGGTAAAGGCTATAAGACCATCTCCAAGCAGCTTGATGTTCCTGTGACTACAGTTGCACATATTATTCAGAAATTTAAGATCCACAGGACTGTAGCCAACGTCCCTGGACGTGGCCGCAGGAGGAGACGGGCAATGCGAATGGTAACAAAAGAGCCCAGAACAACCTCTAAACACATTCATGGTGAACTCCAAGGTCAAGGTACATCAGTATCAGATTGCACCATCCGTCGTTGTTTGAGCCAAAGTGGACTTCATGGGAGACAACCAAGGAGGACACCACTGTTGAAAACAAATCATAAAAAAGCCAGACTGGAATTTGCCAAACTGCATGCTGACAAGCCACAAAGCTTCTGGGAGAATGTCCTATGGACAGACAAGACAAAACCGGAACTTTATGGCAAGGCACATCAGCTCCATGTTCACAGACGCAAAAATGAAGTATACCAAGAAAAGAGCACTGTCGCTACTGTGAAACATGGAGGAGGTTCTGTTATGTTGTGGGGCTGCTTTACTGCATCTGGCACAGGGTGTCTTGAATCTGTGCAGGGTACAATGAAATCTCAAGACTATCAAGGTATTCTCGAGAGAAATGTGCTGCCCAGTGTCAGACAGCTTGGTCTCAGTCGCAGGTCATGGATCTTGCAACAGGATAATGAGCCAAAACACACAGCTAAAAACACCCAAGAATGGCTAAGAGCAAAACATTGGACTATTCTAAAGTGGCCTGTGAGCCCTGATCTAAATCCGATTGAACATCTGTGGAAGGAGCTGAAACATGCCGTCTGGAGAAGGCACCCTTCAAACCTGAGACAACTGGAGCAGTTTGCTCATGAGGAGTGGGCCAAAATACCTGTTGAGAGGTGCAGAAGTCTCATTGACAGTTAGAGAAATCGTTTGATTGCAGTGATTGCCTCAAAAGGTTGTGGAACAAAATATTAAGTTAAGGGTACCATCATTTTTGTCCAGGCCTGTTTCATGAGTTTGTATTTTTAAAATAATTCTGTTGAACTACAATTCAAAAGCATTGTCTGATTTTCAATCGTTAATTTTCATAGAATTTTTATTTATTACCACTTTTTTCAGATTCAAGATATTTATAAGATAAGATAAGATAAGCCTTTATTAGTCCCACAATGGGGAAATTCCAGGATTGCAACAGCACAGGGATAGCAACACTCAGAGCAACAATCAGAAGGCAAGAGAAAAACAAGGGCAGCAAGTATACATATGTACATGTAAATATAAATATATATATAGAGACACACAGTGTGGAGCATTGTAGCTAGATGGAATAAATATGTAAATATATAAACACAGTGCGGAGCATTGTAGCTAGATGGAATAAATATGTAGATACATAAACACACAGTGTGGAGCATTGTAGCTAGATGGAATAAATATATAAACACAGTGTGGAGCATTGTAGCTAGATGGAATAAATATGTAAATATATAAACACACAGCGTGGAGCATTGTTGCTAGATGGAATAAATATATAAACACACAGTGCGGAGCATTGTAGCTAGATGGAATGAAACAGCATAACCGTCTACTTAGTTATCCTACATGGTATGATTATGTACCCATACATATTCTCACCCTCCATAGCGACCGGTATTTTCCTAGTTGTATACCGGAGGGGACCATTGTGTAAGTCTATTGCGTCTTTTGCATTCAATACTATTAGGTTGTCACGTCTTTTTGCTATCTCTGTGAGTAGCTCTGTTTAGATTGTACAGTCTGACAGCCGTAGGTAGGAAGGACCTGCGAAACCTCTTGGTTGTGCACCTAAGATGATGCAGTCTGCTGCTAAATGAACTCCTCAGTGCATTCAGTATGTCCTGCATAGGGTGGAACTCGGACTCCAGCAGGGATGACAGTTTAGCCACCATCCTTCTCTCTCCCATCTCCTCCACTGGGTCAAGGCGTTGCCCCAGGACAGAGCTAGCTTTCTTGATTAGTTTGTTCAGTCTCTTCCTATCGGCTGCTGTAATGCCACTGCCCCAGCAGACCACTCCAAAAATGATGGCTGATGCCACCACAGTGTCGTAGAATGTCTTCAGCAGTGCCCCTTGTACACCAAAAGACCTGAGTCTCCTCTCCTCAGTAGGAACAGCCTGCGCTGTTCCTTCTTGTAGAGTGCGTCAGTATTGTGTGGCCAGTCTAGTTTATTGTTCAGATGAACACCCAGGTACTTGTAGGATGTCACCATCTCGATGTCTGTTCCCTGTATATTTACTGCTGCTGTGAGGGGTTGTCCTTGCCTGCGGCAGTCCACCACCAGCTCCTTAGTTTTCCTCGTGTTGATCTGGAGGCAGTTCCGATGGCACCAGTCCACGAAGTCCTGGATAAGCCCTCTGTACTCAGCTTCATTTCCGTTGGAGATGAGGCCAACGATCGCAGAGTCGTCAGAGAACTTCTGTAGATGGCAGTGTGTTGTGTTGTGTGAGAAGTCCGCAGTATAAAGGGTGAACAGGAAGGGAGCCAAAACCGTTCCCTGGGGGGCCCCCGTGCTACCGATGATCGTGTCGGACACACAGTCCCGGGTTCTCACAAACTGAGGCCGGTTCGTGAGGTAGTCCAGGATCCATGATGACAGGTGCTAGTCTACCCCTGCGCACAGCAGCTTGTCCTTCAGGATCATCGGTTGGATGGTGTTGAAAGCACTGAAGAAGTCAAAGAACATGATCCTCACCGCATTCCCGGGCTTCTCCAGGTGGGACAGAGAACGGTGAAGGAGGAAGATCACCGCATCCTCCACCCCAATGCCATGCTGGTAGGCGAACTGGAGTGGATCCATCGCTGGTCCCACCAGGGGGCGGAGGTGAGCAAGGAGCAGTCTCTCCAGGGTCTTCATCATGTGGGACGTCAGGGCCACTGGTCTGTAGCTGTTCAGATCTTTGGGGTGGGAAGTCTTTGGTACAGGTACCACACAAGATGTTTTCCACAACTGTGGTACCCTCCCCAGCTTCAGGCTTAGGTTGAAGATGTACTCCACAATCCCACACAGCTGGTCTGCACAGGACTTGAGGAGCTTTGCGCTGATGCCGTCCAGTCCCGACGCCTTCCTCGCCTTGATCTTCCTCAGCTCCGTCCTCACCTGGGTCTTAGTGAGGGTCAGGATGGGGGGCTGTGTGTTGGGAGTGGGGGGGTGTTGGTGGAGTGGGGAGTGGGTAGCAGGACTTGATGTCTTCAGAGGCAGCAGTGGTTGTTGTGCAGTCGGGGGGGAGGGCGGTTGGTCAAACCTATTGAAAAACAGATTCAGATTGTTTGCCCACTCCCTGCCCCCCGTGGCCTGGGGGGAGGTATTCTGGAGCCCAGAGATGGTTTTAAGGTTTCTCCAGACCCCGCTGATGTCGCTCTGTTGCAGCTTGTCCTCTATCTTCTTCCTGAAGCTGTCCTTGCCTTCTCTGATCTTTCTCCTCAGCTCCCTCTGTACGGACTTCAGCATCTCCCTGTTCTCCGACCTGAAGATCCTCTTCTTCTCTCTCAGAAGTGTTTTGATCTCAGGGTTGATCCAGGGTTTGTTGTTTGAGCAACACCGTATGGTCTTGGTGAGAACGGTGTTGTCCACACAGAAGCTGATGTAGTCCGTGATGGTGTGAGTGAGGCCATCGATGTCCTCACCATGTGGATCGCAGAGCTGCTCCCAGGCAGTGGTTTCATAACAGTCCTTTAGAGCGTCCATTACCTCCTCAGACCATAACTTCACTGTGCGCATGGCCGGAGGTTGTCTGTGCACTAGGGGTTTGTACACCAGCCGGAGATGAACCAAGTTGTGATCCGATCTCCCGAGTGGGGGGAGTGGTGATGAGGTGTACGCCTCCTTAGTGTTTGCGTAGAATAAGTCCAGTGTTTTATTGTCTCTAGTGTGGCATGTGACATACTGGGTAAACGTGGGTAGAATGGGAGACAGTGAAACATGGTTGAAATCGCCTGAGATGAGGAGAAGGGCATCTGGGTGTTCTGTCAGCAGCCTGCCACTTACTGAGTGGATGACGTCACGCGCTGTCCCAGCGTTTGCCATCGGATTTGCATAAATAACAATGCAGATCACGTGTGAGTATTCCCTCGGGAGATATGTAGGCCGCATGCTAGCAGCTAGCAACTCGATGTCTTTGCTGCAGTGTTGTTGTTTAACAGTGATATGTCCCGGTCTGCACCAGTTGTTGTTAACATACATTATCACTCCACCGCCCCTTGCTTTGCCACTGTCTTGTGTTTGGTCTGCCCGTATCGCGTGGAAACCCTCCAGTTCAATGTTAGCATCTGTTGCTAGTCCTTTTAACCAAGTCTCTGTGAGTAGGAACAGGCTACACTCCCGTTATATGCTATCGTAGCGGGAGATAGCCGCTAGCTCATATACCTTTCCCAGTATCGATCTTACATTCCCCATAACAACGGATGGGAGGGTGGGTCTGTACCTTATATTTCTTGTCCACCGTGTTATTCCAGCATGACACCCACGTCGTTTTCACCTCAGTTCTCCCGGTATGTCAAGTTTTTCCGTTAGCACCGAGTGGCGGTTGAGTGCTAGCAGCTGGTCCCTGCTGTACTGTCTCCTGCTATAAACAGTGGCTCCGTCCACCGGCTCAGGAGACATTTGGGGCGATCTGTGTGTCCGTGATGTATAAGGTGTGTAAGGTGTCGCCGGATCAGAAAGTTGTCACCGGATCAGAAAGTGAGAAGAAGAAAAAACTCAGAATTGAGCCGCTGTTGCAAAAGTCAGCCGACTTGTGTGGCGCCGGAAGAGACTATTATGTGTTATTCTTTCTTTAACAGAGGGGTACCAACAATTTTGTCCACGTCTGTAAGAGCAATTTAGCTATGGTTAATGCAACCATATTTATTACATTAAAAAACATAAAACCTAAACACATTATTTCTGTCTTTATCTCATTTCTATGCTCTGGGACATGAGGTGTTTTTTTTTTTCTGCTTTCAACAATTAAATTAATTTAGTCTAGTATGTTATTTCACCGTGTCTGGAAGAAGGTCTAAATAAAACAAGGAGGGAGTGGACTTATTAAAAACTATTATCATTTCATCATTTTTATCATATTGAATATATGCTGGCCTACCTGTCGTTTCCCAAGACACCTCTCGTCTCTCTCTCTTTCTCTCAGTTTACCTGCGTTAGAAAACTCCGTTGCACAGACAAGTCCTGGGGCTATTAACAGATTTTTTTTTTTTTTTTTTTCGGTTGGTCGATTCAATCACGCTGGAGCAGCCACAACGGAACAAAAATAAACCTCTGGACACTTTGGACAACAGCAACACCGCTTCAGGGCAAAGTAAAACTTTTCCCCGAAGTGCATTGTTGACATGCAGAAAAAAATGTGGGCAGATTATCCGTATCAGTGCATCATTTTTTTTTAAAAAAAGATTGCAGCAGTCTGAAACAGCCTTAAAACTAAATTACTTTCTCACAACCAGACGAAGACGTTCCAAGCTTGGAGCGCTGCTTCCCACGCCATGTTTTTTCCTGTTTCTGTGGTAACACGTAATTTCCGCTGGCAGTGTTGGTGTAATAATTGATAATAAACTGTGTTGGGAGTCACATATTAATTATATTAAAGGTAAAATATCCAAATCAATTGCAATACTACACAAAGTGAAATATTTGCTGAATCAACCAACACTATATACCTTGTATCATTCATTAATACTCCCATACATGACATATTGCACTGAACTATGGGGAAATACATATAAAACAAACATATATCCAGTCTTTATGCTTCAGAAGAGAGCTATTAGAATAATAAACAAAGCAGCTTACAGGGAACCAACAAACCCACTTTTTCTGAAATTAAAAGCTCTCAAGTTGAAAGATCTGGTTGACTTTAAAACTGCAGTAATAATGTTTAAAGTGGGACTTCCGGTTATGGCTGCCACGTAGGACGGACGTGTCTCGCTCTGCTCTGCTCCTGGAAAAAAAAAAATCGGCAAATAACTCTCTCATTTGGGACAGAACGTATCCCAGCATTTGGGCGAGGATATGTCGGCGAAGCCTAAGGCTGGAAAACCAGGAAAAGGAAAAAGCGAGCCGCCGAAACAGTCCAAATTAACGGACTTTCAGGTCTGTGACGCAGCAAACAAAACTCCATATATGGCGGAGGAGGCTGGCAACGCTGCGATTTCTGCGGGGAATGGCGCAGATGCGCTGATGGCTGCCATGAGTTCAATGAGAGCGGACTTTTCCTCTAGATTTGATGGGATTATGACAGCGTTGGAAGGAATAAGAAAGGAATTGGGTGACTGTGTAGAACGAACGGCGCAGATGGAGCTCCGTCTCGCTAGTGCTGAAGATGACGTCACCTGTCTTCAATTAAAGGTGCGCACTTTGGAAAAAAAAAATAAATCTCTGGAAGATAATATTTTGGATTTGGAATCTCGGTCGAGACAGAATAATTTGAGGCTGGTGGGTCTTCCAGAGGAATCAGAAGGTCGGGACGTATATTCCTTTCTGGAAAAGTGGATTCCGGAGGTGCTGGGCAGCGAGGAGTTGCAATCAGCAGTGGTTCTGGAAAAAGCACATCGTATTGGCCCACGGAGAGACAAGGGACCGCCGAGGACCTTAATTATGAAGTTTCTTAGCAACAGAGACAGGATGAAGATCTTCAACGCTGCACGTGCTAAAGGAGAGATTAAACACCAGGACCAGCAGGTGCGGTTCTACCCAGATTTGGCCACAGGAATCCAGCAATTGAGGAAGCAGTTTGATCCCGTACGTAAGGAGCTGCGCAACCTTGGGATTCGTCATGGTGTAATCTATCCTGCGAGACTGCTGACCACGTATGAGGGCAGAACCCACATCTTCAAGACCCCAGAGGAGGCGCAGGAGTTCATCAAGAAGATCAAAGAAGAAGAAGAGACTGGTGGGAGCTAAGCATGAACAAAATATAAGGTAGAATAATTAAGCATTTGCACAGGCATCTGACTGACTTGAAGTAAATAGTAAGTTTACAAAATATAGACTGTATTATATATTAAAAAAACAAAACAAAAACAAAACAAACAAACAAAAAAAAACTATGATGTACAAAGTTGTTAAAAATTTTGGAGTTAAGTTGGAAAACTACAGAGGAGAGTTAATGTTACGTCATTAAAAGCAGTAGAGTTGGGGTGATTGGGAGGATGAAGAAGGAGTGGCTTAGGCTGTTCCCCGTGGGTGTGGAACGGTCGATGGCTATATCGGGAGACAGAATTTTTCTTTTGATTTTGGGGGGTTTGCCACAAGTGTGGAAGGGGGAAATTTGTTTGTGTGTAGTTTGTAGGATGAATGTTCAACCACTCATGTTTTTGCTTCTCTGTATGAGCATGTTTACACTGCAAGGTAATCCCAAACTCTCTATTGATCATGGACCAAAGTGTTAATCTTAATTTAACTTCATGGAATTGCAGAGGTCTACAAAATTTAAAAAAACTTAAACAAGTTATGAATAAAATAAAGGACATGGGTTCAAGAATTGTGTTTTTACAAGAAACTCATCTGATAGAGGAGGATGTTAAAAGAATTAGGAGTAGATGGCAGGGAAGTGTATTCACCTCTTCATTTTCATCCCGAGCCAGGGGAGTTATGACTCTCATACATAAATCAGTTCCTTTTCAAGTGAAAAATGTAATTGGAGACACATTTGGAAGATATGTAATCATTCAAGGTTCTTTGCTATTAGAAAATATAAATCTTGTGAACTTATATGGTCCCAATATAGATGATCAGAAGTTCTTTGCTAATTTATTTCTCATCTTATCATCACTTACAGGGCAACATATAATAGCAGGGGATTTTAATTGTACATTGAATCCAGGTGTGGATAGATCAACAGGACTGGATTGTACGCACATTGGATGTAGGATGACTATTAATCATTTTATGAAAGAATTGAGATTGTTAGATATATGGAGAGAAATGAAACCACGAGTTAAAGCCTATTCTTGTTATTCCAGTACCTACAAGACATTCTCACGTATTGATTATTTTTTGATTTCCACAGAATTAAGGTCCAAGATTCAAAACTGCTTTTATGATAACATCGTGATCTCTGATCATGCACCCTGTTGTCTAATATATGTAGATAAAAAATTGACAAAGGAATCAGGTAGATGGCAATTTCAGCATAAATGGCTTCAGGATGAGGAATTTGTCAAGTATATAGAAAAACAGATAGACGAGTTCTTTGACATCAATACTACACAAACATCAGCATGTGTAAAGTGGGAGGCTTTCAAAGCTTTTATTAGGGGACATATTATTAGTTATACAGGATCAAAATCTAAGAAGACTCGAGAGGAGAGAGCTAAATTGGAACATAAAATAAAAAATCTTCAGGAAAAAGTGTATGCAGGAAGTGACCCAAGGTTGGAGAATGAATTACTGATTTTGAGAGCTGAATACGACAAAAAATCAGCGAATAGAGCTGCCTCGAGTCTTCTAAGATTGAAACAATCTTTTTATGAACAAGGTGAAAAATCAGGAAAATTATTAGCATGGCAGATTAAACAATTGGAAATTAAAACACCAACTACCAGTATTATAAGTAACGGACAGGTAGTTATAGATCCTTTAGAAATTAATAGAGCCTTTAGAGATTACTATGAAAAATTATATGATACCAAAAATGAACCTGATTTAACAAAACTAAATGGGTTTTTGAACGAACTATCTATACCGTGTATTCCAAATGAAAACAGGGAGATATTGGAGTCTAAAATTAGTCAAGAAGAAGTTGGGCTAGCCATTGATAATATGAAATCAGGAAAAAGTGCAGGACCAGATGGTCTTCCAGTTGACCTTTATAAAAAATTTAAGAATAAATTAATAAAACCTTTTTTGGAAATGGTTTTAGAAGCATTTCAAAATAATAATTTACCATCATACATAAATAATGCCTTAATTATACTGCTGCCAAAACCAGGTAAGCCCTCTAATAAATGTGAAAATATGAGACCAATAAGCCTATTAAACGCCGACCTTAAGATAATCTGTAAAATTTTAGCAAGACGAATACAAGAAATTTTACCAAATATTATTAATCGAGATCAGAATGGCTTTATAAAGGGTAGACAAGGCTTCCATAATGTAAGAAGACTATTTAATATTATCTATTTTAATAAAGAAGCACCGGATACAGCTCTCCTATCATTGGACGCCGAAAAGGCCTTTGATAGAGTTGAATGGCCCTTTCTTTTTGAAGTCCTACAAAGGTTTGGACTTGGAAATAATTTCATAAAATGGGTTCAAATAATATACAATAATGCTACAGCAGAAATCCTAACAAATAACAATATTTCAAAACCAATAAAAATCAATAGAGGATGTCGACAAGGCTGTCCACTTTCACCTTTACTGTTTACTATGGCAATTGAACCTTTAGCGATAGCGATACGTTTACATTCACAAATATATGGAATTAAAGTTGGACCAACAGAACATAAAATCTCCCTGTACGCCGATGATATAATTTTGTTTATGTCGAATCTAAAAAAATCAATTCCAACCTTGTTGAATTTAATAAAGAATTTTGGGGAAATATCAGGATATAAAATAAATAAAACTAAATCTTCAATATTAATGCTAAATGAGACCCAGAGAAATTACCCAGCCCCTGAGGTAAATCAATTCAATGTTGTAAATCAGTTTAAATATTTAGGAATCCAAATTATGCCTAAGCTAGAATCAGTCGCCAGTGTCAACTATGAAGCCTTAATGTCAGATATCAGTGAGTTAACTCAGAGATGGATGTCACTACGAATGTCGATGATCGGGAGAATCAATATACTTAAAAGTAATATTTTACCTAAAATACTTTATTTATTTCAATACATTCCCTTATCACCACCTTTAGATCTATTCTCAAGAATAAAAAAAAAGTTAGTGGAATTTATATGGAACAACAGGAGGGCTAGATTACGTTTGTCTTTATTATATTTACCATTTGATCGTGGAGGTCTGAAATGTCCAAATTTTATGTTGTATTATTGGTCGGCACAACTGAGGTCTATGACATATTATTTTTCATCAAATGATCTCCCTCACTGGACTGAAATGGAATCATACAATTTACCTTTACCTCTTCCCATATTCATATACTCAGATTCGGCAAAAAAATTACAAAAACAAGTTAAAAATCCATTTGTAAAGCATATGATCAAAATATGGTGTGAAGCTAAAAACTATTTAAAAGAACCACAGTTATTGTCACAATTTAGTCCAATATGGGGTAATCAATATTTTAAACCAGGGAGAGCGGACGCTGTATTTAAAGTATGGAATTTAAAAGGGATACAAAAGATTCAGGATTTATATTTGCCATGTGCAGACAACATAATGTCTTTTGAAGAGCTGAGGATCAAATTTAATCTCAATAGAACACATTTTTTTAAATATCTTCAACTTAGAAACTTTATTCGATCAAATCAAAATAAAGCTCTCACTCGACCTATTTATTCATCCTTGGAAAAAATGATGATGAAAGATAGTAAAAGAAAGGGTATTATTTCAGAGTTTTATAACTCATTGACACTATCTTCAAGTGAAAATTCACTGAAAAGATTAAACTACTGGAAAGAAGATCTGCAAATTGAAATTTCAGAGGAACAATGGGAATTGGCTTGTACAGAAGCTCAAACCAAATCAATAAATGCACGCCTTAAATTGATACATTTCAAATGGTTAATGCGGATGTATGTTACACCGGAGGAGTTAAATAGATATAACAAAAATATACCAGATACATGCACAAAATGCATGGAAAGTAAAGGAACCCTATTTCATTGTTTATGGGAATGTAGATTAATAAGAATGTTTTGGGAAGAGGTGAGGGTAACAATTGAAAAAATAATCTCAAAACAAATCATATTGAATCCTAAACTGTTTTTGTTGGGTCTGTACCCAGAAAAGCATAATTTTAATAAAAGTGAAAGAACATTCATAGACCTCAGTTTGCTTAATGCCAAAAAATGTATTGCACTATTATGGAAAAAGACTCATAGACCAGATGTGACTCAGTGGTTAAGACAGATGTTAACAAACCTTCCATTAGAAAGAATAACATATATACTAAAATCAAAGGAAATTGTGTTTGAGAATATATGGAGACCTTTTATTGATTATGTAAAAAATTTAAACATAACTCTTGAAGAAGAAGGTGAATGATGTGTGTGGACCTTGTAAATTCCAAACTGGTGAACATAATATGTATACTTATGTAATGGATTGTCTAGACTAAACAGAGGAGCATTGTTGAAGACTTGATTTTGTTGGTGGTTGTTGGTGTGTTTTTAGTGCATTTTTTTTTTTGTAGTACTTTAGTGTTAGTGTTTGATTGTTTGTATCATGTTTGTTAAAAAAAAAAAAAAAGGTTCAATAAAGATATTGTGGAAAAAAAAAATAATGTTTAAAGTGAAGAATCTATCACTGCCCGCAAATATCCAAAAGCTGTTCCAAATAAGGGAAAAACAATATCATTTCAGAGGAACATGTATATTTCAAAAACCTTCAGTGAGAACTACCACCAAGC
The DNA here is from genome assembly GCA_020510985.1 of Pholidichthys leucotaenia. NCBI lineage: Eukaryota > Metazoa > Chordata > Actinopteri > Cichliformes > Pholidichthyidae > Pholidichthys > Pholidichthys leucotaenia. Next base: position 247,847,196 of record CM035847.1, on the reverse strand, counting down.
AACACTGTGTTTCAGTGCAAGGAGTCAGATTATGGAACGATTTTGGACCTGAATTAAAATCATGTACAACGCTTGGACAATTTAAACAAAAACTAAAGGAAGAAATGCTCCAAACATATATACAAGATGACATATAAAATCACATAAGGATTGTCATATCCAGTCTGCGTTGTGTTGCTGCCTAGTTTTTTTTGTCACATTTTGTCTTAGCTTTGTTCTGAATTGTAATCGCTCTTGTTTTGTTTTTCTTTTGAATTCTTGGATGGAATATGGGTGGGCAATATAAGCTGCGGCTTCAGCCATCACCCATTTCGGATAACTTATGTTGAACTGTATAATCAGAGGAGTTATTGTCTAATTTGACCTTGTTGGATTTTCTTCCCCTTTGTTATATTATTCTGTTTCTTTTAATCTGTACTTTTAGTCTATCCAAAATAAAGATTGATTGATTGAGTGTAATGGACCCTAAATATTGTGATATTCATTTTTACACCGGTATCAAAATTTATACCGGTATTATCGGGAACAATATGATATGGCACACCCCAACCCTCTGGTCATCTCTGAGATAGCCCCCCTTTAAGGGGTGGCTTCCAGACACCCCACAACATTACATGAAAAACAAAGCAGAAAAACACCCTCCCAGGGTTGGTGGTAGGGGCCCAAGGCCAGGCGGGCCAAAACAAAATCTCTTTTTCCCTTCACATAGCCAAAAAATAATGAGTACCGATCACGGGGCACAACCAAAGACTGCGGCCCAAAACCAAAACCAAAAACTGGTTGGGTGGTCTGCCCAAGTCCCAGGGCCACCAGACCAAAAAACAAGGCGGATCGGGTAGTCTACCAGAGTCCCTGGGCCACCAGACGGGAGAAACCACATGAGAATGTAGCTCTGAAAACAACACAGGATCTTCTCAAACCGAGGATTACAAAGAGCTTTCAAGATCATAAGATCAAATGGAAACATTAAACTTAAGAGATAACAACAAGGAACTCAAAAACTCAGGAGACGACAGCATGGCTACTTTGACCTCTGGAGGTGACAACATGGCTACTTTGACCTCTGGAGGTGACAACATTGTTATGTCGGTAAACGGGAACCAAGGATGAGGCTGGATTTTGAACTGAACACGACTTTATTGTTGACTCACACTCACAGTACAAGCACTCCCATCAACAGAGGTGAGGTCAAAGCCCCTCCTACTCACAGCCCTCTTATACCCCAGGTGGCGACAGAACCGGAAAGGTGGAGCCACCACTCGTGTCACACAATAATATGTCCCAAATAGCAGCACAACATAACATGTGATGACATGGCGGCGCGCAATGTTGCAGCGGCTCACGGCTCTCCTTTTCAGGTTTTTTTTTTTTTTTGGATGTTATGGTACTCCTTTTTTGTTTATTTGTGCGCTATCAGTTCGGCGAACATTCGCTACACCCGTCAGAGACTTCTTGAGATTGGTGACCGGCATCAGACACCAGTTGCAAGTGTCTTTCACCACACGCATAACATCCCAGTCGACATAGCAAGACCACCATCCACTCCGTGGATTGTTGTTGGGTCATGGAGGCGGCGGAGACGGAGGAGGGAGAGGAAGCAGAAGCAGGGCCACAGGTCTGGTGTTATGCTAAGGCTAAGGAGACAACCACATAAGCCACCTCTACCGAGCCTGTATCTTTCCAATGTCAGATCCTTGGTGCATAAAACGGAAGACTTGGAATTACAACTTGCCGGTAATCACTATGTTCGTGACTGTTGTGTTCTGATTATCACTGAAACTTGGCTCCATCCGGACATATCCGATGCTAGCATGCAGCTAGCGGGCTGCACGTTGCTACGCTGTGATAGGACTAAGGACTCCGGTAAGAGCGGGGGGGGGGGGGTGCTTTGTATGTATGTGCATAATAACTGGTGTAACAATGGGACTATTTTTTTTTTTTCTCTCCGGCGCCACACGAGTCGGCTGCCTTTTGCAACAGCGGCTCAATTCTGAGTTTTTTTCTTTCTTTCTTTACACACTTTATACATCACGGACACACAGATTGCCCCAAAATGCCTCCCGAGCCAGCGGACGGAGCCACTGTTTACAGCAGGAGACGGTACAGCAGGGAACCAGCTGCTTGGACTTAATCGCCACTCGGTGCTGACGGAAAAACTCCACGTACCGAGAGAAATAAGGCGAAAACGACGCGGTTGCCGGGCTGGTGTTAGACGGCGGACAAAGAGTATAAGGTACAGACCCACCTTCCCATCCGTTATTATGGGGAATGTACGCTCTATATTGGGAAAGGTAGATGAGCTAGCGGCTATCTGCCGTTACGATAGCACATACCGGGAGTGCTCTCTCCTTTTGTTTTCTGAGACGTGGCTAACTGAACTAGCAGCAGATGCTAACATTGAGCTGGAGGGTTTCCACGCGATACGGGCAGACCGAACACCAGACAGTGGCAAAGCAAGGGGCGGTGGAGTGATAATGTATGCTAACAACAACTGGTGCAGACCGGGACATATCACTGTTAAACAGCGTCACTGCAGCAAAGACATTGAGTTGCTAGCTGTTAGCATGCGGCCTACATATCTCCCGAGAAAACACTCACACGTGATCTGCATTGTTGTTTATGCAAATCCGACGGCGAATGCTGGGACAGTGCGTGACGTCATCCATTCAGTAACCAGCAGGCTGCAGACAGAACACCCAGATGCTCTTCTCCTCATCTCAGGCGATTTCAACCATGTTTCACTATCTCCCATTCTACCCACGTTTACCCAGCTTGTCACATGCCACACTAGAGACAATAAAACACTGGACTTATTCTACGCAAACACTAAGGAGGCGTACACCTCATCACAACTCCCCCAACTCGGGAGATCGGATCACAACTTGGTTCATCTCCGGCCGGTGTACAAATCCCTAGTGCACAGACAACCTCCGGCCATGCGCACAGTGATGTTATGGTCTGAGGAGGCAATGGACACTCTAAAGGGCTGTTTTGAAGCCACCGCCTGGAAGCAGCTCTGCGATCCACATGATGAGGACATCGATGGCCTCACTCACACCTTCACGGGCTACCTCAGCTTATGTGTGGACAAATCCGTTCCCACCAAGACCATACGGTGTTGCTCGAACAACAAACCCTGGATCAACCCTGAGATAAAAACACTTCTGAGAGAAAAGAAGAGGATCTTCAGGTCGGGGAACAGGGAGATGCTGAAGTCCATACAGAGGGAGCTGAGGAGAAAGATCAGAGAAGGCAAGGACAGCTTCAGGAGGAAGATGGAGGACAAGCTGCAACAGAGCGACATCAGCGGGGTCTGGAGAAACCTCAAAACCATCTCTGGGCTCCAGAATACCTCCTCCCAGGCCACGGGGGGCAAGGAGTGGGCGAACAATCTGAATCTGTTTTTCAATAGGTTTGACCAACCGCCCTCCCCCCCGACTGCACAACAACCACTGCTGCCTCTAAAGACATCAAGTCCTGCTGCCCACTCCCCACTCCACCAACACCCCCCCACTCCCAACACACAGCCCCCCATCCTGACCCTGACCAGGACCCAGGTGAGGACGGAGCTGAGGAAGATCAAGGCGAGGAAGGCGTCGGGACCGGACGGCATCAGCGCAAAGCTCCTCAAGTCCTGTGCAGACCAGCTGTGTGAGATTGTGACATACATCTTCAACCTGAGCCTGAAGCTGGGGAGGGTACCACAGCTGTGGAAAACATCTTGTGTGGTACCTGTACCAAAAACTTCCCACCCTAAAGACCTGAACAGCTACAGACCGGTGGCCTTGACGTCCCACTTGATGAAGACCCTGGAGAGACTGCTCCTTGCTCACCTTCGCCCCCTGGTGGGACCAGCGATGGATCCACTCCAGTTTGCCTACCAGCATGGCATTGGGGTGGAGGATGCGGTGATCTTCCTCCTTCACCATTCTCTGTTCCACCTGGAGAAGCCCGGGAATGTGGTGAGGATCATGTTCTTTGACTTCTCCAGTGCTTTCAACACCATCCAACCGATGATCCTGAAGGACAAGCTGCTGCGCGCAGGGGTGGACCAGCACCTGTCATCATGGATCCTGGACTACCTCACGAACCGGCCTCAGTTTGTGAGAACCCGGAACTGTGTGTCCGACACGATCACCGGTAGCACGGGGGCCCCCCAGGGAACGGTGTTGGCTCCCTTCCTGTTCACTCTTTATACTGCGGACTTCTCACACAACACAACACACTGCCATCTACAGAAGTTCTCTGATGACTCTGCGATCGTTGGCCTCATCTCCAATGGAGATGAAGCTGAGTACAGATGGCTTGTCCAGGACTTTGTGGACTGGTGCCATCGGAACTGCCTCCAGATCAACACGAGGAAAACTAAGGAGCTGGTGGTGGACTGCCGCAGGCAAGGACAACCCCTCACAGCACCAGTAAATATACAGGGAACAGACATTGAGATGGTGACATCCTACAAGTACCTGGGTGTTCATCTGAACAATAAACTAGACTGGTCACACAATACTGACGCACTCTACAAGAAGGGACAGCGCAGGCTGTTCCTACTGAGGAGACTCAGGTCTTTTGGTGTACAAGGGGCGCTGCTGAAGACATTCTATGACACTGTGGTGGCATCAACCATCACTTTTGGAGTGGTCTGCTAGGGCAGTGGCATTACAGCAGCCGATAGGAAGAGACTGAACAAACTGATCAAGAAAGCTAGCTCTGTCCTGGGGCAGCGCCTTGATCCGGTGGAGGAGATAGGAGAGAGAAGGACGGTGGCTAAACTGTCATCTCTGCTGGAGTCCGAGTTCCACCCTATGCAGGACATACTGAATGCACTAAGGAGCTCATTTAGCAGCAGACTACATCATCCCAGGTGCACAACCGAGAGGTTTCGCAGGTCCTTCCTACCAACGGCTGTCAGACTGTACAACCTAAGCAGGGCTGCTCGCAGAGATAGCAAAAAGACGTAACAACCTAATAGTTTTTTGAATGCAAAAGATGCAATAGACTTACACAATGGTCCCCTCCGGCATACAACTAGGAAAAATCGCTATGGAGGGTGAGAATATGTATGGGTACATAATCATACCATGTAGGATAACTAAGTAGACGGTTGTGCTGTTTCATCCCATCTAGCAACAGTGCTCTGCACTGTGTGTGTTTATACATTTACATTTTTATTCCATCTAGCTACAATGCTTCGCACTGGGTGTGGTTATGTTTATGTTTATGTTTATATTTATATATCTACACTACCGTTCAAAAGTTTGGGGTCACCCAGACAATTATTTTGTGTTTTCCATGAAAAGTCACACTTATTTACCACCATGAGTTGTAAAATGAATAGAAAATATAGTCAAGACATTGACAAGGTTAGAAATAATGATTTGTATTTGAAATAATAATTTTTTCCTTCAAACTTTGCTTTCGTCAAAGAATCCTCCATTTGCAGAAATTACAGCATTGCAGACCTAACATGATTGCACAAGGGTTTTCTAATCATCCATTAGCCTTCTGACGCAATGAGCAAACACATTGTACCATTAGAACACTGGAGTGATAGTTGCTGGAAAAGGGCATCTATACACCTATGTAGATATTGCACCAAAAACCGGACATTTGCAGCTAGAATAGTCATTTACCACATTAGCAATGTATAGAGTGTATTTCTGATTAGTTTAAAGTTATCTTCATTGAAAAAAGTGCTTTTCTTTCAAAAATAAGGAAATTTCTAAGTGACCCCAAACTTTTGAACGGTAGTGTATATATTCATTCCATCTAGCTACAATGCTCCGCACTGTGTGTTTATATATCTACATATTATTCCATCTAGCTACATTGCTCTGCACTGTGTGTTTATATATTTACATATTAATTCCACGTAGCTGCAATGCTCCGTACTGTGGGTGTTTATATATCTACATATTTATTCCATCTAGCTACAATGCTCTGCAATGTGTGTTTATATACTCATATATTTATCCCATCCAGCTACAATGCTCTGCACTGTGTGTCTGTGTGTATATATATACGTATATTTATAGTAATATGTACATATGTATATTAACTGCTCTTGCTTGCTTGCTTTTTTTTCTTGCCTTCTGATTGTTGCTCTGAGTGTTGCTATCCCTGTGCTGTTGCAATCCTGGAATTTCCCCGTTGTGGGACTAATAAAGGCTTATCTTATCTTATTATAGACAAATATTGCTCTCCCGATCTCGAGTACATGTCTGTAAGATGTCGGCCTTTTTTTCTACCGAGAGAGCTAACAGTAGTGTTTATCACGGCTGTGTATATTTCACCCAGTGCAAATGTAAATACGGCGCTCTCCCTCCTGCTTAGTACCATTAACAACATCAGCAAGCTCACCCTGATGGTGTCCACATAGTTGCAGGAGACTTTAATAAGGCCAATCTGAAGACTGTACTCCCCAAATTTTATCAACATGTTAAGTGTTCTACTAGAGGGGAGAACATTTTAGACCATGTTTACACTAACATCAAGCACGCATACAGAGCCATATCCCTCCCCCACCTCGGCCAGTCGGACCATCTTTCCCTCCTGCTCTCCCCAGTCTACACCCCCCTCAGGCATAGTGACAGGCCCACTATAAAGACTGTCACAACTTGGCCTGACAATGCTCTCTCCAAACTGCAGGATTGCTTTACAGAGACAGACTGGGATTTATTTGGACAACAGGAGTTGGAAACATCCACTGATACAACCTTGGACTACATTAAGTTTTGTATCGGTAATGTGACTGTGGACAAAAATATTAAGGTTTTTCCCAACCAGAAACCCTGGATGACCAGCCAGGTCTGCACACTCCTCAGAGCCTGTGATGCTGCCTTCAGATCAGGTGACAGAGGCCTTTATAGGTCTACTCGAGCCGATCTGAAAAGAGGAGTTAAAAAAGCTAAAGCGGATTACAAGATGAGAATAGAGTCCCACTTGTCCAGCAGCAACATACGGGAGGTGTGGCAGGGAATTCAAAACATCACGAATTACAGAGGCTGTGCTACAACATCAGAGAACCTGAGTGCACCGCTGGCAGAGGAGCTAAATAGCTTCTTTGCTTGCTTTGAAATAACTCAACAGCAGCACTCATCAGCCTCAGCCCTGCCCCCACCCCCACCCAGCTCCTGCACCACCACTTTCACTGTCAGTGAGCATGATATCAGACGGGTGCTCCTGGCAGTGAACCCCAAGAAGGCTGCCGGCCCAGATGGAGTTCCTGGTAAGGTGCTTAGAGCGTGTGCCTCCCAGCTCACCCCCATCTTCACCAGGATTTTCAACCTCTCCCTGGCCCAGGCAGTCATCCAGTCTTGTCTGAAATCTGCCATAATCATCCCGGTACCAAAGAAGTCTCCCACCACCAGCCTAAATGATTACCGTCCTGTGGCCCTCACCCCGGTAATTATGAAGTGCTTCGAGAGACTGCTTCTCCAGCACATTAAGAGCCATCTTCCCCCGGACCTTGACTCCTACCAGTTTGCATACCATGAAAACCGATCCACTGAAGATGCTATCGCCGTAGCCCTCCATTCTGCACTGTCCCACTTGGAGCGGCAGCACAGCTACGTCCGAATGCTCTTCGTGGACTACAGCTCGGCCTTCAACACAATCATCCCGGACATTCTCATTACCAAACTGAACACCCTTGGTCTCCCACCTCTCACATGTGCTTGGATAAAGAACTTTCTCACTAACCGGTCCCAGACTGTAAGACTTGGCTCCCACTTCTCCTCCACAAGGACGCTGAATACTGGCTTCCCACAGGGCTGTGTGCTGAGCCCCCTCCTGTACTGTCTCTACACCTATGACTGTCGTCCGGCCTACAACAACAACCTCATCGTAAAGTTTGCTGACGACACCACGGTGGTTGGACTCATTTCAGGAGGGGACGAGACAGCCTATAGGAGGGAGGTCCTGAAGTTGGCAACTTGGTGTTTAGAAAACAACCTGACTCTGAACACCAAGAAAACCAAGGAAATCATTGCCAACTTCAGGAGGACCAATACCGACCCAGCCCCCCTCTTCATCAACGGCGAGTGTGTGGAGAGGGTCCACACATTCCGGTACCTCGGCGTCCTTATCTCCTCTGACATCTCCTGGACAGACAACATCTCGGCGATTATTAAGAAGGCTCAGCAGCGGCTACACTTCCTGAGAGTCCTCAGGAAGTACGGCCTCAACTCCACCCTGCTGCTGACCTTCTATCGCTCATCCATTGAGAGTCTGCTCACATACTGCATTACAGTGTGGTATGGGAATTGCGCAATGGTAGACAGGGAGAGGTTGCAGAGGGTAGTAAAGACAGCACAAAAGATCATCGGCCGCCCTCTCCCCTCCCTGACAGACATTTACACCGCCCGCTTCCTTAGTAGAGCACAATGCATCATCAAGGACATCTACCACACTGGAGCTGACCTGTTTGACCTGCTGCCCTCAGGGAGGCGCTACAGGTGCATCAGAGCCAGGACAAATAGACTTAAGAACAGTGTTTTTCCAAAAGCCATCATGGCTTTGAATTCTCAGTCCAACCCTCCCTGACCCCCCCAGTATACCTCTAAACACATCACTGTGTAATTGACATTTACGGTCCAGAATGCTGTGCAGTCTTTTTAATATTTTTATTTTTATATTGTATATATAACTTATTTTTTATCTTAGATTACGTACACTGTACACATTATACATTATTTATTGTAGGAATTTATTGTTTTTATGCTTTTTATTTTTCTCTTTTACATATGTTGCACTGAAAGAGATGCTTAAATCTCATTGTACATTTGTTTGTATAATGACAATAAAGGCTATCTATCTATCTATCTATCTATCTATCTATCTATCTATCTATCTATCTATCTAACGCTCCCCCCCCTTCAAAAAAATGGTCCAAACACACACATGCAATCGAGACCCTCCCCAATTTGGAACCCGAATCACATGCTGACACTGAACAAAAATATTTGACAACTATAACATGCACACGAAACAACTAAAGCTAGGGGGGAGCAGGTGGACTACCGTTCCACCCCCACACGGCCAGAGAGATTATTCTGCCGTCTGTACTAAAACACAGTCCATGAAACAGAAAACTGACGTGTTCCTAAAATAAACAGTAGAAAACACGGTTATCCCCCATTCCAACATCATGCAATAACCAGATTGCGCAGCCATCAGTCTGCCCCAGTAAAGGAGCCGTCCTCCCCAACAGCCACCACCTGCATCCACCCTTGGTCATCTTTCCGTCTGCGCTTGCCTCGAACACCTCTCGACCGGGCCTACTCCCTGGGTTGGACCATATCCGCAACCCCTAGAGGAGCCCGACTCGGCTTCCAGTGTCCCTGTTTGGCACATCGTTTTACCTTGCCAGCCGGTCCTGCCTTTCTTGCTTTTATTTTAGCTGCCGGCGAAGCCGTTGTGACCCCTTGCTCCTCAGTACCTTCCAGCCGAACTCCAGAAGCAGAATGGGTCATCCACTCGTCTCCACCCACCGTCATGGGTGTCCCATCGCGGCACCCAGTTCCCTCAGCTTGGGTTACTTGGGCACTGGCACCGGGACCCTCCCGCGATAGCCCTGTGTGGGGTTGGTCCTGCTCATCGTCCAGAATACTAGGCCAAGGTTTGTCCCATATTGCATCATCCACCACTCGTGGAACCAGTTGGTCCCACAAACCACAGCCCAACCACTCCTCTCCAACACCGCTGGTGATGGTGAAGCTCAATCCATAAAAGACGTCACACCCCGTAACATTCTCACCACAGGCAGTCACTATGGACTTCAGGTTGGACACCTCTGCCGACTTGTACCTAGCCGTCAGTTCCACCGATCCCACTGTGGCCAATCTTCTTCTACCATACCCACACAGCGGCGCTGAATGACCTCTTACACGGTAATATGGGAAGAAACGCCTCACTTTAGATCAATTCAACACGGACCTCACTGCGCCCGTGTCAGTCAGTAGCAGCACCGCCACCCCGTCCAGTTCCACCATACAGTAGGTACGACCATTGGTGCTCGGGGAAACGGTGGGGATGACTGTGGGAGTTGGAGCGAGGGGGTCCACTTTACGTCTTCGGTCCCCTCTCTCGAACCTATTACAGGCCCTGGCAAAATAATACAGGAGTCTGCACTTGCCATAGTATTTTCCTCTTGCCAGACACTCTCGAGCCTTATAACGGTGCTTGGTGGACCCACAACCCAAACACCTTGGCGATCCCAGGGTGGACCTTATCTTCACAGCAGTAGTGTTCTCCTCCTCATTCTCCATGCTGTTGTCGCTGTCCGGGTCCACCGCCTGTGCCGTCGACTGTGATTCAAAATGGCAGAGTGTTGCTCTCTTGCCGAGCTGTCGTGATAGCTTGTCTGCTGCCTCATACTGCTGAGCTGACTCGACGACCATGGCTAACGTCAGCTCACCCGAGTGCGTAAGGAGCTTTGACCTAGCCTCCGAGCAAAGGGTATGTTCCGGCAACTGGTCACAGACCATCTCTTCCTCTAATGCTCCAAACTGACAGTCCCTGGCCAGCTGACGTAGGTCTGCAACATACCGCTGCACTGACTCACCGGTCCACTGGCAGCGCTGCTGAAACTGGATCCTCCGGACGATGATATTTTCTGGGGCGCAAAAATGTCACGCCGTTAACCCAGCCACGTCTTCAGAGCTATCACTGTTGCCCAAGGTACTAAGAATATGTTGTCCTTCCATTCCCAAGTTGTGAACCAACATTGCCCATGCCCGCGACTTCTCCAGTTTACCAAGGCTCAGTGCCACCAAATAGTTCTGGAATGTGGCGAACCACCTCGCCCAAGGGATTGACAGCTCATCGGGAACCTCCAAAAATGGCTGAATATTAGCATCTCCCATGTCCATACTTTTATCCTCTTTGCCAAATGTTATGTCGGTAAATGGGAACCAAGTATGAGGCTGGATATTGAACTGAACATGACTTTATTGTTGACTCACACTCACAGTACAAGGGCTCCCGTTAGGCAGAGGTGAGGTCAAAGAGACCGCCCCTCCTACTCACAGCCCTCTTATACCCCGGGTGGCAGCGGAACCGGAAAGGTGGAGCCACCACCCGTGTCACACAGTAATATGTCCCAAATAACAACACAACAAACATGGCTACTTTGACCTCTGGAGGTGACAACAAGGACTCTTCAACCTCCGGAGGTGATGACATAGACATTTTACCCTCTAGAGGAGATGACAAAGACATTCTACCCTCTAGAGTAGACAATATAGACATTTTACTCTCTAGAGGAGACGACATAGACATTTTACCCACTAGAGGTGAAAACATGGGAACATAGACCTCTGGAGGTAAAAACATGGGGACATAGATCTCTGGAGGTGAAAACATGGGAACAGAGACCTCTAGAGGTGAAAACATGGGAACATTAACCTCAGGAGGTGAAAACCTGTGAACATTAACCTCAGGAGGTGAAAACCTGGTAACATGGACCTCAGGAGGTGAAAACTTGGTAACATGGACCTCTGGAGAACACAACATAAGAGTCTCTTCTCTCTCAAACACTGCTGGCTGAGGCGCACGAACCATAACAGCAGATGACTGGTGAGCACTAGCCTCAGAAACACATGATGGAGGAATTCCGGCCACAGGAACACATGACAGGAAATCCTCGGCCTCCGGGATATCAGAGGCGAGCCGACCATCGGCAAAACCAGACAACAAGGGCTGAAGGTGCTCAAGTCCTGCCGTCTGGGGATCCATCCCCAAACCAACCACCTCACGTGGAGGAAGGAACATCGGCTTGGGGTCTCCTGACCTCGGGAACATCGACTGGAACATGGTCCACCTGCAACCTCATCCTCGACCAGGTCACCTTGGACAATGGAGAAGGACAGGATGAGGCGTCACCAAAAACACCAGCAGCTAGGCAAGACTTAAGTAATATAGATGTTATGAAAGTAAAGAAAAGTACTTGCCTGACCTCCTGATCCTCTGTCGCAGGGGTGACCTCCAAACCAAAGGCAGGAACAGAAACCAGAGAATGACATAGAGCAGGTACGGGAACCAGGGAACTGCGTGGAGCAGGTACAGGAGCCATGGAACGACGTGGAGCAGGAACTGGAGCAGTGGAACAATGTGGTGCAGGAACTGGAGCAGTGGAATGACATGGAGCAGGAACTGGAGCAGTGGAACGGCGTGGAGCAGGAACTGGAGCAGTGGAACACATGGAGCAGGAACTGGAGCAGTGGAACGACGTGGAGCAGTAACTGGAGCAGTGGAATGACATGGTACAGAAACTGGAACTGTGGAATGACGTGGAGCAGGAACTGGAGCTGGGTGGCGCTGTGGAGCAGGCACTGAAGCTGGGGAACAATGCGGAGCAGACCATGGAACTGTGGAACAACACCGAACAGGAACTGGAGTTGTGGAGCGACGTGGAACAGGGACTGGAGCTGGGTGACACCATGGAGCAGGCTCTGAAGCTGGAGCATCAATAGCCAGCTGGGTCTGACCCAGCTGGGATACGTGCTCTGGAAGGAGCCATGGCTTGTAATCCAGCATTAGCTCCTCCTGAGCCAGTACAGCCTGCCTACGCTCCTCCTGTTTTTCCTCGTCACCCTCACACAGGGGTTTCAGAGCAGCAGCCCCAATCTGGCAAAACTTGGTTCCAGCGGCATCAGAGTAGAGGCAGCTGCTGCTTGAGGGCCCTCTGAAGCAGCACACTCCTCCCAGACAATCCAGTTTCCACCCAGTACTGGGAAAGACTCAGAAAAAACAGAAGCAGAAAAGAGGGATGCAGGTAAAAAATGGCAGAGACTGGTAGTGAGAGCTCAGCATTGGCTGGCTCCCACCAGGAACCCGGCAAGACCTATCATTTAGAGATGTTAAAAAATGAACGGGTACTTGCCTGAGTTTCTGCTCTGCTGTCATTAACTGTCCAGACGTCTTCCTCTTGGTGGCTCCGGAGATTGTCTGGCTGGGAGCTGTGGGTGAAGAGGCTGAGTGACGAGAGGAGCGGCGTCTCCTCGAGTCTTCTTTCCGCCCGGAGCCTCCAAACGCCATCTTGCAGCCGAGAAGCTCCCTCTGCTCTGCCGGAGAGAGAACAGGCTGGCTCCGGCGAGAAGAAGTCTGTTGGTAATGGAGGTAGTGGAGGAAGCGCCAGTCTCCGAATCCAGGAATGAGAGTGCAAACTCGATCTAGCTGCCATCCAGTTCGCTACTCCCCCCCCCCCCCTCCCCAGCAATCCCAACTGTCCTCCGGGCAAGAGCTGCTTTGAGCTGCAGCCGCCAGATCTTCCACCGCGGCCACAACCTCACGCTCATTGTGGTTCCACCTCTTCCTCCTGCCGGGTTCGCTCGTTGAGTCCATTACTTTTGGCGGCGTCACCCTCAAGGCAGAGAACTGGACTCAGATGCATTGCGAGCGTTAGACATTTTATTAAACAAAACTCAAAAGTAACACAGAGCTGAACAGAGCAGACAAGGCTTGGCATGACAGACAAAAACTCACTGACAGAAAAACTTACTGAGCAGGCAAGACAGGGCAGAAATAACACCAAACTGAACAGAGCCGAGAGGCATGATGCCACACCCCACTGAGGGGCAGCATCCTTTAAGTGAGAGGTCCCCAATCCCCGGGCTGCTGACTGGTACCGGTCCGTGGGTCATTTGGTACCGGGCCGCACAGAAAGAATAAATAACTTACATTACTTCCGTTTTATTTATTATCTGAGTCTGAATGATGTTTTATTTTGAAAAATTACCAGATTCTTTCCGTTACATCTGTCTATGGCTCACTCTTGATGCACGTCAAGACGCATCTCTCGGTGACATGATAAGTTACCACTAACATTCAAGACCGGGAATGAGTGAATCAAAAACCCATGTGCAGGAGTGCCATGACCGGAAGGCTGTCTGGTTTAACTGCTTGGATTAAGGAGGTTGCACCTGAGTGTGAGTCTACCCATTGTGTCATTCACAGGGAAATGCTGGCTCCCCGAAAAATGCCACCGGAACTTAACAGCATATTGAATGATGTAATTAAAGTTATTAACCACATCAAAGCACATGCCCTTAACTTGCGCCTGTTTGAGCAGCTTTGTGAGGAGATGGAGGTGGAGCACAGACACCTTCTCTTATACACAGAAATAAGATGGTTATCCCGAGGGAGATCGCTGGCCAGAGTGTTTGTATTACGAGAGCCGCTGCAGAGATTTCTCTCAGAAAAAGTCACCACTGGCAGCACATTTCAGTGACAAGGAATGGGTCGCAAAACTCACTTACTTGTGCGACATATTCAGCCTGCTCAATGAACTCAATCTGTCACTTCAGGGGAAAACGATAACTGTCTTCAAGTTGGCAGATAAAGTAGCTGCATTTAAAGCCAAATTGGATTTGTGGGGACGGCGTGTGAATGGAGGTATATTTGACATGTTTCCAACATTAGCAGGGATTTTGGAAGAAACTGAGCGTGAGCCTTCATTCTCCCAGCTGGTGTATAATCACCTGTCTTTGCTTTTAAAAGAGTTCGAGTGCTACTTTCCAACCACAAAAGATCCATGAACTGCCAAAGAATGGATCCGCGACCCATTTCTCAACAAACCAGGTGACTCCAACATGTGTGTGCAAGAAGATCAACTGCTGGAGATCGCAAATGAAGGCGGCCTCTAAAGTATGTTCGAGACAACGGCTCTGCCGGTGTTCTGGATTAAAGTCATGGCTTAATGCCCTGACATTGCCACAACAGCACTAAAAACCCTGTTGCCATTTCCAACGTCATATCTGTGTGAAGCGGGGTTTTCTGCAGTGACAGCAACCAAAATAAAACTACGAAGTAGACTGGACATAAGCAACACACTTCGGGTGTCATTGTCTCCCATTACCCCTAGATGGGCCCATCTCATTGCAGAGAAAGAAGCTCAGGGCTCCCACTGATTCAGCGTTGTGGTGAGTTATATTTTTCATGCACTTTAAATTTGTGTTTGTGGTGTATCTTATTTTGAAGGCATGTTTAAACGTTTCCATAGTGAGCAGAGCGTGTTGTGGGCAGAGAGGATGTTACTCATGTTATGTTGTTGTTGTCGCAATGTTAAGAGGACATTTCTAAAGTTGCAAACGAGTACACAGTGGATTCACGTTTCTTATTATATTT
This sequence comes from Pholidichthys leucotaenia, assembly GCA_020510985.1. Classification (NCBI taxonomy): domain Eukaryota; kingdom Metazoa; phylum Chordata; class Actinopteri; order Cichliformes; family Pholidichthyidae; genus Pholidichthys; species Pholidichthys leucotaenia. Next base: position 247,832,070 of record CM035847.1, on the reverse strand, counting down.
AGAAAATACCACAGTTTTTATGCCGGTCGTATCATGTTCTTTTGTTGTATTTATCCGCCACACCTTAAAGGCCGGTCCCTGAAAATATTGTCTGACATTAAACCGGTCCATGGCGCAAAAAAGGTTGGGGACCACTGCTTTAAGTAACAGAAGTGATTGCAGAAAACTCAAAACAGCTGTGACAAATCAAGAAGAAAACAGCGTGAAACAAGCAGGATTAGTGGAAATAAACACACAATACAAACCCAAGCTATAGCATAAATATGATAAAAAAAAATGACAAACAGGACCATGATAAACATAATGTTAACACAGACTAACTTCAGATCGTAACAGTACTCATAAAGACAATAATAGTAACAAATAATAATCACAAGACTTGCACTAAAATACAAATAGCAAAAAACACAGAGAACAGAAATAAATTCAAAGTAGGAATGACCCTCCAGTCATCCCTGACATCAATACTTTGTTGATGCACCTTTGGCAGCAATTACAGCCTCAAGTCTTTTTGAATATGATGCCACAAGCTTGGCACACCTATCTTTGGGCAGTTTCACCCATTTTTCTTTGCAGCACCTCTCAAGCTCCATCAGGTTGGATGGGAACCGTCGGTGCACAGCCATTTTAGATTAGATTAGATTAGATTCAACTTTATTGTCATTACACATGTATGAATACAAGGTAACGAAACACAGTTTAGCATCCAATCAGAAGTGCAAAGGACAGCAGTGCAGTATATACGGTAATTAACAGTATGTGCAATTTAAGCAAATATATGCAAATATATGCAGCAGTGCAGAAAGTTAAAAGTACTGTTATGTGCAAATAATTTGCAATAAGTTAGATGTAGTTATGTAGTTATGCAGTTATGTACAGGTGAGGATGGTAAAAGATGATTGTAAGAGAGTCAGCGGGGAACTAAGTTCAATAACGTGACAGCTGTTGGAAAGAAACTGTTCCTAAACCTGCTGGTTCTAGTCCGAAGGCTTCTGAAACGTCTTCTGGAGGGGAGAAGCTGGAACAGTCCATGAGCAGGATGGTTGGAGTCCCTAAGAATGCTGCGTGCCCGGCGCAGACATCTTTTCCTGTAGACGTCCTCTATAGCTGGAAGTGGAGTCCCTGTGATGCGTTGGGCGGTTTTCACCACCCGCTGCAGCGCCTTGCGGTCAGCTACAGAGCAGCTCCCATACCAGAGTGTGATACAGTTGGTCAGGGTGCTCTCTATCACGCAGCGGTAGAAGTTGCCCAGGATGTCAGCTGACAGATGGTTCTTCTTCAATGTCCTCAAGAAGAAGAGGCGCTGATGGGCCTTCTTGATCAGGCTGGTGGTGTTAACTGACCAGGACAGGTCCTCCGAGATGTGGGTCCCCAGGAATTTGAAGCTGGGGACACGTTCAACAGCTATGCCATTGATATGGATGGGGTCATGTGTCTCTTCCCGCTCCTTCCTGTAGTCCACTATGAGCTCCTTGGTTTTGCTGGTGTTAAGGAGCAGGTTATTGTCAGCGCACCAAGTAGTCAAGTGCTCAACCTCTGCCCTGTAATCTGACTCGTCGTTGTCCCTGATGAGTCCAATCACCGTGGTGTCATCTGCGAACTTTATGATGGAATTGGATCCATACATAGGCCTGCAGTCATGGGTGTAGAGGGAGTAGAGGAATGGGCTGAGCACACAGCCCTGTGGTACACCAGTGTTGAGTGTGATGACGGAAGAACGGTTGGGGCCTGACCTAACATGCTGGGGTCTGTTGGTCAGAAAATCCATGATCCAGTTGCAGGTGGAGGTACTGATTCCCAGGTTCCCAAGTTTGGTGAGCAACTTGGAGGGGATAACTGTGTTGAATGCTGAGCTGAAGTCAACAAACAGCATTCTTGCGTAGGTGTTCTTGTCATCCAGGTGTGAGAGTACATAGTGCAGCGCTGTAGAAACCGCATCCTCTGTACTCCTGTTGCTCCGGTAGGCGAACTGATGAGGGTCCAGTGTAGGGGGCAGGCCTTTTTTGAGCTGTGCCAAGACCAGTCGCTCAAAGCACTTCATGACTATGGGCGTCAGTGCCACAGGGCGATAGTCATTTAGGCACAATGGTGTTGAATGTTTCGGCACTGGTACTATTGAAGTGGTCTTGAAGCACGCTGGTACCACGGCCTGGGCCAGGGACAGGTTGAAGATGTCTGTGAAGACCCCTGCCAGCTGCTCAGCGCATGCCCTCAGCACACGCCCAGGAATGCCATCAGGGCCAGCAGCCTTACGTACGTTGACATGACTCAGTGCATTACGGACGTCGGTGTGGGTGAGTGTGAGGTGGTGGAGGTCATCAGAGGGTGGGAAATTGATGTTCTTTTCATTGTTGTCCTTGTCAAAACGAGCATAGAAGTTATTTAGCTCATTGAGAAAGGGCACAGTCATGGCTATAGGTAAGGAGTTGCTGGGCTTATAATCAGAGATAGCTTGAATGCCCTGCCACATACGTCGGGGGTCAGAGTCCCCAAAATGTTCCTCCACCTTCAGTTTGTAGCTGTGCTTGGATGTAGATTTTCAGATCTCTCCAGAGATGTTCAATTGGATTCAAGTCTGGGCTTTGGCTGGGCCACTCAAGGACATTCATAGAGTTGTCCTGAAGCCACTCCTTTGATATCTTGGCTGTGTGCTGAGCGTTGTTGTCCTGCTGAAAAATGAACCGTCGCCCCAGTCTGAGGTCAAAAGGGCTCTGGAGCAAGTTTTCATCCAGGATGTCTCTGTACAGTGCTGCATTCATCTTTCCCTCTATCCCGACTAGTGTCCCAGTTCCTGCCACTGAAAAACATCCCCACAGCATGAAGCTGCCACCACAATGCTTCCTGGTTTCCTCCGAACATGATGCCTGGCATTTACGCAAGACAGTTCAATCTCTTGTCTCATCAGACCAGAGAATTTTGTTTCTCATGGTCTGACATTTGCTATTCTGTTGAGGCCCAGGCTCCCGCTCCAGCCAGGATTGGCCTGGTAAACGCCAGATCGCTGGCAAATAAAACTTACATCCCGAAGGATTTCATCAGCTCCCGGGAACTGGATTTCTTTTTTGTGACGGAGACCTGGCAGACTGTGGATGAATTCTCTGCTCTGTCCGAAGTTTTACCCCCAGGTTACTGTTATTTTAATTCCCCATGGACAGCAGGACGAGGAGGAGGAACGGCAACTGTTTACAAAAATGACTGTAAATGTAAGCAGTGCTTTATACCTTCTCCATTCTCCAGCTTTGAACTGACTTTCTTTGAGGTGGGTCACTCTAACCCGGTACTGTGTGCTGTCATGTACAGACCACCCAAATATAATATGGACTTTTTAAATGACTTTGCCAATTTCTTGGCTGGTATTGTTACAAATTAGGATCATGTTCTTATCATTGGAGATTTTAACATACATGTATGTTGTCCTGATAAACCGCTTGTGAAAGACTTTTTAAGTATCATTGATTCTCTTAATCTAATGCAGTCCATGACTGGTGGTGTTACACACGAGCACGAACACACATTAGATCTTGTCCTCTCGTATGGCCTGTCTGTTTTTAATTTAGAAATCTGTGACACTGTATTGTCCGACCATATGCCTGAATTATTTGAGGCTGATCTGTCATGCACTGCAGAAAAAACTCACGCTCCTGCTCAGTGCTGCCAGATTTTTAACCCCTCCACTGTCGTTCGGTTCTTCGCTGCTTTTGACCATCTCTGTGTCCCTCCTGGCTCCATCTCATCTGTGGAGGAACTCAGCTCCTGGTTTCACTTCTCGTGCCTAACCATTTTGGACTCTGTGGCTCCACTGAAAATCAAGCAGCCTCGATCCAAACTTGAGCCGTGGTTCAATGACAGAGCTTGTGCAGTCAGACAGAAGTTGAACACAGGTGGAAAAAGGACAAACTGCAGGTGTCATTGCAGATTTTAAGACTGCTGGCGTCAGTATCAAAATACTGTCAAGCAGGCAAAAAGCGAATATTTTGCTAATATTGTTTCATCTCATTGTCATAATCAGCGTGTTTTATTTAACACTATTGACTTTGTTCTTAATACCCCACAGACTGACTGTTTGAAGGCCTCCTCTGAATTATGTAATGAATTTATGCACTTTTTTATTGATAAAGGGGTGGCCACTTTATCAATAAAAAAGTTCTGATCCCTCTGTCTCTGTCCATTGTTCTGCTGTTTTTAATCAGTTTGAACCTGTGACTGTCATTGTTAGAGGACATGGTTGGCCACATTAAGCCCTCAGGGTCTCCCTGTGATGCTCTCCCTCCTAGACTTTTTAAAGAGGTGCTTCCCAATATAGGCCAGTCAGTTCTCACCATCTTGAACAGCAGCCTGTCATCTGGTGTGGTTCCTTCAAATTTTAAACATGGAGTAGTGCAGCCCTTGATTAAGAAACATGGTCTTGATCATACCATGTTGGCAAATTTTAGCCCTATTTCAGAGCTGCCATTTCTCTCAAAAATGTTAGAGAAAATTGTCTATATCCAGCTGAAATGTTTTCTGGATGAACACGGTATTTTTGAGGTTTTTCAATCTGGTTTCAAAGCTCTTCATAGCACAGAGACAGCCTTGCTAAGAGTTTTTAATGATATCCTCTTAGCATGTGATCCAGGTGAATATGCTGCTCTTGTGTTGCTTGATTTAACTGCTAACTTTGACACAGTGGACCATCATGTTTTAACTTCCCGTTTGCAGCACCTAGTGGGCATTTGTGGCACTACTCTCAACTGGTTTAGGTCCTATCTGGCAGACAGGAGTTTTAAAGTTAGCACCTCTGGGTTTGAATCCTCTTCTGCTCCTCTGCCATATGGGGTTCCACAGGGGTCAATTCTAGGGCCCATGTTTTTATCTCTGTACATACTTCTGCTGGGTTCCATTTTTAAAAAGCATGGTATCTCCTTCCACCTGTATGCTGATGACTGTCAGATATATGTCCGTCTAAAACAAAAAGCTGCCTCATCAGTAAACCCACTCCTGGCATGCATTGAAGACATCAAGTCTTGGATGACCCTAAACTTTCTAAATTTTAATGATAAGAAGACAGAAGTGATGGTGTTTGGACCTAGTGGCCACTGTGAGTCCCCTCCTGTAAACTTGGGCCCCCTCACTCCTTACGTGAAATCCACAGTTAAGACCCTTGGTTTTGTCATGAACAGTGATTTTAAATTAGATACTCAGATTCGTTCTGTGGTAAAATCCAGCTTCTTTCATGTAAGGCGTTTAACAAAAGTAAAACCCATTCTCTCTAGACCGCACCTGGAAACAGTAATCCATGCTTTTATTTCATCTCGGCTGGATTACTGTAACACACTTTACGCCGGTGTCAGCCAGTCATCTCTTTTGCGTCTGCAGCTAGTTCAAAATGCTGCTGCTCGTCTTTTAACAGGTGCATGTGGAAGAGATCACATCACACCCATCTTAGCTTCACTCCACTGACTGCCCGTGGATTTTAGAGTTCATTTTAAATTCTTTTATTTGTTTTTAAATCTTGCTCCACCTTACCTCTCTGAGCTTCTGCATCCCTACGCTCCCACCCAGTCCCTCAGGTCAGCTGAACAGCTGCTTCTGGGGGTGCCAAAGGCCAGGCAGAAGCTCAGAGGGGACAGAGCCTTTTCGATCATGGCACCCAGGTTATGGAATTATTTACCCCTGGACATCAGACAAACACCTTCACTGTCCATTTTTAAAACCCGTCTTAAAATGCACTTTTACTCCCTGGCCTTCGACCCAGTGTGAGACATTGATTTTATTGAATGAAATGGATTTTTATTTATTTATTTAACCTTTGATTTTATTGTTTCTTTTGACTGTGGTTATATATTGTTTCCTGTTAGTGCCCTGCTTCCTGCTTTTATGTTTTCATGTGTGTTTTTTTGCTGTACAGCACTTTGTGTAGCAATTGTTGTTTTTAAAGTGCTTTATAGATAAAGTTGATTGATTGATTGAAGATACAGTTATATAGTCAATATGGGCTTAAAGTGCAGATTCTCAGCTTCAATTTGAGTGAATTCATATCCAAATTGGAATTATGGTTTAGGGATTGCAACTATTTTTATACAAAAAGTCCTCTTTTCAGGAGTTAAAAAGTAATTGGACAATTGACTCAGAAGCTATTTTATGGGCTGATTGGGCTATTTTCTCAATAATCCATCATCAATCAGGCAGGCAAAAAGTCTGGAGTTGATTCCGGGTGTAGCATTTGGATTTGGAAGCTGTTGCTGTGAATCCACAACATGCGGTCAAAGGAGCTCTCATTTGAAGTGAAACAGACCAACCTTAGGCTGAAAAAAAGAAGAAATCCATCAGAGAGATGGTCGAAATGTTTGGAGAGGCCAAATCAACAGCTTGGTACATTCTGAGAAAAAAAAAAGAGTGCACTGGTGAGCTCGGGAACTCAAAAAGACCTGGTCATCCACAGAAGACATCAGTGGAGGATAATCCTAGGATCCTTTCCATTGAGAAAAAAAAATGCCTTTGTGTAACTCTAATGACTTACAAATAAACACTGGCGACTTTACTCTGACTCAATAGACTTTAATAGCTGTTCTCCAGCACTGCAACTATTCAGCAACTACGTCAGCCACGCTCATGTGATTTGCCACTTGGACTATTTTCAAAGCCTCTTCATACTGATAGTTCAGCAGCGGGGCCCCGGGTGGAAGAAGATTCGAGGAGACGTCGCTCCTCCTCTTCACCCGCAGCTTCCAACTAGATGATCTCTGAAGCCACCCTTAGAGGGATGTCTGGACAATCAGCGGCAGCAGAGCAGGAACTCGGGCAAGTACCCGTTCATTTTTTTAACATCTATAAATGATAGGTCTTGCCAGGTTGCCGGTGGGAGGGGCTGGCGTCGGCCGTCTGCCACTGCTAAGCTCTCATCACCAGTCTCCATCCCTCAATCCTCACCTGCATGCCCTGTTTCTGCTTGTGTTTTTTCCAAGAGATTGGCCATCCTGGGTGGAAACCAGATTATCTGGGAGGAGTGTGCTGCCTCAGAGGGCTCACTAGCAGCAGCTGCCTCCACACAGACACCGCTGGACATCAAGGCTTGCTGAATTGGGACTGCTGCTTTGGAACCCCTGTGTGAGGGTGACGAGGAGAAACAGGCGGAATATTGGCAGGCTGTGCTAGCCCAGGAGGCATTAATGCTGAACTACAAGCTGGAGCTCCTTCCAGAGCATGTGTCCCAGCTGGGTTGGATCCAGCTGGCTATGGATATTCCAGCTTCAAAACCTGTTCCATGGTGCCACCCAGCTCCATTTCCTGTTCCACATCATTGCACAGCTCCAGTTTCTGCTGCACATCATTCCACAGTTCCAGTGCCTGCTCCACGTCGTTCCCTAGTTCCTTATCTTTCTCCACATTGTTCCACAGCTCCAGTGCCTGCTTCACGTCATTCCCCAGCCCCAGTGCCTGCTCCACGATGCCGCCCAGCTCCAGAACCTGCTCCACAGTGCCACCCAGATCCAGTTTCTGCTCCATGTCATTCCACAGCTTCAGTTCCTGCTCCACGTCATTCCACGGCTCCTGTACCTGCTCCACGTCGTTCCCTGGTTCCCATACCTGCTCCACATCATTCCCTTGTTCCTGTTCCTGCTTTTGATTCTGAGGTGGTCACCCCTGCGACAGGTGACCAGGAGTTAAGGCAAGTACGCTTTCATTTATGTTCAAATACCATTTTTGAATAGCCTTGCCTTGCTATTGGTGGGGGGACCCCTGTGCAGATTCCACTAGCTGCCGAGTCCTACCCACCAGTCGCTACTGTTTATGACTGTGGTATTGTCTCATTGATCTCCTGTTTCTCTCCATCGGCTGAGGTGACCTGGTCGATAATGGTGTCGCAGGAAGACCATGTTCCAGCCGATGTTCCCGACGTCAGGAGACCTCTAGCCACTGTTCCCAAGGTCAAGAGACCTCTAGTCGATGTTCCCAAGGTCAGGAGACACCTAGCTAATGTCCCTTCTTCCCCATCTGAGGTAGCTGGTTTGGGGATGGATCCCCAGACGTCAGGACTTGAGGACCTTCAGCCTTTTATCGTCTGGTTTCGCCGATAGTCAGCTCACCTCTGGTGTCCCAGAGGCTGAGGATTTCCCGTCATGTGTTCCTGTGGCTGGAGTTCCTCCGTGTGTTTCTGAGGCTAGTGCTCACCAGTCATCTGCTATTGTGGTTAGCGCACCTCAGTCATCAGGTTTGGAGCAAGAGACTCTTACTGTATGTTATGTTCCCCAAGGCCTGAAGTAGCAATGTTGTCACCTCCAGAGGTTCAAGTTACCATGTTTTCACCTCCTGACATCAGTGTTACCATGTTTCCGCCTCCCAAGGTCAATGTTACCATGTTTTCACCTCCCGAGGTCAGTGTTACCATGTTTTCACCTCCCGAGGTCAAAGTTACCATGTTTTCACCTCCAGAGGGCAGAATGTCCATGTTGTCCCCTCCAGTGGTAGAATGTCCGTGTTATTACCTCTAGTGGGTAAAATGTCCATGTTATCATCCCCAGAGGGCGGAATGTTCTTGTTACCACCTCCAGAGGGTGAAATGTCCATAATGTCACCTTGAGAAGGTGATATATCTGTGTTATCATCTCCATGGGTTGATGTGTCCATGCTACCATCTCCTGAGTTTTTGAATTCCTTGTTATCATGTCTTGGGGTTAAGTTTTCTATGTTATCTCATAATCTAAAGGATTTTGTGTTATCTTTTGAACAAGAAAATCCTGTTTTGACATCTTTGTTTTCCTCGGTACAAGAAGGTCTTGTGTTGATTTCAGAACTAAGGGCTTGTGAGTTTTCTCCCATTTGGTGGCCTAGGGGCTTTGGTGGGCCACCCGATGCATCATGTTCACTCCTCGGGTGGCTTGTGGATTCAGCTGGGTCCCCTGACCCGCCATGCTCTCCGATCTGGTTTCCCTGGGACTCTCGATGACCACCTGACCAGTTTTGTGTTGGACTTTGAGGTTTTGGGTTTCTGTAGAGAAGATTGGTTTTGGTCTCAGTGGGGGGTAGAGTTTGTTTTGGCCCTCCTGGCTTTGAACCCCCACCACCCACCCTGGGAGGGTGTTTTTCTGGTCTGTTTATGATGTAACTTTGTGGGGTGTCTGGAAGTCACCCCTTAAAGAGGGGGCTACGTCAGGGTTTGAGTTTGGCCAGAGGATCCGGCTCATGCTTTCAGTTTATTGTGCTTTTCTTTATTATCATTATTATCCTGAGTTGTCATCACCGTGGTTATTCCTGTCATGTTCTCCTGTGTTTGGTCTGCTTTTATTTTGACAGTGTTCTTTGTTTACCTCTGTTGGCTCCTAGCTTGGTTCGTGTCTAATTGGTTTCTGATTATCCACAGCTGTTTTATATTTCTATAATCACGTCACCTGTTGTGGTGACGTGATTATAGAAATCGCCCCTCAGTTGGGCGCTGCATCATTCTCCTCTCTGCCTGGTGTTTCACATGTGCTCCTGCCAAGTCCTGTTCTCCGTGAGTTTTGTCTGCCCGGCCAAGCCAAGTCTTTTGAGTATTTTTGTGTTTTAGCTTCTGAGCTGCTTTGAGTCTGTTATTAAAATAATGAATGCTCGCTACTCATCTGAGTCCTGCTCTTTGCCCCAAAGGGCGAACCTTGACAATCATGAGTTCTTTGTGGTGTGACAATCTGATATTCACAGATCTTTTGAAAGGCTACCCGTCAGGACTTAACCAGCTGAAATTAATTTGCACTGATGGGGAATGGGATGGCTTCCGGGATGCTGGACTTTCTCACAGGGAGGCCACAGAACGTGCGGGTTGGCAGTAATACCTCCCAGACATCACACTGAGCACAGGGGCCCCACAAGGGTGCATGCTCAGCCCGCTGCTCTTCACCCTGCTGACCCATGACTGCGTACCAGTCTACAACACCAACCACATCATCAGGTTTGCAGGTGACACAACGGTGGTGGGCCTCATCACCAACAACGAGAAGGGTAACTATAGAAATGAGGTGAGCCAACTGGTCCAGTGGTGTACAGACAATAACCTCTTCCTGAATGTGGGAAAAACCAAGGAGATTGTGATCGATTTCAGGAGGGGTCACACACAGCACCCCCCTCTGATCATCGATGGTGCAGCTGTGGAGAGGGTGAGCAGCACCAAGTTCCTGGGGGTGCACATCTCCGAGGACCTCTCCTGGTCCAACAACACCACATCACTGGACAAGAAGGCTCAAACTCACTTCCCATTTCCTCTGCAAACTGAGGAGAGCATGAGTCCCACCCTCCATTATGTGCATTTTCTACCATTGAGAGCAGGGGTGGGCAGTGAGGGCCATTCCACTGGAGGTTTTCTGTTCCACCTAGTCTCTTCAGCAGGTGTTAGCTCTGATCAGCTTCAAGGATTGCTAATAATTGAAAACACCTGCTGAAGAGACTGGGTGGAACAGAAAACCTGCAGTAGAATGGCCCTCCATGACACATAATTGCCCACCCCTGATTGAGAGCATCCTCACCAGCTGCATCACAGTGTGGTATGGAAGCTGCACCGCCTCCTGCTGGAAGACACTGCAACGCACAGTGAAAGCAGCCAGCAGGATCATCGGTGCCCTTCTGTCCCCCCCCCCCAGACATCTACCTCACCCGTAGAGCCATCAACATCGCAGGTGACACCTCCCACCCCTCATACTCCCTCTTCAACCCCGTACCCTTGGGGAAAAGGTACCAGAGCCTCCAAGCCCGCTCCACAAGTCTACTAAACAACTTCGTTCATCAGGCTATCAAGACCATGAACTTTGTCCACGTTCCCCCCCCCCCCATTCCCCAGACTGTAACACACTCACCCGCACAATAACTACCTCAGCTGTTGGCACAGAAAGACTGGCACACCAGCAGCGATGCATTTGCTGCTGTATGTCTCTGCACTTTAACTGCAACTATTTGCACCAATGCCATATCTTCTGCTGTCTGTCTGTCATTGCAATACTCGTCATGCGCAGTCCCATCTGTTTCTATCTACATCTACACTACCGCATTGAACTGCAACTACAGGTATTACATCTTTAGTTTTCTGTATATAGGATTGCTGGATTTCATCATCGTTAATCGTTTATCTGTATTTGCACTATGGCAGGTCTGGGTCTCTTTTGTTGCCATTTGCATTACTGTGCATTGACTGCTGTTGTTGATTTTTTCCAGCCTTATTCTTTTTTTCTTTTTTATATTGTGTACACCACTGAAGAGAGAAATGCCATTTCAATTCTCCTGCATTTTCTCTACATATAATAGTATTGGCAAATAAAATCTTTGAATCTTTAATCTTTGAATCTTCCTAAATTCTGATGGATTTCAGTTGGTTTCTTGGCTTTCTATGCCTTTTTGCACCTCTTTTTCTTCATGTATTCAATACTTATTCCCTGTGTCATACCACTTTATTAAATATAACTTGTTTTGTGAACACAGTTGCTTCGATTTCTTTGTATGTGTGGATTACTTGGGTTGTTAGTGACATCTTGTGAAAATCTCAGGTCAATGGCTCCATTAGAAATGTGTTTGAGAAAAATGTTGATGTATTCAATACTTATTTTCCCCAAGATGTGTGTGTGTGTGTGTGTGTGTGTGTGTGTGTGTGTGTGTGTGTGTTATAATTTTACAGTAGTTTATATTTAAGATTATTACTGGCTGCTGTGTCAAAATTTCACAGGCTGTTGATGCAGTATTTCTTCTTCATGCTTTTCTTCTTGATGACTTGTAGGTCAACATTCTTGCCTTGTCTATCTGCACACGTGAAGCATATCAGTCAATGAAAGAGAGAGGTATGGATGATGGGCACATCATAAACATAAACAGGTGTAGTTTTATATCTGAATGTATAATTATAGACATGCTTGTGACACATTTCTTCACCCAAACATTTTCTTCTGTTGCAGCCTGTCTGGACATTATGTGTTTCCATATCCTGATTTACATTTCTACACTGGCACCAAATTTGCGGTGACTGCCCTGACCGAGGCCCTGAGGCAGGAGCTGCTTGAAGCCAACACGCACATCCGTGCTTCAGTAAGGCTGCATATAGAAATACTTTGTAAACTGCAACTACACACTCTAGATAAGGGTTGGACAACTTTGGTGGTGTGTCAAAATACTTTGTTGACTTATTTGACTTAAGTGTTTTTACTTAAACTTGTATTACTGCTTCAATGCTATTTTAGTAACATTTACTGAATCATGTGGTTTGCAGTTTTGTTCGCAAAATGATGCACCATAAGTGAGATCATTTGTAATCTGATTATACTTTTCCCCACATTTTAACAGCTCACACAGGTCCTAATGAAATGTTTGTGACATATTTTAAAATTTTACTTAAATTATTTATTACAAACAAATGTATTTTTCTGAGAATGCTTCGTTTCATTGCTGTCACTTTAAGAAACCTGACCACATTCAACTCTGCCCACCCTCTTACTACTTATTGCACTGAGTTGCCTAGCTCGAAGCTAACTAATGTAAATAAATTTGTCTCAAAGGATCCTAAAGGAAATGCATCACTGGTGGGCAGAGGTGTGTCATGATGCGGAGCATGGTTGGGGAACCGTGTTCATGCTCCTTTATTAGTTTGTTACCTCCGCCAAGGAGGTTATGTGATCATCGGCGTTGGTTTGTCTGTTTGTCTGTTTGTTTGTTTGTTTGTTTGTTTGTTAGCAAGATAACTCAAAAACTTATGGACGGATTTTCATGAAATTTTCACAGATTGTCAGAAATGGGGTATCCTACAGATGATTAGATTTTGGTGGTGCTCCGGATCACCGTCCAGAAGAAAACCACCATTACGGAAAATGCCATTTTCGTGAATAACTACTGAACCACTAATCCTATCATTGTCAATCCAATTGCTAGTCATATGTTTTCATAGTCAAGGAATCTGAAAACTATGTGATTATCGGCCTTGGTTTGTCTCTCTGTTTGTCTGTCTGTTTGTTTGTTTGTTAGCAAGATAACTCAAAAACTTATGGACGGATTTTCATGAAATTTTCACAGATTGCCAGAAATGGGGTATCCTACAGATGATTAGATTTTGGTGGTGCTCCGGATCACCGTTCAGAAGAAAACCGCCATTACGGAAAATGCGATTTTCGTGAATAACTACTGAACCACTAATCCTATCATTGTCAATCCAATTGCTAGTCATATGTTTTCATGGTCAAGGAATCTGAAAACGTACACACAAACACTGTATGGGGGGAACTGTTGCCGCCATTACAGAAAATGCCATTTTCGTGAATAACTACTGAACCACTAATCCTATCATTGTCAATCCAATTGCTAGTCATATGTTTTCATGGTCAAGGAATCTGAAAACATACACACAAACACTGTATGGGGGGAACTGTGGCCACCATTACGGAAAATGCCATTTTCGTGAATAACCACTGAACCACTAATCCTATCATTGTCAATCCAATTGCTAGTCATATGTTTTCGTGGTCAAGGAATCTGAAAACGTACACACAAACACTGTATGGGGGGAACTGTGGCCGCCATTATGAAAAATGTCATTTTCGTGAATAACCACTGAACCACTAATCCTATCATTGTCAATCCAATTGCTAGTCATATGTTTTCGTGGTCAAGGAATCTGAAAACGTACACACAAACACTGTATTGGGGGAACTGTGGCCGCCATTACGGAAAATGCCATTTTCGTGAATAACTACTGAACCACTAATCCTATCATTGTCAATCCAATTGCTAGTCATATGTTTTCATGGTCAAGGAATCTGAAAACGTACACACAAACACTGTATGGGGGGAACTGTGGCCGCCATTACGGAAAATGTCATTTTCGTGAATAAACTACTGAACCACTAATCCTATCACTGTCAATCCAATTGCTAGTCATATGTTTTCATGGTCAAGGAATCTGAAAACGTACACACAAACACTGTATGGGGGGAACTGTGGCGCTTGGCGGAGGTCTGCGCTCTCCGAGTGCTTTTCTAGTTTATTTTCTGTAATTTCCCCATTTCTGTTTTGTATTGTCTGTATTATGTATGAGTTGCCATTTGCCTCTGGTTATGTATTATAGTTCTTATTATTATCATCATAATCTTAGTTTTCCATTATTAGTCCCGGTCATTATTATTATATTTCTATGGCTGTCTTGTTTATTCCCGAATGATAGCCTATGTTTTAATATGAGCCTTCTCCATCTTTTCCCTTAGTCTGTTTCTTGAGGGGTTTATATTTATTATGACTATGTATTCATTTCTTATCCCTGCTTTGACTGGTCATCATCATTCTTTGTGTATCATGATTCATTTTCATTCTGGTCTGTGCTCTTATTTTGACAGTGTGCTTTGTTTACTTCCTCCAGTAGCTGAAGTTCGCGGTTTGGCACAGCTGTCTTAATTCTGGGATTAATTACTCCTTGCTCCTGTTACCCACACCTGGGATCATTTATTGTAATTTCTCTTTGCCTTATTTAAGGGGTGTGGCACTGCTGTTTGGTGCAGCACCCTTCTCAGCGATTGAACGTAAGTTCCATGTCTTAATTCCTCTCTGTTATCTGATGTGAGTCCCACATTAATTCTCTGAATTTATCCTGACTGTGCCTGACGCTCCTATTCTGTCAACCGGTGTGCACCCCACGCTTCCTTGTGTTGTTTCAGACGAGAGTTCCTCGTCTTATTTTCCCAAGTCTTTGTATCCTGCCTTTGGGTCCAAGTTAATAGTTTTGCTCTTGTTATATTTTTGTGCTTTTTTTGTTTTTATTATTAAACTCCCTGCAAACTCACAGCTGTGATTGGGTCTTTATCCTGGCCAAAAAAGGCAATTTATGACAGAAAGGTGCTGCCAGTTTAGCCACCAGCAGCTGTGGGTTTACCCTTTTTTTCTTTTTTCCCCCATTATTTTGTGTTATAGTCCATTTTTTCCCTTGCTCAAATGTTAGTTTTATGGACTATACCTAGTGTGGACTTAATGAGGTGGAGTGTTGGGGTGCCGGAATTTTGGAAGGAAGTATATCGGCGGCTCATACCTCCCGCAGTCCTGAAGCACCCCGGTAATGCCTGTACAGCGCTTTACAGGCACTAGAAGCGTGCCCTAGCCTGTGGAGTCATCCAGAACTTATGGGCCTCCTCACCTCAGCCACCAACCCACAACCCATGCTCCACGGGCTGGGGAAAACCTCATCCCCATCCGTACCTGTGCCAACGAAGAAGCATCCCTGGCCACGGAAGTCCCCAGCCTCTCGCTGCATTCCAACAGCAGCCCCACCTCAACCTCCCAAACAGTGGCCCGTACCATCTGTTATCATTCCGGTGCTGGAGGAGCCCTCTCCTATTTCCCCTGAATGTCCGCTGGTCCTGAGAGAGAGCTGCCAGACGACGGAGGGGGCTGCGGCCATGGAAGACCCTGTTCCAGCCCCGCAGCCACGTCCTGGATGGGAGGAGAGCGCCGTCTGTGCACTGAAGCTTGAGCCGACAGGCAAGTGTCCCCTGGTTTCAGCGGCACAGTACCCAGCTCCATCAGTGAGGCAATCTCCAGTGTCAGCCGCCATGTTGGGAGTTTCATCAGCGTCGGTCGCCACGTCTGGAGTTCCTTCAGCTGCACCCACCATCACGCCTTCTGCCGGGGCCACTGTAGCACAGTCACCGGGGTCCTGGACAGCAGTAGAGCTTGAGTCTAGGTAAGTACTCTTTTCTATTTTTACCCCTGGAGATCTAGAGAAATCTTGTCTAGTTCGTGGTGGGGAAAATCGGGTGCAAACATCCTCTGCTCCTGAGCTCTCCTTGCCGGGCTCCACTGCTGCCGGTAACTGTTTTCCGGTGCTTCTTTCTTCCTCTCCATCTGAGGTGGCCGTGTCAGGGTTGGATCCTCAGGCGAGTGGATTCGGGATGCCCCAGACTGCATTGTCAGAGTCCTGGATGGCAGTGGAGCTCAAGCTCAAGAAAGTCCTCTTTCTTGTATTCACTATGTTGGTATTGGAGAGGTCTTGTTTGGCTCTTGGTGGGGAGAGCCAGTCACAGCTGCCAGCTGCTTCTGAACTTTCCTCATAGGGCTCCACTGCTACCAGTGAGCCTGACCTGGTGTCTCTCTGTTATTTTTCCTGAGCCATTATCTAAGGTCGCCGTGGATCCTTCTTCTCCGCCTGAGGTCGCTGTGGGTCCACCTTCTCCGCCAGAGGTCGCCGTGGGTCCTCCTCTGCCTGAGGTTGCCGTGGGTCCTCCTTCTCCGCCTGAGGTTGCCGTGGCTCCTCCGTCTCTGCCTGGGGTCGCCAACCTTCGCCTGAGGTTGCCACTGGTCATCAGTCATCGCCTGAGGTCGCTGTTGGTCAGCAGCCCTCACCTGAGCTCGCCAGTAATCATCAGTCCTCCTCATCTGGTTTCCCCACTGATCAGTCATGCTCTTCGTCTGGTTCCCTCACTGGTCAGTCATCCTCTTCGTCTGGTTTCCCCGCTGATCAGCTGTCTTTGTCGTCTGGGTTCCACGCCTCAGCCCCTGCAGTCCACGAGGAGCACGGTTTCCAGCTGTTATCTCCGAAAAGGGACATTTTGGGTTCAACTGTCCACTGGCTTACGGATGCTGGGAGCTCACCTGACAGATTGCATTCTCTGGTCTGTTGGTGGTGGAATTCTGGAAGACCACCTGATAGACTGTGAATTCTGTTTGGGTGGCTCAAGAACTCTGGTAGGCCACCTGTCTTATTCCACTGCATGATCTGGTGGTCTTGGGACTCCAGTCATCCACCTGAACTGCCTTATTTTCTTGCCCAGTGGGCATAGGTTCTTTGTAGTCACCTCATCTGTTCTATTTTGTGGGTCTTGAGTGAGATCTTGTTTTAGCCCATCTAGCCTGTTTTCCCCCTCCATCCTCCCGGATTTGATTATTGCCCTATTTCTGTTGGGAGGTTGGTTTGTGTATTTTTTTCTTTTTTGTGATGGTACCTTGGGGTGTCTGGTATACACCCCTTGGACGGGGGGCTCTGTCATAATGCGGAGCATGGTTGGGGAACCGTGCTCTTGTGCCTTTGTTTGTTTATTTTCTGTAATTTCCCCATTTCTGTTTTGTATTGTCTGTCTTATGTTTGAGTTGCCATTTGCCTCTGGTTATGTATTAGAGTTCTTATTATTATCATAATCTGTTTTCCATTATTAGTCCCAGTCATTATTATTATGTTTGGATGGCCGTCTTGTTTATTCCCAAATGATATCCTATGTTTTAATATGAGCCTTCTCCATCTTTTCCCTTTGTCTGTTTCTTGAGGGGTTTATATTTATCATCACTATGTATTCTTATCTTATCCCTGCTTTGACTGGTCATCATCATTCTTTGTGTATCATGATTTATTTTCCTTCCGGTCTGTGCTCTTATTTTGACAGTGTGCTTTGTTTACTTCCGCCGGTAGCTCAAGTTCACGGTTTGGCACAGCTGCCTTTATTTTGGGATTAATTACTCCTCGCTCCTGTTACCCACACCTGGGATCATTTATTGTAATTTCCCTTTGCCTTTTTTAAGGGGTGCAACACCACTGTTTGGTGCAGCACCCTTCTCAGCGATCAAACATACGTTCCATGTTTTAATTCCTCTCTGTTATCTGATGTGAGTCCCACATTAATTCTCTGAATTTATCCTGCGTGTGCCCCACACTCCTATTCTGTCACCCGGTGTGTGCCCCATGCCTCCTCGGGTGGTTCCAGACGAGAGTTCCTCGTCTTATTTTCCCAAGTCTTTGTATCCTGCCTTTTGGTCCAAGTTTAGTAGTTTTGCTCTTGTTATATTTTTGTGCTTTTTTTGTTTTTATTATTAAACTCCCTGCAAACTCACAGCCGGCAGTTGGGTCTTTATCCTGCCCAGAAAGGGCAATTTATGACAGGGTGTGTGGTTTAAGTTGTCAAAAGAAGTACTATAAGCACAGAAACATTCATGAATAAGTGGTTAAACTGTGAGCTTCGGCTAGCTGCCTTTGGTCGCGGTTATCGATAAGACTACAAGAAAATAAGCATGACATATGTGACCCGTTCTGGCAAAATGAGTCGCAGTGTGTACAGGCTAATTACGAGCTACAGGCACTAGAAGTCCAAAATCATGATTTTCTTTGCTTGCTGGTGGCAAGTCCTGGAAAACCCCCATCAGTGCCTGGTATTATTTTAAAGCTTAGAACTCCTACTTTCTAAAAGTACACATGGAATTCCGGAAGATGTAACTCAGGACCAATAGAATGTGAGTTTTCAGACCAGCCAAGACATAAACAAAATCTGCTTGTTGCTGGTCAGTTTTTGCCCAATTCCCACAAATTATATACTGTATCATTTTGAAGGTCTTTCAACACAGAATATGAAAAGAACAATACCTCAGTTTTTGAAAATTTCATCATAGTGACTCATTTTGCCGGCACAGGTCACATACAGTGGTGTGAAAAAGTGTTTGCCCCCCTCCTGATTTCTAATTTTTTGTATGTTTGTCACACTTAAATGTTTCAGATCAGCAAACAAATTTAAATATTAGACAAAGATACACAAGTAAACACAAAATGCAGTTTTTAAATGAAGATGGTCATTAATAAGGGTAAAAAAAAAAAAATCCAAACCTATAGGGCCCTGTGTGAAAAAGTGATTGCCCACCCCTGTTGAAACATAAATTAACTGTGGTTAATCACATCTTTGGAAAGCTGAGTTCAATTTCTCTAGCCACACCCAGGCCTGATTACTGCCACACCTGTTCTCAATCAAGAAATCACTTAAATAGGACCTGCCTGACAAAGTGAAGTAGACCAAAAGATCCTCAAAAACTAGACATCATGCTGCAATCCGAAGAAATTCAGAAACAAATAAGAAACAAAGTAATTGAGATCTACCAGTCTGGAAAAAGTTATAAAGCCATTTCTAAAGCTTTGGGACTCCAGTGAACCACAGTGAGAGCCATTATCCACAAATGGCAAAAACATGGAACAGTGGTCATCCTTCTCAGGAGTGGCCGGCCAACCAAAATTACCCCAAAAGCGCAGTGACGACTCATCCAAGAGGTTACAGAAGACCCCGCAACAACATCCAAAGAACTGCAGGCCTCACTTGCCTCAGTTAAGGTCAGTGTTCATGACTCCACCATGAGAAAGAGACTGGGCAAAAATGGCCTGTATGGCATATTTCCAAGACGAAGACCACTGCTGAGCAAAAAGAACATAAAGGCTCCTCTCAGTTTTGCAAGAAAACATCTTGATGATCCCCAAGACTTTTGGGAAAATACTCTGTGGACTGATGAGACAAAAGTTGAACTTTTTGGAAGGTGTGTGTCCCATTACATCTGGCGTAAAAGTAACAGCATTTCAGAAAAGGAACATCATACCAACAGTAAAATATGGTGATGGTAGTGTGATGGTCTGGGGCTGTTTTGCTGCTTCAGGACCTGGAAGACTTGCTATGGTAAATGGAACCACAAATTCTGCTGTCTACCAAAAAATCCTGAAGGAGAATTTTTTTTTTTTTTTTTTTTTTTTGTTACTTATTTGTACCCGTAGGTAGATTTGGTTTGCAGTCTGGTGACAAGCCATCGGCTGCTGGTCGTTGCGTGCGCGAGCGCCCTAAACCTACATGTTTTTGGTATGCGGGAGGAAACCGGAGAAATCCCGGAGTAAACCCGCGCAACACGGGGAGAACATGCAAACTCCACACAGCTCACTGTTGGTCGGGGGCTGGAATCGAACCCACGATCTCATGATCCCCGCGGTCCCCTGGCCGAGGGTAAAACTGTGCTGCCACAGTGCTAAACCACTGCGCCACCGTGCAGCCATCTGTCCAGCCATCTGTTCGTTTTGCTATCTGTTGTTGCGCATTTGGGTTCTGCAGCAGGACAGTGATCCAAAACACACCAGCAAGTCCAACTCTGAATGGCTTAAGAAAAACAAAATGAAGAGTTTGGAATGGCCTTGTCGAAGTCCTGACCTGAATCCGATTGAGATGCTGTGGCATGACCTTAAAAAGACAGTTCATGCTCAGAAATCCTCCAATGTGGCTGTATTACAACAATTCTGCAAAGATGAGGGCCAAAATTTCTCCATAGTACTGTAAAAGACTCATTGCCAGTTATCGTAAACGCTTGATTGCAGTTGTTGCTGCTAAGGGTAGCCCAACCAGTTATTAGGTTTAGGGGCAATCACTTTTTCACACAGGGTCATGTAGGTTCTGATTTTTTTCTCCTTACTAATAAACACCTTGATTTAAGAACTGCATTTTGTGTTTACTTGTGTTATCTTTGTCTAATATTTAAATTTGTTTGATGATCTGAAACATTTAAGTGTGACAAGCATACAAAAAAATGAGAAATCAGGAAGGGGGCAAAGACTTTTTCACACCACTGTATATGATCAAGTATTGTTAGATGAGCAAAGATTCCAGTGGGGGTGAATAGTAGTGATCAAAACCGACCAGATCAACAGTTAATAAGCTAATGGCAGTCGACCTTCCTTTCACCTCCTCTCTGCTGATGCGAACAGTATCCAGTTGCATGGATTGACTTGGACCACACCCTAATGCTACAGCGTGCCGTAGCATCATGGCAGAAATATTACAAAATAAGCCAGAATTATGCAAGATACATTATCGTCTCCAGATCAGTGAACCCGATGGAAACAGAGATGGCTATTAGTGTGACTGAAATATAAAAACAAAAAGAATATAAAGCACACTTTTAGGATGAGTTTTCTAGTCCTACTATTAGGTTGAAAGTTAACACCTTTGGCTCCCCGCCCATCTATATGGCAGACAGTTTGGCTGACCAGTAATAGATCAGTTGGCAGGTAGCAAGGACTGGTGACATTTACCTTTTAGTGACGTTTCCCATTTCTTTACATACAAGATAATCCAAGGAAGAGTCGAAACAGCTTCTTGGAGAGAAACTAGCCACGGTTACTTGGGCAGAATTTCTTCAATCTGATTACAATTCAGATCAGAACTTTACTGTTTACGTGGATCCTGAAAAAGCTTATCCGATTAGGATGTGTGTTTCCTTGTCACACGTTTGAACGGACTAAATCATTTTGACATGCGCACATCGACATTTCAACATTCCGAAAATAGTAGAAGAAGAAGCAACTTCCGGTGTCAGCAAGCCTCGCTTCATGTCTTTCTCTTTTTGAAATGGACCTGTATTGTGTTATTCAGACTGTACTTTTGCTACTGCTGGTCTCTGTAATGAAGCTACAAGTACATACTCCTGCATATGACGAACAGAGGGAGACAGCAGGACGATACAGACCAGTTTTTTTTACTCCCGTTATGTCTTCCGCTAGCTGCTGTAAAGGCGGAAATACGTCACGTCGACATGTGGCTGACGTACAGACATGCGCAGTAAACATATTTTCTGCCCAACCTTCGGAATAAGTGTTTTCATGCGTGCCATTCGGATTAACAATCGGCATAACCCACCCGTCTCAATCGGAATGAAATTTTGATCCGAATGAGCACGATCGGGTCAGAATATTTAGATTGGCATGTTTACATGAAGCATTTTTATTCCGATCAGGCTTTTAATCCGGTTACTTGTGTCCATGTACAGTAAACATGGTCACTGAGAGATAAACAAGATTAAGGTTATGTTTTTTTTTTGTTTTTTTTTTTAAGAGAAGTGAGCGTTTTGATGTTTTTTCGATAATCACATGACCAGTAGCAATTCAAAAGGTTAAAACCTACAAAAACACAATTTTTCAGTAAACCCCTTTAATAAACGCTCCACCCTTGGAACCACCTTCTTATATTATACATTATAAATGAAATATTTCTTTCAGGGTGCGACATGTATTTTGTATATGGAATAACAAGGAAATAAGTCATAACTCTATAACCCAAAAACCACAGCCAGAGGTGATGGTCCCCAGGTCAGCCTATGTACCAAGTTTGGTGACTAGCTTCAGTTCTTTGTTCTCGAGTTTGAGTGTGAATGACCCTGTAACTGTGATTTCCCCCCCCCCCAGTCTATTTATAGAGTATTTATAGAGTATTTTATAGAGTCTATTTACAAAGTTTGTTAAGAGTGTGTTCACACTGTAGTGTCTGTTCCACACTGACTGAGGTTTGAACCCCTAAAGTCTGGAACATGTCATAAGTGTGATCACTCCCTACTGTTCTGCAGAACGGAGCATTTCCCCAACCTTTGGAATGGTTGGTAGAGGTAGTCTGAGAAATGGAACAAATGCATATGCTCACTCACGTACGAGCACATGCACATGCACTTTCCATGCATTTGATATACAGTATATACTATATAGGGCTAGTTTGGTCACTTTTTCCTCCTCCACCCTGATGGGTAACCAGTGTCACAGCCTGCTAGGGTGATCAACGGTATCAGGATATGGACTGGACCCCATGTCCTTGCCTTGATTTGTTGTTTGTGTTCATTGTCCCTAGGACATGGGCCCCAACCCACGTCCTCGCTTTGAGTTTGTATTTTGGGATTTTCTGTATTTATTATTTATTATCATAGTCATGTTTTTGGGTGCTTGTTACTACTCCTGTCTTCATCTGTGGTTCTGGTTTGGGCTTTTATTTTGACAGCACCTTTTGTTTACTGTTTTGTTTACATTTTCACCTAGCTTTTTTGTATTAAGTTCTTGATTATCCATAGCTGTTTCTGATTTTGTTAATTTCCTTTGTCTTATTTAAGGGACGGCACCCCGTAGCTCGGGGCGACCTCCTAAATACGATGTCCATCCCCACTGAAGTATGCCAAAATTTCTAATGTTGAGATCTAGGTCATAAACTCAGAGTTACAACCAGTTATAACCAGAGTTATAAAATTGAAGAAAGTAATATTTTTTTTTGCATTAACCTCCGTTCCTTTTTAGAGTAATACAAATTTTCTTTCTTCATATAAATCAGCTTTTGCCATTTTCTTCATAAAATTGCATCCAGTTTTCCTCACCATTCTGTTACAGCTATTTTACAGTCCTTTTTCATTTTCCATCACAGTTCCAATTTAAGCTATGGTTTTCCTTGGTTCCACAAATGCTTAATAATGCACATTATGCAATAATGCCTAGACAGTTTAATGTGGTGCTTTATACTTGCTGATCATTTCACATTGCCTTAAAAGTCATTTGAATGTAATACTTTATCTAAGCTGAGTTTGATCATTAAACTGTTAAAGGTACATTGAAGTTTCTACTTGACTTTTTTGCGTCTGTTCTCTCTAGCCACGCAGAAGAATTCATGAATGTTTGAGACTGATTCATAGTGGGTTCAAAGATGAACTATTAATAAAAGTGTCCACTATTTTAGACTGGTGCTCCACGAGCGTATGTGTGTTGGTAATGAAGGGAAACCTCATTCACACACACACACACACACACACACACACACACATACAGTATATATATATATATATATATATATATATTAAATAATCTTTGCACCTAGTAACAATAAATTACTACAACAGATATGGGCGAGGTGGGCGGGTGCCCGCAGTGCCATTCTTTTGAGGGTACCATGAGAATAAAAAAAAATGAAAATAATAAAAGATTGCTAATTATGTGTGCTGAGTGTGTATTTGGGGCAAATGGGCGCCCTTTACAGGTGGGATGCCAGCGCCCTCTGGCTGCGGCTGGCAGACTCCACGGATTACTCTCCAGTATGGCCAATTCAAAGCGCAGCAAAGGAAGAAAAAAAAACAAAACACTAAAAGCATTTTTTTTCTTAAATTATGCAGTGATTTGAACTTTAAAAAACTGAGCCCCAAAATGGCAACATTTGGTTATCACAGCTTATGTTATGTAACATAGTTTTTCTCCAATGTGTTGTAGTCAGCTTCAGTTTAGTGGCCACATGACTTGATTTCAGGGCTGTGCAGAGACTATTTGAGAGGCAGCGGTGCAAATTAATTTTTAAAAAAAAGGCACATGGAATGAGATGTTAAAATATGTCAACTTTATATGTTACGTAATTGGTATCTATTTTACTTTAATAACTATACACTCATGGACATATTCAGTACCCCACAGATTTTTAAAAATTATCAGCTCACACAAAGACCATGGTCTTCATCATTAATTATGTAAAGGTCAGTGACCAAAAAATAAATTAAAAAAATGCACAACTTCCATTAAAAAATGATTATCTCTTCAAAATAGAATAGAACAGAATAGAATAGGCTTTATTGTCATTGTACAGTTGTACAGCACAACGAAATTGTGGGTGCTCCACCAGGCTACTGAGCAATAAAGTGAGAAGAATTTGAAATAAAAGTTAAAGAACACACGATTAACCATACAACTAAAGTAAAAATAAAAGTAAAAATAATAAATAGCCCATTGGTATATACACAGGTATGGTAGTGGCTTTCTGAGGGGAACTATGTACATAAGAGTACGGAGTGCAGAACACATAATTGAGTAAAACGGCCCAAGGATTATGGAAAATATGTACAGTAATGATTTCATGGATGGGTCAATATACATAAAAGTGAGGAGTGAAAAGACAGGTGAGTTATAGTGATAAATAAGAGGTCCTCAGTTCTGTGCTTGTGAGCGTTGAGAGGGAAGGGGGTGGGGCCTCTGACTGCAGTTTGGATGGCTCAGGGGAAGAAACTGTTTGTTAGTCTGGATGTGTGGGACCTGATTGATCTGAACTGTCGTCCAGAGGGAAGCAGATCGAACAGGTGGTGGGTGGGATGTGAGAGGTGTCCTGTGATGGCTTTGATCCTTCAGAGACAGGAGGCTCTGGAGGTGTCTTCCAGGGAGGGCAGAGGGCTGCCGATAATTTTTTGGGCAGTGTTGATGACCCTCTGCACAGCCTTCCTGGTCTCGGCCGTGGAGCCGGTGTACCACACACCCATATAGTAGGTGAGCACGCTCTCCATTGAGCAGCGATAGAAGGCCAGCAACAGCTTCTGATCCAGGTTGTGCTTCCTCAGGACACGGAGGAAGTGCAGCCGCTGCTGGGCTTTCTTCACCAGGGCCTTGGTGTTGACAGTCCAGGAGAGGTCAGAGGAGATGTGGGTGCCCAGGAACCACGCAGTCACCATTTATAAGGAGGGGGTGTGTGGTCCTGTCTGTTCTTCCAGAAGTCCAGAATGAGTTCTTTGGTTTTTTGGACATTCAGTTTCAGGTTGTTTGTTTGGCACCACAGCAGCAGATTCTCTACCTCTGCCCTGTATGCCTTCTCATTGTCGTCAGTGATGAGCCCAACTAAGGTGGTGTCCTCCGCGTTTTTCACGATGACGGTGGTTGGGTTTGTTGGTATACAGTCAAAGGTATACAAGGAGTACAGTAGAGGGCTTAGCATGCAGCCTTGGGGGAGCCAGTGCTGAGGGCCAGTGTGGAGGAGTGGTTTGTGGGCAGTTGGTGAGAAAGTTCTTTATCTAGGAGCGGTGGGTGGGGGGGGGGGTGTTCTGGAGGAGGTGCATTTTGTTGTTCAGAATGTCTGGGATGACGGTGTTAAAAGCTTAGTTTTCGTCCACAAGGACCATCTTCACGTAGCTCCTTGGGTTCTCCAGGTAGCTCAGCACTCTGTGGAGAGTTTTGGGGATGGCGTCTTCCATAGACCGGTTCTCCCTGTAGGCAAACTGAGTGGGTCAAAGGAGGGGGAAAGACAGTCCCTGATGTGCTGGGACACGGATGGGGATGATGGTTTAGTCCTTGAGGCAGGAGGGGACGGTGGCGTGCGCCAGGGAGAGGTTGAACAACTTGGTGAAGATCCCTGCCATCTGGTCTGCACATGCTTTGACCACCGCTCCTGGGATGCCATCTGGGCCAGCAGCTCTGTGGGGGTTCACTGCTCTCAGTTGCCTCCTCACCTCATGCACCTGTAGAGAGAGAGGGGAGGGGAGGAAGGGATGGGTTGGTGGGAGGTGTGATCAAACCGGGCAAAGAAGCTGTTAAGCTCCTCTGCCAGAGTGAGGCTGCTGTCTGATGCTGGGGTGCCCTGGCCCCTGTAGTTGGGGAGGGCCTGGATGCCTCTTTACATCTGTCAGGGGTTGTTGTCTGTGAGGAAGCCCTCCACCTTCCATTAGCTGTAAGGTATAACCATCAAAATTAAAAGAAATAAGCACTTAAAATATAACACTTTCTGTGTATTGAATCTAGTTTTATTTTTTTTAATTGAATTACTGAAATACATCAACTTTTTGATGACATTCTAATTTATTAAGATGCACCTATCAGTGAAAGGATAGGTGCAAATGTACAAGAAAATGGTGAAAATATGAGAAAACTAGAAAAGCACTCGGAGAGCGCAGACCTCCGCCAAGCGCCACAATTTCCCCCATACAGTGTTTGTGTGTACGTTTTCAGATTCCTTGAGCATGTAAACATATGACTAGCAATTGGATTCACAATGATTATTTGTTTATTTGACAGGGACAGTGCAATAAACACACAATTAATCAATGACAATCAATGTGATAGTGATAGGATTAGTGGTTCAGTAGTAAAAGCATTGCCTCCTTGGCGGAGGTAATAAACTGAAGTGTTGCTGTTGTGTCCATCTCCTCCACTGACGGATGCAAATTGGGTAGACAGGTTGCCGTGGGTTTTATATTATATTATTTTTTTGGGGTTGCGCTCCGCGGCAAACGAGAATTTAGAAGCTTCGCCGGCAGAGAGCTCGTTTTTGCGCCGCGCCTATGGCTGGCCGGTGAATTTCTGCCAAATGCGCAGCTCCTATGGCTGGCCGGGGAATTTCTGCCAAAGAATCCGTCGGCGGACAGCTGCCCGTGTGAGGTTTTGCAGTTGCGCGCAAACACAGGCACGCTGGCGGGCCCAGGCCAGCAGTGTTTTCCGCGTGCTTTTGTGCCTAAAACGTTGAAGAACGCGGAGTTTGTGTTGCAGACACGACGACCAGTGCCCTCCATTGCGCCTGCGCACATGTTGAAAATGGCTGTATGTCACAGTGTTGAAAAATGCTTTAAAAAATTCCTGTATCCAGACGGTGAACTGGATCACCCCCAAAATTTAATCAGTTCTTCCTTGTACCATTTCCAACAACGCCTGAAAGTTTCATGGAAATCTGTCCAAGACTTTTTGAGTTATCTTGCTAACCAACAGACAAACAGACAGACAGACAGACAGACAGACAGACACACAGACAGACACACAGACAGACACACAGACAAACCCCGGCAAAAACATAACCTCCTCCTGGCCTTTTCGGCCTGGCGGAGGTAAAAAAAGGTGAAACATGGCAAAACTTTTTTAAAAAGTAATAAAATTGGCAGGAAAAAAGTTGCAAGAAAAACCTCACTAATTGTTGAGAAAAGTGAACATTTGGACATTTAAGAGAGAAATAAAAAGTTTTAAAAAAGTTTAGAAAATGTGTGTGTGTGTTGGGGGTGGGGGGCAGTCTGCCCAGGCTATCATACAAGCCAGGACTACCCCTGCCGGCCGGGACAACCTCCAATTGTGGGGTGGATGCTCTGTCATCTAAGCCACCACTTCTGTAAATTACTCTTGCATTGGCCGAGAACTGAACAACAACTTAACTAGAGTCTCATGTCTTGGGTCCTACCTCTACATTCATAGGACATCACCAGTAAGGACCCAGCGGATTCTAGTTTTTGTAGCTATGGCCGGGTGCGTTCTGCTGACGGAGGGGAAATTCAAGGCCATGATCAGACTATGGGAGTTGGAAACCATGGCCCACAGCTCCACTGACCCAGAGGAGGAGTGTTGGCTATAGACAGCAGCAGCCCTGGAGCTGGAGCGCACCCCGTGGCTGGGGGTGTTCCCGTGGATGCAGGACCTCCATATCTGCAGTGCCCCGTGGTCCATCTCACCACCAAGAACCCCAACGGATCAGTGGAGAGAGTGTTGGCGCCACTCCTCCTGGCACTCCATAGCTCTCCGCCGGACGATCTCAGCAGCCGCCCAGAGGGAGTCGTGTGGCGCTTCAGTGGTAGCAGAGTGGGAAACAAGGCAAGTACCGTTTTTTTCATTTATTAACGCCCATTAGTGAGAGGGTTTGCCTTGTTCCTTGTGGGGGGTGGGGGGGCTCGGCAGCAGCTACCTACTGCTGCTGAGTCCTCACCACCAGTCTCTGCTGCCGCTCCCATATTCTCACCCTTACCTGCCTTTCCTCTCTCCTCTTCCCTAAGCTCCATGCCTGAGGATTAGGGCTGTGTGATATGATGATATACTGTATATCAAATGACGATATAAAAACATCTTCCGTTTCATAGAATACTCTATCATTTATATCGTATTTAAAATGCACATACCCCTGTTAGTTCAGTAAAGTTCCTACCTCACCTCTACTTGTCAGTGCCCCATCTCTTCCCTGCAGTACGCGACTGCATGCAGTGGAACAGGAGTGGTGAGTGGCTAGGCTTCAGTCTGGTGGTTGCTAATGCTAACTCCAAACTACCAGTTCAGATAGCTGCTACTCCTGTGTGCCAGGGATGTGTGACCATTTTTCATCGGGCTGCATCAGAGAGGATAGTTCCCTTACCTTGTTTTAATAGGAGGCAAGTAAAGTTAACGCCATGTCTAATTATAAAATACTAAATGACGATTTTAAGTTGTGCTAACTGAACACATGTAGCAGATGATCATTTTTCTTTGGTTTAAATTACTGCCGAGTTTCTTAGTTTTGTCTGAAATTTTTTTTTATTAATGCTGCAAAAATGCATGATAGTGGCACAAGCAAAACAAATAATAAATGCATTAAAATGGATCGGAGGAGCAAGTTGGCTTTTAATGTAATTTATTTGATTTCTAATCATTTTAATTCGTCAAGTAGTGATATTGAATAAAGTTAAAGTCATCACATGTACTTTATTACATTACTTTTTATGTTTTTGATTTTCAGATCATGACCAATCTGAAATATTTTTACTAAGAAGCAAACAGGTTAAATCAGGCCAGAGTGGCATCTTTAGGCTGCAGAGCAACACTTAAATTTTCACTGATGTAGAGTAACAGATAATTTATATCTGTAGATAGCAGCCATGGGTAATTTTCTCATTTTCAGATGGTTTTTTTATGTTGTTTTTTTTTTTTTTTTGCAATTCCCTTCTGGCTCTGGAAATGTTTAACTTATTGATGTTTACTTTTTATTCGTATATATATATATACAAACCTGAAATTTATGAGAATCAAGTCTCAAATGCACATTACAAAACTATTTTATAACACTGCAAAATTATGAGGGAAAATGGTATATTAAAAAAGAGATGGTTCTTTTTATATGATTATCTAAATAGAATTTGCAGAAAATGTATATCATAATATGTATCGCTATTGTGATATAAAATGACTTATATCGTGATATGAATTTTTTGCCATATCACACAGCCCAACCGAGGATGTCACCCGCTGCCAGGAGCTGCGGGACCTCATCAGAGAAGTGAAGGAATGTTGTACACTTTGCCTGCAGATGGATGGCAGGACATGGCATGGAGGTGGGCTCATCGGTTAGTAGCAGCAACACCCCATCTGAGGGAGGACATTTCCGCCTTCCTCAACAAGCTCCTGCTGTCTGACGAGTTCTCCTTCATGCCAGAGGTGGAGGAGCCATCTGCTGTTCTTGAGGCTGGTGTGCCTCGGTCATTGCATCCAGGGGACGGTGCGCCTCCACTGTCTGCTGCTGAGGCCAATGCATCTCCATCATCTGTTCTTGAGACAGGTGAACCTCCATCATCTGCTCCAGAGGCCGGTGAGCCTCCACTGTTTGCTGTTGAGGCCGGTGAGGCTCCATCATTTGCTGTTGAAGCCAGTGAGCCTCCATCATCTGCCCCAGAGGCCAGTGAGCCTCCATCGTTCACTGTTGAGGCCGGTGAGCCTCCATCATTTGCCGTGGAGCCCAGTGAGCCTCCATTATCTGCTCCAGAGGCTGGTGAGCCTTCATCATTTGCTGTCGAGGCTGGTGCGTCTTTGTCATCGGTTCCTGGGGCTGGTGCGCCTTCGCCATCCGTTCCAGAGGCCGGCACACCTTCGCCATGTGCTTTAGAGGCCGGTGTGCCTCTGCCTGTTATTCTAGAGGCTAGTGCGAATCTGCTTGTCATTCCAGACATGCGTCCAGAGGCCAGCGTGCCTCCGCCTGTCATTTCAGAGGCAGTTGTGCCTCTGCCTGCCATTCCAGAGGCTGGTTCACCTCAACCTGCTGTTTCAGAGGCCAGTGCGCCTCCGTCATCTGTCTCTGAGGCAGGTGAGCCCTCGCCGTTAGTTCCTGAGGCCGGTGCACCTCAGTCACCGGACCCAAAGACCTGCACACCTCAGTCGTCTGCTGCTAAGGCTGGTGTGTCTCCGTAGTCTCCTGCTGGGGTTGATGCACCTCCACCGTCGGCTCCTGAGGTCAGCATGCTTCAGTCAGTGGTCGCAGAGCATAGAGCTCTTTTGTTTGTGTTTGGCGAGCTCTGTGCCCCTGCTGCCACTGTTCCACCTTGTTCTGTTGTTTGGTGGCCTATGGACAGTTACAGGCTGCCTGATCTACCCTGCATTCCGGTCTGGGGGTCCATGAACTTGGGTGTGCCCCCGGACCTACCTTGTTCTCTGGTTCAGTGGCCTAAGGACAGTGGCAGGCCGCTGGATCTTCCCTGCATTCCGGTCTGGGGGTCCATGGACTGGGGCAGGCCCCCCAACCCACATTGTTCTCCAGTTCAGGGCTCCTTGGAGTTGGGTACACCTCCTGTGGTTTGTGTTGGGGTTGTGGACATTGTGCACCCCACAAACTGTGTGTGCTTTGGACTCTGTGGGGGGGGTGTCAAAGTTTGTTTCAGCCCACCTTTCCTTGTGCCCCCACCAACAACCCTGAGATGGTGTTTTTTTGTTGTTGTTTTTTGTATTGTTTTGTTTTGTTGTTATTTGTATGTGAGTCATCTGGAAGCCACCCCTTAAGTGGGGGATACTGTCAGGACAAGGGCTGGACCCCATGTCCTTGCCTTGATTTGCTGTTTGTGTTCATTGTCCCCAGGACATGAGCTATGGCCCATGGCCTCACTTTGAGTTTGTACTTTGGGATATTCTGTATTTATTATTTTTTATTATCATAGTCATGTTTTTGGTTGCTTATTACTTATCCTGTCTTTGTTTCTGGTTTTGGTTTGCGCTTTTATTTTGACAGCGCCTTGCGTTTACTTCCATTTTCACCTAGCTTTTTTCATGTTAAGTCCTTGATTATCCTCAGCTGTTTCTGATTTTGTTAATTTCCTTTGCCTTATTTAAGGGACGGTCCCTCATAGCTCAGTATGTCCTAAATGTCATTCGGCGTGAAGAACACGTCTCTGTTCTAGTTATGTATCCTGCTTTTCCTAGTTGGTTTGTATATTTAGCCTTATCAAGTTTTGTGTTTTGTGCTGCCGGGCTCCATGATTTTGAAGCCCGTGAGCTAGGATTGTGTTCCCCAGCTCAGTCAAACAACTGACTAGAGTCTCACGTTTGGATCCTACCTTCACATTTGTGACAGTAGGGCGTCACCAGTAAGGACCCAGCAGACTCTAATTTTTGTAGCTATGGCCGGGTGCATTCTGCTTATGGAGGGGGGAATACGAGGCCATTACCAAACTACGGGAGTTGGTCACCATGGCCTACAGCTCCACAAACCCAGAGGAGAATGGTTGGCTATGGACAGCAGCAGCCTTGGAGCTGGAGCGCACCCTGCAGCTGGGGGTGTTCCCATGGGTGTGGGACCTCCACATCTGCGGTGCCCCACGGTCCATCTCACCACCCAGGACCGCAGCGGATCAGTGGAGAGAGCATTGGCAGGGCTCCTCCCGACACTCCATCCCACCTCCACCTCCAACCCCCATAGCTCTCCATCAGATGATCTCCACAGCCACCCAGAGGAAGTCGTCTGGCCCGTCAGCGGCAGCAGAGTGGGAAACAAGGAAAGTACCGTTTTCTCATTTTTTTTAAGACCCATTAGTGAGAGGGCTTGCCTTGTTCCTCGTTGGGGGGCTCGGCATCAGCTGCCTACCACCGATGAGCCCTCACCACCAGTCTCTACTGTATACTCTGCTGCCGCTCCCATACCCTCACCCTCACTTGCCTTTCCTCTGTCCCCTTCACTGAGGTCCACGCCCGAGGATGTCACCCGCCGCCGGGAGCTGCGGGACCTCATCAGGGAAGTGGGGAATGTTATACACTTTGCCTGCAGATGGATAGATGGCAGGACATGGCATGGAGGTGGGCTCATCGGTTAGTAGTAGCGAAACCCCATCTGAGGGAGGACATCCCCACCGTCCTCAACAAGTTTCTGCTTTCCTACGAGTTCTCCTTCACACCAGAGGTGGAAGAGCCATCTGCTGTTCCTGAGGCCAGTGCGCCTCAATCATCGCATCCAGGGGACGGTGTGCCCCCACTTTCTGCTGCTGAGGGCGGTGAGCCTCTATCATCTGCTTTAGGAGCCAGTGAGCCTCCATCATTTGCTTTTGAGGCCAGTAAGCCTCCATTGTTTGCTGTTGAGGCCGGTGAGACTCCATCGTTTGCTGTTGAGGCCAGTGAGCCTCCATCGTTTTCTGCTGAGGCCAGTGAGCCTCCATCGTTTGCTGTTGAGCCCGGTGAGCCTCCATCATTTGCTTTTAAGGCTGGTAATTCTCTACCATCTGTTCCTGGGGCCGGTGCGCCTTCATCGTCTGGTCCTGGGGCTGGTACACCTTCACCATCCGTTCCTGGGGCTGGCACACCTTCACCGTCTGCTCCAGTCATTCTAGAGGCCAGTGCGAATCTGCCTGTCATTCCAGAGATCGGTGTGCCTCCGCCTATCGTTCCAGAGGCTGGTGCACGTCCACCTGTTTTTTCAGAGGCTGGTGTGCCTCCGCCATCTGTCCCTGAGGCCGGTGAACCCTCAGGTTCAGGTTCAGGTTACTTTATTTGTACCCGTAGGTAGATTTGTTTTGCAGTCTGGTGACATCCATATTTACAAGCCACTAATTACATTCAACATAGACACAAACACAGGCACACATGAAGCTGACTATAATTCTATATAATTAACCTCGCCGTTAATTCCTCAGGCTGGTGCACCTCAGTCATCAGACCCAGAGGCCGGAGCACCTCTGTCAGCTGCTGAGGCCGGTGCGCCCCCGTAGTCTCCCGCTGAGGTCTGTGCGCCTCCACGGTTGGCTCCTGAGGTCAGCGTGCTGCATTCACTGGTCACAGAGCATAGACCTCCTTTGTTTGTGTTTGACAAGTTCTGTGCCTATCCTCCTGCTGTTCCACCTTATTCTGTGGTTTGGTGGCCTACGGACAGTGTTAGGCCGCTGGATCTGACCTGCATTCCGGTCTGGGGGTCCATGGACTGGGGCAGGCCCCCCGACCTACGTTGTTCTCCGGTTTGGGGCCCCTTGGGTAGGCCTTCTGACCCGCTGTGGTTTGTGTTGGGATCGTGGACAATGTGCAGCCCACAAACTGTGTTTTTTGCTTTGAACTCTGTGGGGAGACAGAGTGTGTTAAAGTTTGTTTCGTCCCGCCTGGCATTGTGCCCCCACCGCTCACCTTGAGAGGTTTTTCTTTTTTTTTTTTCTTTTTTTTTTTGTTATTTGCATGACTGTTATCTGGAAGCCGCCCCTTAAGTGGGGGGTACTGTCAGTACATGGGCTGGACCCCATGTCCTCGCCTTGTTTTGTTGTTTGTGTTGTTTGTCCGCAGGACATGGGCCCCAGCCCACATCCCCGCTTTGAGTTTGTATTTTGGGATTTTCTGTATTTATTATTATTTATTATCATAGTTGTGTTTTTGGTTGCTCGTTACTACTCCTGTCATCATCTGTGGTTTTGGTTTGGACTTTTATTTTGACAGTGCTTTTTACTTCCTTTTTCACCTAGCTTGTTTCGTCTTGTGTTAAGTTCTGATTATCCACAGCTGCTTCTGATTTTGTTAATTTCCTTTGCCTTATTTAAAGGATGGCGCCCCGTAGCTCAGAGCGACTAAATGTCTTTCGGCGTGAACAACATGTCTCTGTTCTTGTCGTGTATCCTGCTTTGCCAAGTTGGTTTTTGTATTTAGCCTTGTCATGTTTTGTGATTTGTCCTGCTGGGTTCCATTATTTTGAATCCCTCGAGCTGGGATTGTGTTCCCCAGCTCAATTAAACAATTGAACTAGAATCTTTCTTTTTGGTCCTACCTCCACATTCGTGACAAACGGGGCTTTGGCTTTTATGTGGCTGGAGGCTGTGGGCCAGTCAGTTACTGCTTACCCCACACAGCTAAATTTCAAGGAGATTCCATTTCTGTTCACCGCACAAGTGGCAGTGAAACAGCCCATCTTCCCAGGCTTCCAGCAAAGAAGAAGAAGAAGCCATCTCGATTGTCATTCAGTCCATACAGCCAATCATGTACAGTAGAACAAAATTAAGTTTCTCCTAAGCACAATGTTAATCACATGTAAAATCAGAGGGGCCGCTGCCATGCAAGGTGCTGCCATGTGGCCAAAGCAGCCCCTCATCACTGGTTTCTACTATTTGATAAGAGACTATCAATTTTTATACACATTTTTTTTACTTCCCAGTGGTTTAAAAGTACTGTTTCTTGTAAGTGTCCGGCTGGCGGCTGTGCTTTGGTGTCTCACTGCTGCCTTGGTTAAGGCCCTGTCACACCTAGACGATTTAGGCAGTGTTTGCAAAATGTATAAAAATTTTGGAGAATACGCTGGGGTACACCGAATCAGTTATGGCTAAGTTTTGTGTAAGTTAAGAGCACGCTGAAGAATGCTGAAGCATGCTGGTAGAGGAGGAGTGTGGTCACACTGCTGCTAGAGTGGATCGATTCAAATACACTTGCAGCTAACAGAGCAGTGGGTGAAAAGCTTGACATCACCAAATAAACTACCTTAAGAAGACAGATGTTCAAGGGAAAGGCTCAGGGTTAATTGGGCTCTGGCTCCGGGCTAACTCCTCTTAGCTAAGGTAACAATCTGACTACTATTCGCCGGGCTTGTTGCTAGCTTGTTGACTAACACACGCTAACAGCTAACAGCACCATGGTCGTTTGTAAAATTTGCCTGCCGGAGTACTCACAGTTGAAAGAGGGCATCAGACGACTCAAACAGGACCTCATGGGCAAAGATGACATTATCATTATTATTATTATTATTATTATGGGCTGCACGGTGGCGCAGTGGTTTAGCACTGTGGCAGCACAGTTTTACCCTTGGCCGGGGGATCGCGGGGAT
This sequence comes from Pholidichthys leucotaenia, assembly GCA_020510985.1. Taxonomy (NCBI): domain Eukaryota; kingdom Metazoa; phylum Chordata; class Actinopteri; order Cichliformes; family Pholidichthyidae; genus Pholidichthys; species Pholidichthys leucotaenia. The sequence goes on along the minus strand of CM035847.1, from coordinate 247,797,019 downwards.
CATGAGGTCGTGGGTTCGATCCCAGCCCCCGACCAACAGTGAGCTGTGTGGAGTTTGCATGTTCTCCCCGTGTTGCGTGGGTTTACTCCGGGATTTCTCCGGTTTCCTCCCGCATACCAAAAACATGTAGGTTTAGGGCGCTCGCGCACGCAGCGACCAGCAGCCGGTGGCTTGTCACCAGACTGCAAACCAAGTCTACCTACGGGTACAAATAAGTAACAAAAAAAAAAAAAAAAAAAAATCCTAGCGTTTTTGTCTATTGCTACTACACAAGCAAAACATCTCGTGGTGCTCCACTCCGGGTCCAATGGCAGAGGAGCCATCTGTTTCCCTCCTGAGTGCTCTGGATGTGGATCAGAATGCAGTGTCACTCTGTCCTGGTCTGGGTTCCCCCACTGGTGGAAACTCCATCAACTCTGCCAACGTACCAGTACTGAATGACAACGTTTGGCCTTCCCTGGGAGCTAAACTCAAGTCCCAAGTCTGCTTGACTCCATACAACTCGGAGCCATGTGTGCCGGTTAAAAAGGGCAAATACCATGCCAGACGCTCCCTCCCTCAGCCTTCTTCACTGGACACTCTGCAGCTGAGCAATAAATTTCAAATCCTTGCCGCCGAGCGTCACTCTTCTCCACCTGCTCAGATGATGACTTCTGTCATCACTGCTGCTGAGGCTGTGGTTCCCACCGAGGAGCAGCCGCTGGACAACGCTGAGAGCCGGGCCAGCCCCCACAGCTGGTCGGCTACTTGCCAAGGCTCCCCTGCTGCATCCGACGCAGCACAAGTTCCAGCTCGCCTTCGGGATTCCCCTGCTACCTCCAGCACAGAGCGTCTGCCAGCCCATCCACCAAAGGCTCCCTCCGGTGTTGCTGTGGCTGTTGGGGCCACTCCCGGCCCCTCCACCATTGTGGCTCACCTGAACTGCCGGCCTCTCGCCTCCACATTGGCGCAGCATTCTCCAGCTGTGTTTGTGGTGGGCACCTCCATGCTCCATATAGCAGTGTGTGGCAGACAGACCTTTTGCCATCCAGGTGCCTGTGACACGGACATTACATCTGCAGCTTTGCACCTGGTTCAGACTCACCCATCTGCTGCTGCAATCATTGTGCATGTGGGCACAAACGACCTGAAGAAGCAGCAGTCTGAGACTCTGAAACAGGAGTTTGTTCACCTCGTTGACCACCTGCTTGACACGGGGAAGCAGGTGGTCATTTCTGGGCCACTCCCTCCGCCTCATTTTGATAATGTGAAGTTCAGCCACCTGCAACAGCTTCACATCTGGCTGAAAGGTTACCGCAACAATAAATACTGTAAGTCCTCCTGACACACCATTTCTCCTCCTCACTCATACAGCACGTATAAATATCTCTCAGTTAAAACCATGCCCAGGTCAAATACCCACTATCATAAATCCTCTGTACCCTCTGTTAACCGCAATAATCTCATACAAATGCACACACACATACACACACCACCCATTAGCACGCCCCTCAAAATGGCACTTTTAAATGTCAGATCACTATCCAAGAAGTCTTTTATTATCAGTGACTTGATTTTAGAGCATGATCTTGTTGATCTTGTTTGTTTTTATGTGAGACGTGGCTGGGCACAGATGGACCATCAGTTTTTTTAGAAGCATCCCCTCCTAACTATAACTTTTTATTTTCTAATAGAGAGGTGAAAAAGGGAGGGGGTGTGGCAGCTATTTTATCATCATCATCATTGAATTTTAGAGACACTGTGGAGAAAGAAGGCAGGTGAGGCAACGAGCTGGACGACACAGAACTCTATTCCTTCTCCAACATAACTTAAGCAAAAGAGAATCCCAGGTTTCTGTGCATTCCTCTTTTATCTCTTTAATACCATGCATCGAGACCTGGAACCTCCGACCATCATACATTATGTTTAGCACAAAGCCTATGTGGCACATTAACATGACATAACACCAGCACCGCTCTCACACCATTCTCCCAGCGGCCCGGCATTTAGTCCTCTCCCCAGGGGGCGCATAGTCCTTACTGTCCCGTCTGATACCCCCCAGTGACACCTCCTCTTTCGGACCCAGAAAGGGCACTACCCCCTCCCCCCTTCCCGTCCTTTGGGCTTGAGCCGACACCCATAGCGGCTGTAGCGGGGGGTCGCCGATGCAGTCGAACCGCCCTACTGGCGAGGTGTACAGGAGGGCGTGTCAGTCTCTGGAGGGAAAAAGGGAATGGAAGAAAACACATCTGCTTCGCGAGTGCAGGTCCCTGCCAGGGGATCACCAACTTGCGGAGCTACCAACGGTGGGCGTCCACGCCGGGGAGCTTGGGCCAACACCACCTGCTCGTCTGCCACCACAAAAGCAGGCTTCAGCCTGTCGATGCAGACGGTCTCCCTGCGTCCCCCAAAGTCTAACACAAAATGCTTCCCTCGTGGTTCCAACACCCTGAATGGTCCGTCATACGGTGGGTGCAGCGGGGTCTGGTGCACATCGTGCCTAACAAAAACAAACTGGCGTTCTGCAAGTTTTTTGGGACGAATGGTGGGCCGGGCCCAGTAGGCTCACAGCCTCCATACTGTGTAAAAATTGCACAGGCGGATCAGCCTCGGGCGCGGGGTTTTCTGGTAAAAACTCTCCAGGGATCCGCAGCAGCTGAGAAAAAACGAGTTCTGCTGGGGTGGCTGCCAAATCCTCCTTAGGTGCAGAGTACAACCCTAAAAGAACCCAAGGCAGGCGGTCGACCCAATTTGTGTCCATGAGCGAAGCTCTGAGCGCTGCTTTAAGCGACATATGAAAACGCTCACATAACCTGTTAGCCTGGGGGTTTACATGGTAGTGCGGTGAATTTTGACCCCCAGGCTCTGTGCCATCACGGACCAGAGTTCTGAAATGAATTGTGGACCCCTGTTGGACGTGATGTCCGATGGAGATCTGAAACGTGCAACCCAAGCCGACAAAAAAGCGGCACCACTTCCGTGGACATGGTAGAAACCAGCGGGACCACTTCAGGCCAGTGCATGGTGCGGTCCACGACTGTCAAAAGGTGCGTGAAACCTTGCAATGGCGGAAAGGTCCCACAAAATCCACATGGACGTGGTTGAACCTCTTAGCCGGGATTTGGAACAGCTCAAGAGGAGCTCTGGTGTGCTTGAGCACTTTGGCCCGCTGGCACGTGACGCAAGCTGCAGCCCACTCTTTCACGTCCTTGCACAAGCACGGCCAAACGAATTTTGCTCCCACTAGCTTCACTATGCGCACTCCCAGATGCGAAAGGGAGTGGACGACTCTAAAGCGCGACGACGCCAAGAGCTCAGAACCACCATGCACGGGCGGCCGGTGGAGATGTCGCAGAGCAAGAGAGAGCACCTTTCTTGCACCACCCTGCTCTCCAGCCTTAATCCAGTTGGCGCAGACTGGAGCGCGTAAGTGTCCGTGTCCCCGGCTTGCTCCGCGGCCAGGGTGGGGAAATCTATTCAAATATAGACCAGAGCGATTAACGCGCATGACAGGCAATCGGCCACAACGTTGAGCTTACTGGCAACATGTTGGATGTCAGAAGTAAACTCCGAAATTGCAGCCAACTGCTGTTGCTGCCGGGCCGACCACGGTTCCAAGACCTTGGACAGGGCGTGCGTCAGTGGCTTATGGTCTACAAACGCGGTGAACTCACGCCCCTCCAGCCAGAATTGGAAATGGCGCGTCGCCAGGTGGAGAGCCAGCAATTCTCTATCGAATGATAGAGTTGATAGAGTAGAATTGCCCTGTATTTGGGTTCGTTGTCGTGCAAAGATCTGCTGAAAAATGCGAGCGGCTGCCACAAACCTGAGACGCAGTGCACCACCACTGCCCCTATTGCAACATCAGATGCATCCATAGTGAGCGCTATCCATGCAGACGGATCCGGGTGGGCTAATAATGCGGCTTCCGCAAGTGCTGTTTTGGCATAAGTAAAAGCATGGACTCATTCGGGAGTCCGGTCGATGGCTTCCGCGGGCTTCTTTTTTTTAAAGTGCGGCATACAACGGTTGCATCAGCTGGGCTGCCCGGGGAAGAAAACGGTTATAAAAATTAACCATTCCCAAAAACTTCTGTTGTGCTCTCACGGTCTGCGGGCGCAGAAAATCCGACACAGCGCACATCTTATCCGGTAACGGAATCGCGCCCTCCAGTGAAATGCGGTGGCCCAAAAAATCATTCTCTGGCATGCCGAACTGGCACCTGGCCAGGTTAACTATCAGCCCATGCGCCTCCAACCGCTGGAAAACCATCTTGAGATGGGCGATCTGCTCCTCCTCAGACACGCTAGCTACCAGAACGTCATCTAAGTAGACAAAAACGAAGGGCAAGTCACGAAGCACTGCGTCCATCATCCTCTGGAAAGTCTGTGCCATGCCTTTTAATCCAAACAGCATGCGTAAAAACTTGGAACAGGCCAAAAGGAGTTATTACCGCTGTTTTTGGAATGTCTTCTGCGCACACCGGGACCTGATGGTATCTGCGGACCAGATCCACTTTCGAAAACCACGTGTCCCGGCCAGATGCACGGAAAATTCATGGATGTGCAGAATGGGATAACGATCATGTTCCATGGCGTTATTCAAGCACTGGAAATCACCTCACGGTCGCCAGGAGCCGTCGGCTTTAGGCACCATGTGTAGCGGGGATTCCCACAGGCTGTTGGAGTGCTTGACGATGCCCAACTGCTCTAAGTTGGGCATCCTACCACACTGGCCAGTTTAGCTGCATCCAAATGCCAAGGACATGCAGGCCTTTTGTTGTTATAAAGTGCGCGACCCTGTGTTTTGTTGCTGTCGCCGACAAAGTCGGGTCCGTTAGTACTCGGAACTGTGCGAGCAAATGGTGGTACTTACCCCCTGGAGCTATAACGTTAGCTAGTGTTGTCAACCCAGCTCCCCGAGCTGTGCAGGGCAGTGAGGTAAAAGTGACAGCATCCACTAATCTCCTATTAGCAACATTGACTGACAACCCATAAGCACATAAAAAATCTGCACCTAAAATGGGGCCGGAACATGCAGCTATCACAAAGTCACACTGAAAGTTGCGTCCGTGTAAGCATATCATCAGTGTCCACTCGCCAAATGTCCTGATGGTGGAGCCGTTGGCAGCCGTGAGCTTGGGACTGCTGTGTCCTGCCACCCTGTCTGCGTTGACCGGCAGGATGAGGCACTTCTGGGAGCCGAAGTCCACCAAAAACCGTCTCCCCGAACGTGTGTCCGTGACATAAAGCAGTCTGTTCCTGTCACCATCAGTTGCAGGTGCCACCGAATTTCGATTGTGCTGTCTTCCCTGCTTCTTGAATTGGCATGGTGACAGGCAGTGTTGGGCATTTGAGCCGAAACGGCGATGATAAAAACAGATCACCACATTCCCTCGTCTTCTGGTGTCCATCCCAGCTACCACGAATGGCTCCTTGACCTCGCCGGAGTCCCTCATGGATGCCGGTGCCACTGTCTGCACGCTGAGAGTTCTGGTCGGCATTATGATGCTGTCCGCTTCCTCTGCCAGGGTACAGTAGTCCTTAACAACCAGCCGTGGCAAGTTGGCCAGGATCACCCTCACTGTAGCCGGTAGGTTCCTGAGGAACAAGTTGATGAACAGGAAAGATTTGTCGTCCTCCCTCCTCCGCACCAACATGCTCTCCATAAGCTCCGCTGCTGATTTGTCCCCGAACTCCGAACGCGTTGGGAGCCTGTCTGGGAGTTGGGAGTCTCACTGTCAGAAAGGGTATAGCGCTAGAGAAGCATCCACTTGAGCACTTCATACTTTCCTTGGGCTGGCAGCTCCTGGAGCAGGCTCGTCACCTGTTGCGTGACGCGCGCATCCAGCACAGCGACCACGTACTAATATCTGGTATCGTCCATTGTTATCCCATGGAGTGCAAACTGGGCTTCTATGTGCAAGAACCACACGGTCAGGTTATGAAGCCAGAAGTCTGGGAGCACGACTGAGACCACGCACGCGGTGCTGGTGCTCTCCCTCCAGGCAGTCCCCGGGGCGATGCTCGGCACGCTTTCCATGGCACGTCTTCGGGTCACCGATGTGGAGAAAGAGGGCAGGTGAGGCAACGAGCTAGACGACACAGAACTTTATTCCTTCTCCAACATAACTTCAACAAAAGAGAATCCCGGGTCTCTGTGCATTCCTCTTTTATCTCTTTAATACCATGCATCGAGACCCAGAACTTCCAACCATCATACATTATGGTTAGCACAAAGCCTGTGTGGCACATTAACATGACAGCGCCGGTGCTGCTCTCACACCATTCTCCCAGCGGCCCGGCATTTACTCCTCTCCCGGGGGGGCGCATAGTCCTTACTGTCCCGTCTGATACCCCCCGGTGACACCTCCTCTTCCATCCATTGTTCCCTGGGTGGAGAAGTTCAACACCATGCCCCCACAACACTACCATTGATTCTTATCCCTCTTTTGAACACCACTACTTTGTTTTTAGCAGTCCTTCTGTATTCTGTATGTGTTTACATTCCTCCCAAATACTGCTCATCTTTTAGTTCTGATTTTTCACAGATTCTCTCCATTATCCACAGCAAATACAATCAGATTATTATTTTAGGTGATTTTAACCTACACATTGACAATGAATCAGACTTGCTTGCAGCTGATTTTTTTAAATGTTCTTAACTGTATGAATTTCACTCAACGTATCTCACACCCTACTCATCTTAAAGGTCACTCTCTGGACCTAGTCATCTCCTCAGACCTGTCAACGCACGTCACCTCTATTTTAGATTTAGCCATCTCTGATCATTTTTGTATATTTTTTTATTATCAATTATTTTCAACAGAATGATGATTTTATCCCAGAACGCACTGTGAGGAGGCGCCATCTCACTGCTGATGTGTCTGCTAAATTTAATTAGTTTTAGATTCCTGCTGACTTTTTACCCATGGCTTGTGATTTTATTGTAGATGGTTTTAACAGAAAATTGGAAACAGCACTCGACACAGTAGCTCCTTTTAAAACAAAAAGCTTTCCACTAATCCAACTCCACCCTGGAGAACTGAAGAAATTCATCCATCCATCCATCCATCCATCCATCCATCTTCTACCACTTTTCCAGAGGTCCGGGTCGCGGAGGCAGCAGTTCAAGCAGAGAAGCCCAGACTTCCCTCTCCCCAGCCACCTGCTCCAGCTCTTCAGAGGGGATACCAAGGCGTTCCCAGACCAGCTGGGAGACATAGTCTCTCCACCGAGTCCTGGGTCTGCCCCGGGGTCTCCTCCCAGTGGGACGTGCCTGAAACACCTCAAGTGGGAGGCGTCCAGGAGGCATCCTAATCAGATGCCCGTACCACCTCAACTGACTCCTTTCAATGTGGAGGAGCAGCGGTTCTACTCTGAGCCTCTCCCGGATGACTGAGCACCTCACCCTATCTCTGAGGGTGAGTCCAGCAATCCTATGGAGAAAGCTCATTTCAGCCGCTTGTATCCGCGATCTCGTTCTTTCGGTCATTACCCAAAGCTCGTGACCATAGGTGAGAGTAGGAACGTAGATTGACTGGTAAATCGACAGCTTTGCCTTAGAACTAAGCTCCCTCTTCACCACAACAGACCGGTACAACGTCCGCATCACAGCAGATGCTGCTCCAATCCATCTGTCGATCTCTCGCTCCATTTTCCTCTCACTCGTGAACAAGACCCCAAGATACTTAAACTCCTCCACTTGGGGCAGGAGCCTGTCCCCAACCCGGAGAGGACAATCCACCTTTTTCCGGCTGAGGACCATGGACTCGGACTTGGAGGTGCTGATTCTCGTCCCAGCCGCTTCACACTTAGCGGCAAACCGTCCCAGCAAGAGCTGTAGGTCATTGCTGGATGAAGCCAACAGGACAAATCATCTGCAAACAACAGAGATGAGATCCTGTGGTCACCAAGCATGACACCCTCCATTCCCTGGCTGCGCCTAGAAATCCTGTCCATAAAAATTATGAACAGGATCGGTGACAAAGGGCAGCCCTGGCGGAGTCCAACTCTCACTGGGAATGACTCCGACCGAGTGTTGGCAATACGAACTAAACTCTCACAACGGTCATACAGAGACCGAATAGCTCGTAACAACAAGCCCGATACCCCATACTCCCGAAGCACCCCACACAAAAATCCACGAGGGACGCGGTCAAATACCTTCTCCAAGTCCACAAAACACATGTAAACTGGTTGGGCAAACTCCCACGAATCCTCAAGAATTCTCGAGAGGGTAAAGAGCTGGTCCAATGTGCCACGGCCAGGACGAAAACCACATTGCTCCTCCTGAATCCGAGGTTCGACCAACGGCCGGACTCTCCTCTCCAGTACCTTGGCATAGACCTTCCCAGGGAGGCTGAGGAGTGTGATCCCTCTAAAGTTGGAGCACACCCTCCGGTCCCCTTTTTTGAAGAGAGGAACCACCACCCCGGTTTGCCATGCCAAAGGCACTGCCCCCGACCTCCACGCAATGTTGCAGAGGCGTGTCAACCATGACAGCCCAACAACATCCAGGGCCTTGAGGTACTCGGGGCGAATCTTGTCCACCCCCGGGGCCCGGCCACCAAGGAGATTTTTAACCACCTTGGCGACCTCAGCCCCTGTGATAGGCGAGTCATCCCCCTCGTCCCCAAACCCTGCTTCCTCTGTGGAAGGCGTATCAGTGGGATTGAGGAGATCCTCGAAGTATTCCTTCCACCGCCCGACGATATCCCCAGTTGAAGTCAACAGTGTCCCATCCGCACCATACACAGTGTGGACGGGGAGCTGCTTTCCCCTCCTGAGCCGCCGAACAGTTTGCCAGAATCTCTTTGAAGCTGACCGAAAGTCTTGTTCCATGGCCTCACCGAACTCCTCCCATACCCGGGTTTTTGCTTCAGCAACCACCCGAGCTGCACTCCGCTTGGCCTGCCGGTACACCTCAGCTGCTTCGGGAGTCCCACAAGCCAACCAAGCTTGATAGGACTCCTTCTTCAGCTTAATGGCCCCCCTCACCACTGGTGTCCACCACTTGGTTCGGGGGTTGCCACCACGAGATGCACCGACCACCTTGCGGCCGCAGCTCTGGGCCGCCGCTTCAACAACAGAGGTGGAGAACATGGCCCATTCAGACTCCATGTCTCCAGACTCCCTCAGAATGTGGTTGAAGTTCTTCCGGAGGTGGGAGTTGAAGACCTCCCGGACAGGGGCCTCAGCCAGACACTCCCAGCACACCCTCACTATACGTTTGGGTCTACCAGGTCTGAATGGCTTCCTCCCCTGCCATCGGATCCAACTCACCACCAGGTGGTGATCAGTTGACAGCTCTGCACCTCTCTTTACTCGGGTGTCCAAGACATACGGTCGCAGGTCTGATGATACGATAACAAAATCGATCATCGACCTGCGACCTGCGACCTAGGGTGTCCTGGTGCCAGGTGCACATATGGACACCCTTATGCTTGAACATGGTGTTCTTTATGGACAGACTGTGGTTAGCACAGAAGTCCAATAACTGAACACCACTCGGGTTCAGATCGGGCAGGCCGTTCCTCCCAATCACCCCCCTCCAGGTTTCACTGTCGTTGCCCACGTGCGCATTGAAGTCCCCCAGTAGGACAATGGAGTCTCCAGGAGGAGCACCCTCCAGCACCCCAGTCACAGACTCCAAAAAGGGTGGGTACTCTGAAACATCATTTGGTGCATAGGCACAAATGATGGTCAGGACCCGTTTCCCAACCCGACGGCGCAGGGAAGCAACCCTTTTGTCCACCGGGGAAAACTCCAATATAGAGGCAGCAAGGTGGGGCGATACAAGAATACCCACCCCTGCTCGTCGCCTCTCGCCCGGGGCAACTCCAGAAAAGGCCAAGCTCCAGCCCCTCTCCAGGAGACTGGTTCCGGAACCGGAGCTGTGTGTTGAGGTGAGGCCGACTATATCTTTTAGATCCAATTCCTACATCATCACAATAAGGGTCATTGTCGGCCTCCGTCGGTCTATGATGACCATGGAAGAGAATCCTAAACGTCTACTCTGCTGGAACAGCACCGCCTGTGGCTGAACAGGCCGATGCGCACCGGTGTTCTACCTTCCAGCGTTGGGCGTTAGTAGGATTCAAGCCTGGGCAGGAAGCTATGGAGGACAAGATGTTACCCATTCAGCATGTCCCCCCTATCCACGTCACTGATGAATCCAAAGGAACAGCAGGACTGCTATAGTTTGGCACCAGCGCCGTCGCAGGAGCTGCCAGAACGATGTTGAGCACAACAGAGAACTGCCTTAGGGGCTCCGACTCCGGATTTTTCCTCAGGGTTGACTCCCGAAGCCTTTCCCGTGACCAAGGCAGTGGGGGTTTGAAATCAGGGTTTACCTTCCCCTAGATGGGCTACCTTCCCAGGTTGACGAGCCACCATCTACCCGAAGCATCTGGTTTTAAGGCGCCAGAGATCCGCCCTCGCCCCTTCTACTATTAGTAAAAGCAGTTCCGCCGGGCTTAGAGACTAAACCACACGGGCAGGCTAGGAGTTGGACTTAGTTGTCAGAGGCTTTTCGAGACGCACGCTGTAAGGAGCATTTTATGAGCACTGGGAGCTTAACCCCAGTGCCGCTCCTGGCTATGACAACCTTGGAACCACAATAAGGGTGAATTAATTTAATTTAATTAATTAATTAATTTTTTTTATCTCTTTCCAGCTTTTTAGTTAATGATGTTCTGAACATTTTAAATTATTCTCATCAGACAGGAGTGTTTCCTAGTGCTTTTAAGACAGCCATTGCCAAGCCTGTTCTGAAGAGAAATAATTACTGAAGTACTGAACAATTACAGACCAGTGTCCAACCTGCTATTTTTAAGTAAAATTTTAGAGAAAGTAGTTTTTAACCAGTTAAATGATTTTTTGAAAACTCATGATTTGTGTGAAACATTTCAATCGGGTTTTCAGTCCAATCACAGTACTGAGAAAGCCCTGATCAAGGTTCTAAATGATCTTCGAATCAACATGAACAAGAGCGTGCTCTCGGTCCTGGTCTTACTGGATTTAAGCGCAGCATTTGACACAGTAGACCATGATATTCTTTTAAACAGATTGTGCAACATAATCGGTCTGTCAGGAACTGGTTTTAGCTGGTTCAAATCCTACCTCACTGGCAGAGAATTTTATGTCACCCTGGGTGAATACTTTTCAAAGAGATATAACATGGATTGTGGTGTTCCTCAGCGTTCGATTGTAGGTCCAATTCTTTTTAATTTGTACATGCTGCCACTAGGCAATGTCATCAGGAGACACGTCATCAGGAGACACGAAATTGACATAACGCACGGCTCAGGAGACACACACACACAGGCTCAGAGTAGTTCAAATAGTTTATTAACAACAGGAGTGTATGAATGTGTGTCTGCGAGATGTAAATGTGTTGGTGGCGGCGTCTGCTTCGGGCACAGAGGCAGGAGGCCGTACAACCCTATGGGAAAAGCACAAGGAGAAGGGTGACGGGCACACACCAACACAGGAGATATATGAGCGAGAGAGGAGCTTACTTGGATAGGACAGATGACTGGCACAACAAGGGACGAGGTCCGGTAGACAGCCACCTGGAGAGCCCGGTGCAGCAGCGAGGAACAGGCGATGGAGAGGCGTTGTCCGCCGCCGGGAAATCCACCTGTGCACAGGGGAGCAGACTAGGAAGGGAAAGGAGGTAAGGTCTTCTTACCAGAATGATCAGCTGAGGGTGAAAGGAACTCACAGCGATGCGTAGGGAAGTCTGACGGCTTCAGGCCGAAGCTCAGGGCGAGGCGGCTTAAATCCCTCGCCGCTGATGATGTGCAGGTGTGCGTGCAGGTGGCGCCGCTGATGAGCGGCGCGGCGTGACAGAAATTAGTTTCCACAGTTATGCCGATGATACCCAGCTTTACATTTCTCTGTCTCCTGATGACCCAGCACCAATCAATGTCCTTTTTAACTACATTTTAGACATTAAGTCCTGGATGGCAGAGAATTTCCTACAGCTCAACCAGGACAAAACTGAAGTTTTAGTTATCGGTCCTGAAGCTCAGAGAGAGAAACTTTACCAAGATTACAAACAGTGTATCTTATTCCATCAAGACGAGTTAAAAACCTGGGTGTTATTTTTGACTCTGAGCTTAGTTTTATTCCGCATTTAAAAATACAGTATTTTAAAAATTGGATTTTATCATCTAAAGAATATAACCAGAGTCCACCCGTTTTTCTCTCGAGAAAACAGAGAGATGCTAATGCATGCTTTTCTTTCAAGTCGTATTGATTATTGCAATACTGTCCTTTCTGTTCTTCCTAAAAAGACGATCAGTAACTTACAACTATTACAGAATTCAACAGCCCGTGGGCTAACAAGGACCAGAAGGAGAGAGCATATTATGCTAGTTTTGGAATCGCTGCATTGGCTCCCTGCGAGTTATAGAATTGATTTTACAGTTCTTTTATTAGTTTATAAAACTCTTAACGAGTGTTGTTTTTAAAAGGAGGCTCAAGACCCACCTTTTTAGTTTAGCTTTTAACTAATTTTATCATTTATGTTTATATACTTATTTGGCTATTTTATTTATTTATATATCTTTATATTTTTAGATTATTTCAATCCAGTTTTGCATTACTATATATATACAGTGGGGTAAAAAAGTATTTAGTCAGCCACCAATTGTGCAAGTTCTCCCACTTAAAAGATGAGAGAGGTCTCCAATTTTCATCATAGGTATACCTCAACTATGAGAGACAAAATGAGAAAGAAAAAAAAATCCAGAAAATCACATTGTCTGATTTTTAAAGAATTTATTTGCAAATTATGGTGGAAAATAAGTATTTGGTCGATAACAAAAGTTCATCTCAATACTTTGTTGTATTGTGGAAAATGTGAAAAGGACGAGGCAGAGTTTGTCTCACGAGTCAGGTTTATTCACATTCTCCAACATCAGCAGAACAGAAAGAGGAAGAAACCAGACATTCATCTCCTTTTATACCCCAGGAGCTCAAAGCTCCAGTCACAATGCATTTAATCCCAAGTAACAATGCATCCCTTTCAGATCTTATCACCCCCACCCAAAAGTCACTGGCAGCCAGGAAATCCCCCACGGCCATCTCTTTGCATACCAAAGACCACATTTCACATCCTCCTGTTATCTCCAAGGAGGCTCAGTCCTTTGTTCATCTGAGACGTGAAGCATACAGTAAGCATACAGTGACATACATATGAAGCATAAGGTGATATACGTTTGTGCATATGAAACCCACATATGTGTCCCACATGACCCCCCCAAATGTCTAAGATGTAACAACGGAATAACAGTCAGCCTGTCATGATAAAATCATTACACATCAGCCCACGTGCTGTTTGGGCCTCAGTCTCCTCCCGTATCTGCTGTAAGCAGGCTCCAACACTTCCGTGGCGCCATCCTGCTGGGGGGCTGCTGTCTGAGGGTGAGAATTGTTAGTCAATCTCTGTGGGTGTTCTGGGGAATGTTCTCTAGGGGGTCTGCCGCGCCGAGGAGCCCTGGCCAACTGCACATCCTCGTCCGCCACCACAAAGGCGGGCTTGAGCCTGTTAATGCCAATCTTCTCCTTCCTGCCCCCCAAATCTAGCAAAAAATGCTTATCCCCTGTTTCCAGCACTCTAAAGGGCCTTTTCCACTAGCACACTTTAGCGCGACACGGGACGGCTCAGCACGCTTTGTACGCTTTTCCACAAGCCCCAACACGGTTTAACAGCCGCAATTCTCAGCCCCGCTGAAGGGCAGGGTACAGCAGTGCTGAGCTGTGCCGTGTTGTGACGTTAACAGACTGGTCGCCGCTGATTGGTCAGGTCGTAACCGCCCCTCTCCTCCTCCTCATCTACCAAATCTTCACGACCTTCTCAATAAAGTTTTTGAAAAAAAAAAAAAAAAAGAATCTTCACGACTGCCTTTACTCAGCACGCAACCACTGTTGGCGGTTCCTTTCAGTGTATTGCTGTGCTATTTTCATTTATTCTCTATCAAAAATGGCTTCGCGTAATAAGGGTGTTCCATGGACCAGTAAGGAGCTGCAGTGTCTGCTGACTGCATTGTCAGACGAACGTATGCAGCGCGAGTTAGACGGAGCTGCCCGGAATGAAAAAATATACCGGGAGGTCTCGACATCGGAGTCCTTTAACAGTGAGTTTTAATTTTTTTTTATTGTGCGTTTTTTCGCAAATATATTCGGTAAGACGCTCAGTTTATTTATGCATTAAAAAAGCTGTTCATTTGTGGATGATGATCGCTGCTTAATTGCAGCACACTGCGGACTCAAGCTTTTATTTTAATTATTCATGTGAACAATACGCTGAAATAAGCTTATGTATTCTTGTTAAAAACTATTGTGCTGTATTTTATTGTGTGCATTTTCCTTGTAGAATCATCCCACGCGTCCGCCGCGACAGCCCGTCCGGATTATTCAACCGAGCCATCCTGACCCACAGCTGGCAGAGACGCCTTCATTCATCCGAGTCGTGACCCAGTTTGGGAAGCTGGTGTAGACACTCAGTGGTCGGCGTGTATAAAATGTCGATTAACCTTCATGTTGTGTTGCAAAGTTTTTTTTTTCTTTTAATATTTTGTATATAATAAAATGGAATTGTTTTGGAAAGTGTGGTTTGTCTGTTATAACACTGAATTATAAAACAGTATAATTTCATAGAAATTCCATTGCCTAATCTGATCAAAATGATACTGATCTTCCTGTCAGGGTCAACCATTGTAAAGGTAATGTAATTTTTAACTAGACCAAAAAACAAATGTTTTTGTAAGCTTTCTGTTCTTTTTATTGAAATATCATAAAAAATTAGCCCCACATGATCCAGTTCTAAACTTTGGGTACATTTTTTATGTTAACTTATAAGAAGTTGCACAGTTGGACTTTAAAATGCAGCAGGAGAGACTGATCAAGCTTACAAGTCAATGTAAAAAAAGTAAGTATATGTAAATTGAATGTTCTATCGGCATTCCAAATTCAGAGAATTACAATACTTTAGAAGGAGTGTAGCATCATCTAAACGGAAAATAATAATACTGTTGTTCCAAACGTTGACCTGAAGGTGAAAAACATGAATTTTTTTTAATTCAGTACATCCAAAATGCCCTAGGATGTAAAAAATAATAATTTGGTGTAGGCCAGTGTGCCACGTCTCATTATTTAATACGAATAAAAACAAGTTTCAGCTCTTTATTTCTAGGTCATTTGGCAGTTAATTCAAAACAAAAGTGACTTGTGTTGTTGCAGCTTAATTATGAGATAAAATTAATTGTGAGATAAATCCACAGAGCGAGCAAGGCAATAATCCTTGAATCCTTTTTTGTCTAAATAAGGACTCAGTCGGCTGCGTAACGTCACGGGAGTGTGGCCCCGCCTCGCTCAGAATCTGCTGCTGCCCCGCTTCTAAAACCTCCTAACAAACCATCACAGCACAAGCACAACACCAATGGAGACAGAAGCATTCCGAGCCGTACTGAAGTGAACCGAGCCGTACCGAGGTGTGCTGGGCTAGTGGAAAACAGGCTTTAATGGTCCATCATAAGGTGGTCGTAGCGGCGGGCGATGGGCATCATGTCTGACAAAAACAAACTCTGTGTCTTTTAAAGCCTTAGGTACAAAAACCCGCAGAAAACTGGTGAACGGTGCCAGGCAGCGCACCTGATTCCGTGCCACGCTGCAACCGCTAAGCCGGGGAACATTCTGGCGCAGGATTATCTGGGAGAAACTCCCCGGGCAGCCGAAGTGGCTGTGCAAAAACTAGCTCAGCCGGGGAGGCTTCTAAATCCTCTTTAGGTGCAGAACGCAACCCCAATAAAACCCATGGTAGCCTGTCCACCCAATTTGCATCTGTAAGCGACGCTCTGAGAGCCGCTTTCAATGACCTGTGAAAACGTTTGCATAACCCGTTAGCCTGCAGATTGTACGCGGTTGTGCGGTGGATCGTTACCCCCAGGCTGCGGGCCATTGCTGACCAAAGTTTGGAAACAAATTGAGGACCCCTGTCGGACGTAACGTCCGACAGGACTCCAAAGCGCGCTACCCATGCTGTTAAAAACGCGCGTGCCACCTCCTCGGCTGTGGTTGATGCCAGTGGGACCACTTCCGGCCAGCGCGTGGTGCGGTCCACCATTGTCAGAAGGTGTGTGCACCCCTGTGATGGCGGAAGGGGGCCTACGAGGTCCACGTGAACATGATCGAACCTCTTAGCCGGGATGTGAAACGGCTCCAAAGGAGCTCTCGTGTGTCTGTGTACCTTGGCTCGTTGACAGGCCGTGCAGGCTGCTGCCCACTCCCTAACTTCTTTGCGCAGGCTCGGCCATACAAATTTCTCTCCCACCATTTTGACCGACGCGCGTACTCCCGGGTGCGCCAGAGAATGAATCGAGTCAAAAACGCGGCGGCGCCACGGACACGGTCGCCCAGTGGAGACATCGCAGATTAGGGGGGGATACCGTCTTGCAGCACCCTGTTCTCCAACCTTAACCCTGTTGGTCCAGACTGGAGCGCGCGCACGTCCGCATCGCTAACCTGATCTACGGCCATGGCTGCATAATCTACCCCTACGCGGACTGGAGCCGCCATGGCGAGCGAGAGGCAGTCTGCCACTACATTAAGTTTACCCACCACATGCTGGATATCGGTAGTAAACTCTGAGATCGCGGCCAGCTGTCTCTGCTGCCGGCCTGACCACGGTTCTGAAACCTTGGCCATCGCGAAAGTCAGCGGCTTGTGATCAACGAACGCGGTGAAACGGCGTCCCTTCAGCCAGAACTGGAAGTGGCGAATGGCCAAGTGGAGAGCTAACAACTCCCTCTCGAATGCACTGTATTTTCGTTCACTATCGCGCAAGGTCCTGCTGAAAAAGGCGAGCGGTTGCCAAGCCCCGGCTACATGCTGCTCCACGACCACCCCTATGGTCACATCTGACGCGTCAGTAGTGAGCGCTATGCGGGCCGTTGGGTCTGGATGTGCTAACAACGCAGCGTTTGCCAGGGCTGTTTTGACTTCCGAGAATGCTCGCTCCCGCTCCGGAGACCATTTGATTTTATTTGTGGGTTTTTGTTTTTTTAGTGCGGCATACAATAGTTGCATGAGCTGCGCTGCGCGGGGGAGGAAACTGTTATAAAAATTCACCATTCCCAAAAACTCCTGTAACGCTTTGACCGTTTGTGGCTGGGGAAAATTTGTTACCGCGCGCACTTTGTCAGGCAGAGGAACCGCTCCTTCTGGAGAGACGCGATGCCCCAAAAAAAAAAAATCAATCTGCGTCACCCCGAACTGACACCTCGCTGGGTTGATTATTAACCCGTGCTCTCCCAACATCCGGAAAACTGCCATGAGGTGGTTTTCGTGTTAGTCTTCGGACGCGCTGGCCATCAAAATATCGTCCAGGTAGACGAACACGAAGGGGAGATCGCGCAACACCGCGTCCATCATGCGTTGGAACGTCTGCGCCGCACCTTTAAGCCCAAACGGCATGCGCAAAAACTCGAATAGACCGAACAGAGTTATTACTGCTGTTTTGGGTATGTCCTCAGCGCGCACTGGGACCTGGTGGTAACCGCGTACCAAGGCTATCATAGAAAAAACACGCACCCCCGCCAAATGAACTGAAAAATCTTGGATATGCGGGATTGGGTAGCGGTCGTGCGCTGTAGCGTTGTTCAACCTGCGGAAATCTCCACAAGGTCGCCACGAGCCATCAGCTTTCGGGACCATGTGAAGCGGTGAAGCCCATGGGCTTTTCGAACGCCTGATAATGCCCAACTTTTCCAGGTTGGCGAACTCCTCACGCGCTATGGTCAGTTTAGCTGAATCCAAGCGCCGGGCTTTTGCAAAAACGGGCGGTCCGGTGGTTGTAATAAAATGTTCCACCCCTTGTTTAGCCACGGCCGCCGAAAATGTTGGGACCGTGAGTGCTGGGAACTGAGTGAGCAGTGTGTGGAACTTACCACTTGCAGCTGTGACGTTGGCTTGTGCTGTTGGCGGGGCCACTCGAGCTGTACAGGGAATAGAATAAAAAGAGAGTGCATTAAACAGGCGCCTGTTAGCAAGATCAACCAACAAACCATGTGAGCACAGAAAATCAGCCCCCAACATATTGAAATTCACTGCAGCTATGACAAAAGTCCACTCAAATGTACGGCCGTGTAGGGACAGAAGCAGAGTCCTCTCACCAAAGGTCTTAATCGCCGAGCCGTTCGCTGCTGACACCCCGGGACCACTGGAAGGCGCCAGCCAGTCAGCGGAGAAAGGTGTGATGAAACTCAACTGGGAGCCTGTGTCCACAAGGAAATGCCTCCCCGAGCGCACATCCTTCAAGTAGAGCAGCTTGTTCTCCTCCACGAGGGCCGCAGCTGCTACCGACCCCCGGTCTTGGCGTTTCCCGAGCGCTTGAAATGGCACGGTGGTATACATCTGCGTGCCTTCTCTGCAAAGCGGCGATAGTAGAAGCAGAGGGTGTCTCCTCCGCGATCCTTGGCCCCCGCCCCCGTCGGTGGGTCTGCTACCACCATCTCTGGCCCCTCGCCGTCTCCGGCCATCGCGCCACACTCCGTCGCGGCCGCGGTGGCCGCGCGCTGTTTGCTGGCATTGAGAATCCGGTGCGCCTCCTGGGCCAGCGCGCAGAAGTCCCGCTGGGCCAACAACGGCGAACCGGCCAGGGTCACTGTCGTGGCCAACGGTAGAGTTCTCAGGAAAATGGGGGTGAAGAGGAAGTCGTCGCCATCTGAGCTCCTCAACCTCAGCATGTCCTCCATCAGGTCAACGGGCGTGCCATCTCCCAGGTCGTTCAGAGCCAGGAGTCCCTCCGCTCTCTCCTGGACTGAGAGAGTGAAGCGCTGGATGAGCGCAGCCTTCAATACGCCGTATTTGTCGTCGGCCGGTGGCTTCTCCAAAAGGCTCTGCACATGCCGAGCCGTGCGGTTGTCGAGCTTGGCAATTACATGGTAGAATTTCGTCTCATCTACCGTTATCCCCCGGAGGGCGAACTGTGCTTCGACCAAGTGGAACCAGGAGCACGGGTTGTCTCACCAAAAGTCCGGTAGCTGGACGGTAGCGGCATACGCCTGGCTGGGAGCTCCAGACCCGGCTGGTTCGGGGAATCTCTTTCACTCATGATACGTCTTAGGGTCACCAGTGTGGAAAATGTGAAAAGGACGAGGCAGAGTTTGTCTCACGAGTCAGGTTTATTCACATTCTCCAACATCAGCAGAACAGAAAGAGGAAGAAACCAGACATTCATCTCCTTTTATACCCCAGGAGCTCAAAGCTCCAGTCACAATGCATTTTATCCTAAGTAACAATACATCCCTTTCAGATCTTATCACCCCCACCCAAAAGTCACTGGCAGCCAGGAAATCCCCCACGGCCATCTCTTTGCAAACCAAAGACCACATTTCACATCCTCCTGTTATCTCCAAGGAGGCTCAGTCCTTTGTTCATCTACAGTAAGCATACAGTGACATACATATGAAGCATAAGGTGATATACGTTTGTGCATATGAAACCCACATATGTGTCCCAAAAGTTCATCTCAATACTTTGTTATATACCCTTTGTTGGCAATGACAGAGGTCAAATGTCTTCTGTAAGTCTTCACAAGGTTTTCACACACTGTTGCTGGTATTTTGGCCCATTCCTCCATGCAGATCTCCTCTAGAGCAGTGATGTTTTGGGGCTGTCACTGGGCTTTCAACTTCCTCCAAAGATTTTCTGTGGGGTTGAGATCTGGAGACTGGCTAGGCCACTCCAGGACCTTGAAATGATTCTTACGAAGCCACTCCTTCGTTGCCCGTGCGGTGTGTTTGGGATCATTGTCATGCTGAAAGACCCAGCCACGTTTCATCTTCATTGTCCTTGCTGATGGAAGGAGGTTTTCACTCAGAATCTCACGATACATGGCCCCATTCATTCTTTCCTTTACACGGCCCAGTCGTCCTGGTCCCTTTGCAGAAAAACAGCCCCAAAGCATGATGTTTCCACCCCCATGCTTCACAGTAGGTATGGTATTCTTTCTCCTCCAAACACAAGTTGAGTTTTTACCAAAAAGTTCTATTTTGGTTTCATTTGACTATATGACATTCTCCCAATCGTCTTCTGGATCATCCAAATGCTCTCTAGCAAACTTCAGACGGGCCTGGGCATGTACTGGCTTAAGCAGGGGGACACGTCTGGCACTGCAGGACTTGAGTCCCTGGCAGTGTAGTGTGTTACTGATGGAAGCCTTTGTTACTTTGGTCCCAGCTCTCTGCAGGTCATTCACTAGGTCCCCCCATGTGGTTCTGGGATTTTTGCTCACCATTCTCGTGATCATTTTGACCCCACAGGGTGAGATCTTGCGTGGAGCTCCAGATCGAGGGAGATTATCAGTGGTCTTGTATGTCTTCCATTTTCTAATAATTGCTCCCACAGTTGATTTCTTCACACCAAGCTGCTTACCTATTGCAGATAAGATAAGATAAGCCTTTATTAGTCCCACAATGGGGAAATTCCAGGATTGCAAAAGCACAGGGATAGCAACACTCAGAGCAACAATCAGAAGGCAAGAAAAAAAAAAAAGCAAGAGCAGCTAATATACATATGTACATATTACTATAAATATATATATATATATATACACACACAGACACACAGTGCAGAGCATTGTAGATGGATGGAATAAATATGTAGATATATAAACACCCACAGTACGGAGCATTGCAGCTAGGTGGAATAAATATGTAAATATATAAACACACACAGTGCGGAGCATTGCAGCTAGATGGAATAATATGTAGATATACAGTATAAACACACAGTGCGGAGCATTGTAGCTAGATGGAATAAATATATAGATATACTGTATAAATATAAACACACCCAGAGCAGAGCATTGTAGCTAGATGGAATAAATATGTAAATATATAAACACACACAGTGCAGAGCATTGTTGCTTGATGGGATGAAACAGCACAACCGTCTACTTAGTTATCCTACATGGTATGATTATGTGCCTACATGGTATGATTATGTGCCCATACATATTCTCACCCTCCATAGCGACCGGTATTTTCCTAGTTGTATGCCGGAGGGGACCATTGTGTAAGTCTATTGCATCTTTTGCATTCAAAAACTATTAGATTCAGTCTTCCCAGCGTGGTGCAGGTCTACAATTTTGTTTCCGATGTCCTTTTACAGCTGTTTGGTCTTGGCCATAGTGGAGTTTGGAATCTGACTGTTTGAGGTTGTGGACAGGTGTCTTTTATACTGATAACAAGTTCAAACAGGTGCCATTAATACAGGTAACGAGTGGAGGACAGAGGAGCCTCTTAAAGAAGTTACAGGTCTGTGAGAGCCAGAAATCTTGCTTGTTTGTAGGTGACCAAATACTTATTTTCCACCATAATTTGGCCACTGTAGTATTCTCTGGGCCCCTCCCCAATCTGACCAGTGATGACATGTTTAGTCGCTCGTCATCCTTGAACCGCTGGCTGTCTGTGTGGTGTCCTAAAAATGACGTGGGCTACATTGACAATTGGAGCTCTTTTTGGGGAAAACCTGGTCTTATGAGACGAGACAGCATTCATCCCACTTTGGATGGTGCTTCTCATTTATCTAACAATCTGGCATCTTTTTTTATCCAAATTTCCAAAACCCTGACAACTCAGAGTTGGGACCAGGAAGCAGAGTCGCAGTCTTACACGCCTCTCTGCAGCTCCTCTTCATCCGCCACCCCTCAGCTTAGCCCCTGTCTTCCCCATCAGAGAATCGTTGTCTGCTCCCTCCAAAGTAAATAAAAATATCATACATAAGCATCCCAAAGTGATAAAGCAAAACATTGGTAAAACTCAAATTAAACATAAAGCCTCTAAATTGAATGATTTGGCCTCTGTTCCTCCTCATAATTTAAAAATTAAATGTGGTTTACTAAATATTAGGTCTCTAACTCCCAAGTCTCTGTTAGTCCATGATCTGTTAATTGATCATCAGATTGATTTAATTTCCCTTACAGAGACTTGGTTAGGGCAAGAGGATTATGTTGGTTTAAATGAATCAACTCCCTCTGGTTATTTAAACTGTCAAAATCCCAGAAGTTCTGGTCGTGGAGGAGGAGTAGCAACAATTTACCATTCCAAATTACTAGTTAATGTAAAGCAAAAAACATGTTATAATTCCTTTGAGGGCCTGGTCCTCAGTATTGGGCACTTTAGCAATTTTAGGTTAAACCCAATTTTATTTGCCATAGTTTATCGTCCCCCATCAACCTACTCAGAATTTTTATCCGAATTTGCTGATTTCTTAGCTGATTTAGTGCTGAAATCTGATAGAATAATTATAGTAGGGGACTTTAATATACATGTGGATGTATATAGTGACTGCCTTAATGTGGCATTTAATTCAATATTAGACTCGATTGGGTTTTCTCAGAAAGTAGGAAATTCTACTCATTACCTCCACCATACATTGGACCTTGTTCTGACATATGGCATAGAAATAGAAAATCTTGTAGTGTCTCCTCATAACCCTGTACTGTCAGACCATTGTCTGTTAACCTTTGATTTTACCATTTCTGACTATTTGGCTCCTAAAGAAAAATATTATTACAGTAGATGCCTCTCAGATGATGCTGTTTCCAAATTTATGCAGATTGTTTCCTCTATGCCATGTGTCAACACAACGGAAATAAGCTATAGACAGCTTGCTCCTTCTGTAATTGATAACATGGTGGATAGTGTTTCAGCTTCTCTACATCAGGCTCTAGACTTGGTGGCCCCCTTAAAAAAGAAAAAGTCTAATCAGAGATTTCTAACTCCTTGGTTCAACACAGAAACTCGTAGCTTAAAACAGAAGACTCGTCAATTAGAAAGAAAATGGCGCTCTACTAATTTAGATGAAATCTATTTAGCTTGGAGAAATCATCTTTTAATTTATAAAAAATCTCTTAGAAAAGCTAGAACAAGTTATTACTCTGCATTAATAGAAGAGAACAAGAATAATCCCAGGTTTCTTTTCAGTACTGTAGCCAGGTTGACAAAGAGTCAGGACTCTGTCAATCCTAGCATTCCCTTAGAGCTTACTAGTCAGGACTTTATGAACTTTTTCAATAATAAAATTTCATCCATCAGAGATAAAATCAATCAGATTCTTCCCACAGTTAACTTAAATACTGTAACTACTACAACTCCTTCTTTTGATGTCTGTCTTGATGAGTTTACTCCAATCGACCTTTGTGAGTTAGACAAAATAGTTTCCTCATCCAAACCTTCAACTTGTCTTTTAGACCCTATTCCTACTAGGTTATTTAAAGAAGTCTTCCCACTTATTGGTAGCTTTATTCTTCATATAATCAGTTCTTCATTAACTTTAGGCCATGTACCGCAGGCTTTTAAAACAGCTGTAATTAAACCCTTACTCAAAAAGCCAACGCTAGATCCAGGAGCTTTAGCTAACTATAGACCAATCTCTAATCTCCCTTTCATTTCAAAAATCTTAGAAAGAGTTGTTGCTACGCAATTATTCGACCACCTGCAGGGAAATGGTTTACTTGAAGAGTTTCAATCTGGGTTTAGAATCCATCATAGTACTGAAACAGCCTTAGCGAAGGTCACTAACGACCTCCTCATTGCATCTGATAATGGACTAGTTTCTGTACTTGTCCTTTGAGACCTTAGTGCAGCTTTTGATACTATCGATCATAATATTCTACTTGATAGATTAGAACACTATGTTGGACTTAATGGAACTTCGTTGCAGTGGTTTAGATCTTATTTATCTGATAGGTTCCAGTTTGTTCATGTAAATAATGAGTTTTCTTTCAACTCAAAGCTTAGTCATGGAGTTCCACGGGGATCTGTGCTAGGCCCTACTCTTTTTAGTTTATATATGCTTCCGTTAGGCAACATTATTAGAAAGCACTGTATACATTTTCATTGTTATGCAGATGACACACAATTATACCTGTCAATGAAGCCAGATGATAGTAATCAATTAGCCAAGTTAGAAGCCTGTCTTAAGGAAATCAAAGCTTGGATGACTTGTAATTTCCTGCTATTAAATTCAGATAAGACTGAAGTCATTCTTGTTGGTCCAAAAAACCTTAGAAATTCCTTTCCAAATCAAACTTTCAGTTTGGATGCAGTTACTCTTTCTCTTAATAGCTCTGTGAGGAACCTTGGAGTTATTTTTGATCAGGATTTGTCCTTCAATTCACATATTAAATTTGTTTCTAAGACTGCCTTCTATCATTTGCGTAATATTGCCAAGATTAGGAGCATCTTGTCTCAGAGTGATGCTGAGAAACTGATCCACGCTTTTGTTAGCTCGAGATTAGATTATTGTAATTCTTTATTTTCAGGTTGTCCTAAAACATCTTTAAAAAGTCTTCAGCTGATCCAAAATGCTGCAGCAAGAGTTTTAACAGGTACTAGAAAGAGAGATCATATCTCTCCGGTTCTGGCCTCCCTTCATTGGCTTCCCATAGAGTTTAGAATTAAGTTTAAAATCCTTCTTCTTACTTACAAAGCTCTAAACAATCAGGCTCCTTTTTATTTAAAAGATCTGATACTACCGTATTATCCTAACAGAGCACTACGCTCCCAAAATGCAGGACTACTTGTAATACCTAGAATCTCCAAAAGTACAATGGGAGGCAGAGCCTTCAGTTATCAAGCTCCTCTCCTGTGGAATCAGCTGCCAATCTGGATTCGGGAGTCAGACTCGATCTCTGTTTTTAAGATTAGGGTTAAAACCTACCTTTTTGATATAGCCTTCAATTAGGGAGGGATCATGTGTTTCTGAACCCTCCCTTAGTTATGCTGCTAATAGGTTTAGTCAGCCGGGGGACCTCCAGTAATGCACTGGGCCTCACTCCTTTCCTCACTCTCTATGAAATATTTTTTTTTGCTGGTCATTAACATTTGTTTGTTCTCTCCCATAGATTGAGTCCCCATCGTGCTGTTTGCTCTCTACATGTCTGTTCTTTTCATCTTCTCTGTCCCCTCACCCCCCAGCCAGTCGCAGCAGATGACTGCCCCTCCCTGAGCCTGGTTCTGCTGGAGGTTTCTTCCTGTTAAAAGGGAGTTTTTCCTCTCCACCGTCGCCAAGTGCTTGCTCACAGGGGATCACCTGATTGCTGGGGTCTTTCTGCAACTGTGGGGGTTCCCCCCTACAGTTGATAGTGCTATGAGATGACTGTTGTTGTGAAATGGCGCTATATAAATAAAGTTGAATTGAATTGAATTTGCAAATAAATTCTTTAAAATCAGACAATGTGATTTTCTGGATTTTTTTTTTCCTCATTTCGTCTGTTTTTTGGTGCAATATCTAGATAGGTGTATAGAGGCCCATTTCCAGCAACTATCACTCCAGTGTTCTAATGATACAATGTGTTTGCTCATTGCGTCAGAAGGCTAATGGATGATTAGAAAACCCTTGTGCAATCATGTTAGGTCTGCAATGCTGTAATTGCTGCAAATGGAGGATTCTTTGACGAAAGCAAAGTTTGAAGGAAAAAATTATTATTTCAAATACAAATCATTATTTCTAACCTTGTCAATGTCTTGACTATATTTTCTATTCATTTTACAACTCATGGTGGTAAATAAGTGTGACTTTTCATGGAAAAGTCAAAATAATTGTCTGGGTGACCCCAAACTTTTGAACGGTAGTGTATATATGGGTATATTTATTATTCCCTTAACCATTTTATTCTCTTTATTTTTATTTATGATCTTATTCTGCTTTTTATTATATTTTATTTTATCTTATGGTATTTGTAGCTCTCGAGTTTTCTCATTCGGAGGCTCTTGGCACTTGGAGCTGTAATTGGCACTGGCAGTGGGGATGCTGCTTATGGTGGTGGCCCTGGCTCAGTGGGATGGGGGAGTGCAGTCACAGCTTGTTGGTTGTGGTGTGGACTCCTCTGTCTGCCTGTGCCGAGGTGGCCCCCGTGGCGGTGTCTCTGCAGCTATGGGCTGAGACCGGCTGCAGGTGCTGACGGTCCCCCCATGATAGCATGTCCTCACTCTGGTCCTCAGTCCTCAGCCATGTTTTAACTATGCCTATTATTACTTGTGGGTGGGGTGGAACAGGGTGGGAGGAGGTGGGCTCTGGGCTGGGTTGGGGGTCAGGTGGATGTATGCCTTGGATGAGAGTGGGGGCGGGGAGAGGGCTTTCTTTGTCTTTTTATTGTTTTGTTTGTATTTTATCTGGAATTATTTTAAACTGCAAAGCACTTTGAGCTCCACTTTGTTGTATGAAAGGTGCTATATAAATAAAGTTTAAAGTTTATATGCCATTGTTTGCCAAGCTCCACTGAAAATTAATTTTCAGCATGCTGAAAATTTTCTAACGTATCCGGCACATGGCTGATACATCCTGCATTTGCGGCGTTGATTCACAGGAAAAACCCGTACAGAGCTCTGCCTGCAGTACACACATACACACAGAGCTAAACACATGTACTTGTTCGTATAACGGGCACTGTCGGGGATTTTTACGTTCCACTGAAGGCTGTACAATCAGCTGTCCAGCATTGTTCTGATAGAATATGCCAAAATGTCAGAACACCAGAGGAGGTGGATCCTATCAGCTGATCGCCTGAAGTGCAGGGCGCAGCTGTTTACTTTGCTGTTGGCTGCACCTCCCAGCAAAAGCATGTTCCATGCATTATCTTGTGTAACGACAGACTGCCATTACCTGTATGGACTCTTTAGTTAGATGGCATATTGTACATGCAAGGTAGTGATGTTGTGCTCGACACCGCCCACTCAACACTGATTCGAGCAATATAACACTCTGCCCACTCTTCGTGGGCAGAGTGTTGAGCACTGTGTCAACATGGCCACAGTCATGTGACCGTAGTGAACGAGGCCTCATTGTCACATCACGTGATTTGAGACCTGGCAGGACATTTGAGATGGCCCAGCGTTGCATACGTCAATAGTAAAGGATTTAAATGGGTCTGATTCACCCGTCAAACTGAGGGTTTTTTGAGAAGAGATTTGTTATCATCATTGCATTCACTATTTGAGTAGGTCAGGGACAGTATTACACAAGTTAGAATTAGGTTTAGTAACATTAAACAACACATTACATTTACTAAATATTACACATAGATACATTAGAGATGGTGAAACTGATGCCTTATAAAACAATGAACAACTTTGAGACAATAGCTTCATGATTGACACAGTGTTATGAAACATTTAATAGAGTGCCATCTGCTGACTGAGTGTCAGAACTACATCTGAGTAGAAAACTTGAAAATATCTCAATACTTTTTTTTGAGCATTTGCAAACTATACAAAGCAAACAAAAAAAATATACCTAATTCTAACAGAACCCTCTCAAATTTCTCGCAAGCCCTCAAATCATGTGATGTGACCGACATAAGGCTTTGGTTGCTACGGTCATGTGACTGTGGGCGTGCTGAAACAGGGCTCAATGCACTGCTCATGATGCAAACAAAATTGCAAGAGACATTGCACAGCTCCTATTACTATAATAAAAAAAGACTATCATAGAATTGTTGTGCTCTTTACTCTCTCTCGTTCCCTCTCTTAATATACCCATTTTTTTGTTAATTGGAATGTGAAATTTGACTGATTGTATATTTTCTGTGAAAGTTCTGATTTTGTTACTCTTTTGTAATCTTTATCCTCATTTAGAGTTTGTATGTTGTATTTTGTTCTATGAAATTTAATAAAAAAACTGCTCATGACACTTCTGCTTTATATTGCGTGAATCTGTGTTGAGTGGGCAGTGTCGAGCGTAACATCACTACCCCTATGGATTGGACACCCCTTCATGGCTGCACATGGCCAAAGTGGCTGTATAGTGTAGCTGTGTTTCTGGCCACTGCTGGTCACCAGTCATTGGCCGATGTTAATGTCAAGCCCTGCATTCTCTCGCTCTCTCAAGAGGTATATACAGTGGTACCTCTACTTACGAACGTCTCTACATACGAAATTTTCAGGTTACGAGACGCCTCAACGGGAAAATATTGCCTCTAGTTACGAACAAAATTTCAGGATACGAAAGGCAAAAAAAGTAAGCGCTCCTCGCAGCTCCCGTATTTTACCGAACGTAAACATACCTGTAGCTGCTCTGCCATTGGCTATCGCCTAGCATCTTCCTGGTATCCCACTGGCCACGAATGGATGCGTTTGGTTGATCTCGCTTTATCTTATTATTATTTACTATTCTTACTACTTTATTTTATCCTCCTTACCTCTTGTAAGACTGTTGACTGAACTACACAATTTAGAGAAAAAAAAATTGTTAACTGCCATGTTTATCACCATCTACGTTATAACTCTGTACTTTCACCTTGTTCTTAATAAAATTTTGGGAAAAAAAAAAAACAACATCAACGATCAGCACAGTATTAAAACAAAAGGAAGCCCTTACAAGCCGATAAAAGCAAACGTCCTTGGATCGTTTCATCACAAAACGTCAGGCAAAAACCACTGATGAGACAGAACATGAACCAAAGAAGGCAAAAGGTGACGCTGACGCCGACGCCGACGCCGACGATCGCAGTTAAAAGGTAAATGAACATAATTTTTATTATTCTTTCGCTTTTATTATTCTTTCTCTCATTTTAAACTCTCATTTTATGTTTATTGTGCAGTAATCTAATTGTAACATGTATTTGTTACATGTTTTGATGCGTTTTTACGATTTATAAAAAATTTATGCCCGAATTTTGGGGGCTTGGAACGGATTACGGCATTTACATGTAAAACGCGCCTCTACTTACGAATTTTTCACATTACGAGAATTCTTCCGGAACGAATTAAATTCGTAAGTAGAGGTATCACTGTATATATCTCAGAGGTTTCGTTCACTGAAAATTGTCCTTCCACAGAATTTTTCAAGCAATGACTACAAGTTCTGGAAGCTTTCTATCATTTCACAGATTACATGGAGGGTGATGTAATTAAAGTCAGCTAAAAGACAGATAACAGATTGACAGAATTTTTTTCAAGCCTGTCTGAGAAAATTGCATAACAGAAAGTGTAGTGCAACCTGTGATATAAAGTATTGGCCTTTTTCAGTTTTTCAACTCTGATGCTGTTCTGACAGTCAGATACTAAAACACATTTCAGCTTATATGTAAGAATACACACACGGAAGTTGTAAAGGTTGTTTGCTGTGTTTGTTGTTTGTGCTAGGGTGAGAGTGGGAGCTGGACTTCTGTCTCTCCTGTTGAGTTAAAGTCCACCTGTGAGATAAAATGAGTTTAGCATTATTCTGTTTTGTATTTATATTGCTAAGTAATAATTGTGGTAAAGAGCTGTTTAATATTTAAATTTATATTTAAGTTGAGTGAAACAAACAAAACCACTTACCTCTGCCAGCATACTTCCTGCCGGTGTCTCAGGCAAAAGATTGCCTTCTTCTTCTTCTTCTTCTTCTTCTTCTTCTGTTTTTTGGCGGGGGCACCCAACTTAAAGGCGCATTACCGCCATCCAGCGTTGGAGTGTGGACCAGACATTATCAGAATCAGAATCAGGTTTATTGCCATTGTTCATGTAGTACACAAACTAGGAATTTGTCTCGGTACAATGCTGCAACATTAAACATGATAAGAGAAATAAACTATACATGTAATAAAGTGTAGGATAAGATTAAGTGATACTGGTCAACAGTTAAAATATATATTAGCCAGCAGCAGATACTGTGGAGAACTATATAGTGCAGTCGGTAATGCAGGAAGAAAACAGTGATGATTGACATGAGTCTGGTTGAGCTGCTGTACATGGTGCACGAGAGTCAATAAGTCACTTAGTGTTCAGCAGTCTAATGGCAGAGGGGAAGAAGCTGTTCATGTGACGGGAGGTTTTAGTCTGGATGGACCGAAGTCTTCTACCAGAGGGGAGGGGGGCAAACAGTACGTGACCAGGGTGTGAGGGATCGGTTATGATCCGGCCAGCACGCCTCCGGGTCCTGGAGATGTACAGATCCTGGAGAGATGGGAGCTTGCAGCCGATCACCTTCTCAGCAGTGCGCACGACGCGCTGCAGCCTTAGTCTGTCCCTGGCAGTGGCTCCTGCGTACCACACGGTTATGGAGGTGGTGAGGATGGACTCGATGATGGCTGTGTAGAACTGCACTAACATCTTGGTGGGTAGCTTGAGCTTCCTCAGCTGCCGCAGGAAGAACATCCTCTGCTGGGCTTTTTTGATGAGTGAGCTGATGGTCAGCTCCCATTTGAGGTCCCTGGTGATGGTAGTGCCTAGGAAGCGGAAGGAATCAGCAGTGGTGATGGGAGAGCCTGAGAGGGTGAGGGGGGGCAGAGGAGTAGTGACTTTCCTGAAGTCTACAATCATCTCCACTGTCTTCAGAGCGTTCAGCTGCAGGTTGTTATTGCTGCACCAGGACGCCAGCTGGGCCACCTCTCTCCTGTAGGCGGACTCGTCGCCGTTGGAGATGAGCCCGATGAGGGTGGTGTCGTCCGCAAACTTGATCAACTTGACAGACTGGTGGCTGGAGGTGCAGGAGTTGGTGTAAAGGGAGAAGAGTAGGGGGGAAAGTACACAGCCCTGGGGTGATCCGGTGCTGATGCTAGTATAGTCTGAGACAGTTACCCCAAGGTATACCCCAAGGGAGGAGAAAAAAACCCCCCCACTATATTCTATTAATTAATCCCGTATCTTTAAGGAAGACCAACAACTTTCTTACCCCATCTCCCACCACCATGCTTAGGTTAACATCACCCACCCCTAATCCTCTAATTCCCTCCACTAATCTGTCTCTCTCCTGGGTATACTTCTGGCAGTGGAAAATGACATGCTCCACACTTTCTTCCTCTCTCTCACAATAATCGCACATCCCTGTCGGGTGCTTACCTACCAGATGCAAAGTTTTATTTAGCCTAGTGTGTCCCATCCTTATCCTAGATAAAATATTCTCTTCCTTTGTGTTTCTTGTCCCCATCCTGCCCTTAACTCCAACCGCACTCTGGATAGCATGCAAATGTCGCCCTGTTTCCCCTGTATCCCACCTATGCTGCCACTCCTGCCTAATACACTCTTTAATCAGCGTTTTTGCCTCAGATTTACTCAGTGAAATATCCCGCACCTCCCAGTGTCCCAGAGCCTGTTTAGCCAATTTATCTGCGACCTCATTTCCCTTAATCCCCCTGTGAGCTGGAACCCACATAACCACCACAGCCACCCCTTTGTTTCCGAGTCTATATAAAGTCTCATATAACTCATAAATCAAGTCCTGTCTGCTATCAGATGACCCTGATTTTATTGACAGCAAGGCTGCACTGGAATCCGAACAAAGGACTAAACCCTTGACCATCAGCTCCTCAATCCTCTGCAATGCAGCCACCAAAGCCAACAATTCGACTGTATACACAGACAGATGGGAAGATGTTCTTCTACTATCAGATATTTTTAAGGCAGGGATATGGAAAGCAAATCCAGTGCAGCCCGTGTCAGGATCCTTTGATCCATCTGTGAATACTGGGGTAAGGGAATGATATATTGTACCCAACCGATCCTCTACTAAAATTGCAGCGTTTCCAAATTCTCTGCACCCTCGCATCTTTTCCAAAAAAAACAAATCAACTGATACTGGGTAGAAAAACCAAGGAGGAGTGACTGGCAAAGGAACTGATGGGATATACGTTCTATCACATAACTTCATATCCCTCGCCACTCTCCCAGCGTGAAATGCAAAATTCTCCCCTTTCCCTCTTTCCCCCTCCCAACAAGGCAACAACACTCCGACTGTAGGATGTTTCTTTTGAGCGTGCCCCTGCAAATTGACCCAGTAACTCATCATCATCTGCTTACGCCTGATGCTTAATGGCATTTCCCCCATTTCCACCTGGAGGGCCGCAACAGGAGTTGTTTTAAAAGCCCCACAGCAGATCCTCAGTGCCTGGGCCTGGATGA
Source organism: Pholidichthys leucotaenia (assembly GCA_020510985.1). Taxonomy (NCBI): domain Eukaryota; kingdom Metazoa; phylum Chordata; class Actinopteri; order Cichliformes; family Pholidichthyidae; genus Pholidichthys; species Pholidichthys leucotaenia. The sequence goes on along the minus strand of CM035847.1, from coordinate 247,765,143 downwards.
CATCCAACTTGCTCAACGTAGTTTTAGCAGCCGATCCATATACAATACACCCATAATCCAATATAGACCTAATTAAAGCAACATAAATGTTTCTCATAGCCGTTCTGCTAGCACCCCACTCAACCCCTGTCAAACACCTCATCACATTCAGTACTTTTTTGCACCTAGCTGACATCTTCTGAATATGCTCCCTCCAAGTTAGAGTAACATCAAACCAGATGCCCAGAAACCTAAAAACTTTGACTTGTTCCAATTCCTGAGCGTACAGTGTTAACTGGGCATCCGCTACCCTTTTCCTTGTAAACACCACCACCTTTGTTTTCTCAACAGAGAATTTAAATCCCCAGGAATATGACCATCCCTCCACTGCACTTATCGCTTCTTGTATTTTCCCTCTTATATACTTAAAATTACTCCCTCTTTTCCATAATGCCCCATCATCAGCAAATAAAGAACGGCCAATGTCATTGTTCACAACAGAAAAAACATCATTTATCATAATAGAAAAAAGGACTGGGCTTATAACACTACCCTGGGGGGTGCCATTTTCCACCAAGTACCTATCTGACATGGCTCTACCCACTCTAACTTGGATGTACCTATTAAACAAAAAATCCTTTATCCAGTTAAATGTTCTCCCAGATATTCCTAACATACTTAACTTTATCATCAGCCCCTCCTTCCACAACATGTCATACGCTTTTTCCACGTCAAAGAATACCGCAATTACCGACTCTTTGTTTACCTGAGCCTTCCGTACCTCAGTCTCCAAACACACAACAGGATCCATAGTTCCCCTTCCTTTCCTAAATCCACTCTGATGTGGTGATAGAATTCCCCTACTTTCAAGATAGAAAACAATCCTATCTGTGATCATTCTCTCCATTATTTTCCCCAAATGCGACGTTAAGGCTATAGGCCTGTAACTCGCTGGGTCTGAGGGATCCTTTCCAGGTTTCCTAATAGGAACAATCACAGCTTCTTTCCATGCAGTTGGGAGCTTTCCCTTTTCCCACACTTTGTTGTAAACTTCCAATAGTTTCCTCCTTGCCAAAGTCCCTAAGTGTTTCACCATGATGTAACAGATACTATCTTTCCCAGGGGATGTTAATCCTGATTTGTTTACCGCTCTTTCGATTTCATCTAAAGTGAAAGGAGAATCCAACGGGCTACTAAAATCACACCTTTCCTCCAAAACCCCAGGGTGTGCTAAACTCGTCTTACTTCTTCCTCTTTTACCCTCTTCAGTCAAATTACCTGAGCTATGAATTTGAGTCAGGCTCTTTGCTATCATTGTTGCCTTCTCCCCATCAGTTATTGCAATCTCTTCCCCACTTTTTAATATTGGGTACTGCCATTCCCTCCTGACTCCCCTCATAGCCTTGATCATGTTCCATACATCTCCCACGGCTGTTGATCTACCTACAGTGCTACAGTATCTCTGCCAACTTTCTCTCTTGGCCCTCCGGATAGTTTTCCTGGCTTTTACCAGTGCTCTCTTATAATTAATCAGGTTTTGCCAATTGTGAGTTCTCCTTAGGACCTTAAGCCTCTTATTCCTCTCCTTAATAGCTCTAATGCATTCCTCTGTCCACCAAGGCACTGCTTTCTTTAATCTTTTCCCTTTACTTTTAGAAATTGACTGATTAGCTGCTTCCAGAAAAATAGTTTTAGTACTTTCCTCCATGCTTTCCACGTCTTCACTAACCTCTACTAGGGGAAGGTCTCTCTCACAAATAAACTTAAATAATTTCCAATTAGCAGTGCTAAAAACCCACCTCCCTTCCCTGTGACCACTTACCCTATTCACTGAAACGAAAAGATTACAATATACCGGAAAATGATCACTTCCCACTGAAGACTCCTCCAAAACCTCCCACTCACACACACTTGCAATATTACTAGTCACCAATGTCAAATCAAGAACCGAACCACCCCCCGTATGTACATCAATTCTGGTTGCTCTACCATTATTCAAACACACTAGCTTCTTCTCTTCCAAGAGTTCCTCAATAATCTCACCATTTATGTCCGTATAATTTGCCCCCCATAACACATTATGGGCATTAAAGTCCCCACAAACTACCACCCTGCTCCCATCTATCCCCTCCATCTGGGATAACTGACTCAATGTCAGTCTCCTACAAGGATTGTACAAATTAACGACTACTAATTCTCCCTCTTTAGTCCAAATTTCAATTACCACGTATTCCAGCTCATCCCCTTTACCTACCTCTCTAAACTGAATTCCCTCCCTCACAAAAGTTGCACACCCACCTCCCATTCCCTCTTTCCTATCATTCCGAATAGACACATATCCCACTATTTTAAAATCCAGATTAGGTTTCAACCACGTCTCCTGAACACAAATGACATCTGGTTTGTCTGAAAGTTCATCAATATATCGTTTAAATTCCTGCCCATTTGCCACCAAACTTCTTGCATTCCATTGAATCACTATAACCATCTTCACAATTCCTTTCCAGTCAATGCTTGATCCTGACTTATCTGGCTACTGAGCCCACTCCTCACCTCCTCCCAAGTTAAACCACTGAAACCAAGATGATTAGCTGCTGCCTTCACTATTATTTGAATTCTTTCAGTTTTAGACTTTACTTCCATTGTGGCATTCACAACTCCTGCTATAAAGATAACCAGTCTCTTCAAATCAACCTGAATTTCCCCATTCCGTACCAGCTCTCTTTCCCCTGCAGGCAGCCTCCCCCCAGTCCTTTGCCCATTCCCTCCTCCCTGGTCCGTCCTTTTCACTGCTTCAGCATATGAAACTTTACTTTGTACTCTGACTCGCTGAATTTCCCTCTCTCTCATCATACTTTCACAGCCTCCATAGGCCACACTATGATTCCCGCCACAGTTGCAACACTTTGGCATTTCTTGTTTACATTCTCCGTACTGGTGGTTGCCCCCACACCTTGCACACCTTTTCCTCCACCTACAAGCGTTAGCTATGTGCCCAAACCTTTGACAATTATAGCACCGAATTGGATTAGGGACAAATTATCTTACCCCATACCTCAAAAAGCCCAAACTTACACTTTTGGGGCGCACTTCTCCTTCAAACTCAACCACCACACCCTCAGTGTCTCTCCTCTGTCCTTCCCGGGTTGCCTGTAGCCTACGAGCTGCCTTTACTACCCCCCCTTTTAAATTAGCTTTAATTTCTTCCATTGTTATTCCTATCGGCACCCCCCAAATTACACCCTTGTTCCACTTTGACCCATTATCAATAATGCTTGTATTTTTTACTTTAAATCGCCCAACCTCCCTCATTTTTTCAGCTCTTTCCCTTTGCTCCTCACTCCTGCACACAATCAGTAAATTTCCGTCCCTCAATACCTTTGCCATGCATATGTCTCCTACCTGATTTTTCAATATTGTTGTTAATTTAATTGGACTCATTGTGGATATCCCCTTTTTGTCCTCAAACCTTACAATAATTTTTAACTCAGTTCCTTCCTGCCCTCCTCCCTCCGCACCACCACCACTTCCACTACTTCTAACCTTCTTTGCATTATTACCGGGAAAGTTGTTCTCCCTTTTCTCTTTCCCTTTCCCGCTTCCCTGCCCAGTATCCATACTATCTTCACTGTCCCACAAATCAGAATCTCCCCAGTCTGGCCCATTCACAACGTTGTTGCGCCGACCCGCCACACCTGTCTTTACTCTGCTCCTCCTCTCCATTTTCCCAAGCCCGCAGACTCCAGTCCCGTCACCCAACCTCCTTGCCAAACCACCCGACAAACTTCTTTGACTCTCTTTCGGAGATCTGACCATCCGTCAAAAAACGTTAGCCGTCCCACCCAAAAGATTGCCTGGGAGTTCGGGCATCTAATAAAGGGTTCCAGGAGGGTAAAAACATGCAGTAGGTGGGCAGAGGGGGTTTGGTGTCAGATTTAATTGTAAATATCTGTATGTATTATCATGAGTGTTTGTTATGTTTGAGTTTTGTAAATACTGTGTAGATATTGTCTATATGCTTGATGAGAGTTTTAAGTCATTGCTGGGTTATATTTAAAGTGTGTATATTTATCTCTTTATCTGTGAATAATGGTATGCTCCAATTAGGTTAATCAGTCCCTCCAGGATTTTGCAATGTTGCGATCGTGTCAATTCACACAAAATCAGCCAGTCAGCGCAACTATTGCACAATCTTGCAACTTTGTCCAATCACTGCAACCTTCCCACAATTTTGGCCAATCTTCGTTTGGCCAATCTTCGTCCGTGCCTAAGTCCTATCTGTCTGCGCAGACAGACAGATAGGACTTAGGCACGGAAAGAGAGAGAATATTGACTGTAATTTTTTTATTTTTTTTTTTCAGAAAAACACAGACTCCGATCGACAATACAGAGCAACAGAATAAATTATTTATTCTGCTCGGTACTGAGTTGTTGGGGGCCGTAGGGAGTTTTCAAATGAAGGTGCTGCCAGTAATTTCCAAATCTATCCTCTTTAACAGGCATTCAATGCAATTTAGCTGTTGTAATGGATATTGTGTTGAAGTCTGTACAGTATTTGCTGTTGAACAAAGTGTTTTTCTGTATAGCATAAGTTTCTGCTTAATCTTCAAATCCCTGTTTAATAGGAAATTTCTGACAATCCTGTGGTTTTCTTGTATTGTTATATAGAATATCACTGCAGTAAACTGGAAAAAAACCCAAAAACATCTGCTTTAAAATTTGTAGTTCTTCCCACAACTTTTAGTGCATAAAAAAACTCAAAACATCGCAACTTTTATTGCAACTTTTTAAAAATGCTCCTGCGAATTCAGATTTTTTGGGCTGCAACAATCATCCTGTGGTCACCGAACATGACACTCTCCAATTCTTGGCTGCGCCTAGATATCCTGTCCATAAAAATTATGAACAGGATTGGTGACAAAGGGCAGTCCTGGCGGAGTCCAGCTCTTACTGGAGACGAGTTTGACTGGGTGTTGGCAATATGAACCAAACTCTTGTGACGGTCGTATAGGGACCGGATAGCTCGTAACAGTGAGCTCGATACCACATACTCCCGCAGCACCCCCACAAGAGACCACAAGGGACGCAGTTGAATGCTTTTTCCAAGTCCACAGAACGCATGTGGACTGGTTGGACAAACTCCCATGAACCCTCAAGGATTCTCGAGAGGGGAAAGAGTTGGTCCGATGTGCCACAGCCAGGATGAAAACCACATTGCTCCTCCTGGATCCGAGATTCAACCAGTGGTTGGACTCTCTTCTCCAGTACCCTGGCATAGACCTGCCCAGGGAGGCGGAAGAGTGTGATCCCCCTGAAGTTGGAACACACCTTCCGGCCCCCCTTTTTAAAAAGAGGAACCACCACCCCAGTGTGCCATGCCAAAGGCACTGTCCCCGACCTTCATGCAACATTGCAGAGGCGTGTCGACCACAACAGCCTTACAACATCCAGGGCCTTGAGGTACTCAGGGCAAATCTCGTCCACCCCTGGGGGCCGGCTACCAGAGGTTTTTTTTTTTTTTTTTTTTTTCCACAATATTTTTTATTGAACCTTTTTTTTACAAACATAGCACAAACAATCAGACACTAACACTAAAATAATTTAAAAATTAAAAAAACACTAACAACAGCAACAAAAAAAAGTACTAAAAACAACAACAACCATTAACAAAAGCAAATCACTTCGGCAGCCTCAGTCCCTGTGATGGGTGAGTCATCCCCCTCCTCCACAAGCCCTGCTTCCTCTGTGGAAGGCGTGTCAATGGGATTGAGGAGATCCTCGAAGTATAAGATAAGATATGCCTGTATTAGTCCCACAATGGGGAAATTCCAGTATTCCTTCCACCGTCTGACAGTGTCCCCAGTTGAAGTCAGCAGCACCCCATCTGCACCATACACTGTGTAGACAGGGAGCTTGTTCCCCCTCCTGAGTCATTGGACAGTTTGCCAGAATCTCTTTGAGGCCAACTGAAAGTCTTGTTCCATGGCCTCACAGAACTCCTCCCACACCTTAGTTTTTGCTTCAGCCACCACCCGAGCTGCACCCTGCTTGGCCTGCCGGTACACCTCAGCTGCTTCAGGAGTCCCACAAGCCAACCAAGCTCGATAGGATTCCTTCTTCAGCTTGATGGCCCCCCTCACCATTGGTGTCCACTACTTGGTTCGGGGGTTGCCACCACGAGATGCACCAACAGCTTTGCAGCCACAGCTCTGGGTAGCTGCTTTTGACAATGGAGGTGGAGAACATGGCCCATTCAGACTCCATGTCCCCAGACTCCCTCGGAATGTGGTCAAAGTTCTTCTGGAGGTGGGAGTTGAAGACGACCCACTCCGGTACCGGCGTGGTGGCCTAGGGGTAGAGCATCCGCCCCACAACCGGGAGGCCGGTGGCTCAAATCCCAGCCGGGTCATGCCAAAGACCAGGTAAGAGTGGAACTTCTTGCCATCCTGGTTGGTGCTCAGTGATAAAGGAACGGAGGAGGGAAAAACCCAACATACAACATACTGTTGGCAGGCAGAGAGGCGTGGCGACTCCTGTCCTGTACAAGCTAAAGAAAGGAAGAAATTCCCGAGGAGACTTGAGACTGAATACCACCCAATCACGCCCCTCCAGGTTTCACTGTCGTTGCCCACGTGTGCATTGAAGTCCCCCAGAAGGACAATGGAGTCTCCAAGAGGAGCACTCTCTAACACCCTAGTCAGAGACTCCAGGTAGAGTGGGTAGTCTGAACCATCATTTGGTGCATAGGCACGATTGATGGTCAGGACCCATTTCCCAACCTGAAGGTGCACGGAGACTACCCTTTCGTCCACCGGGGACAACTCCAGTGTGGAGACAGCAAGGCAGGGGATACAAGAATACCCACCCCTGTCCGTCACCTCTCGTCAGGGGCAACCCCAGAGTAGGCCAAGCTCCAGGCCCCCTCCAAGAAACTGGTTCCAGAACCAGAGCTGTGCGTTGAGGTGAGCCCAACTATATCTAGCCGGTATCTCTCAACCTCATATACCAGCTCCAGCTCTTTCTTCACCAGAAAGGTGACTCTCCAAGTCCCAAAAGCCAGCTTCAAAAGCCGGGGATCAGACCGCAAAGGTCTTTGCGTTTGCCTGCCACCTGATTCACTTAGCACTGGACCCCCATGGTCCCTCCTGCAGGTGGTGAGCCCACTGGAGGGTGGACCCATGTAACTCCTTCATGCTGAGCCCGGCCGGGTCCCATGGGAAGAAACTTGGCCACCAGATACTAGCCATCGAGCCACTTCCCCAGGCCTGGCTCCAGGGTGGGGCCCCGGCAACCCCATACCAGGTGGGGTACACTGGATCCTTGATTTTTTATTTATCATCGGAGTCTGTTTGATCACTCTTAGTCTGGCCCTTCACCCAGGACTAGCTTGTCTTGGGAGACCCTACCAGATGTTAAAACATCCTTTGTTAATTTAATGAGGCATCTCTTAGAGTCTGAAGATCCCAATAAAGAATGCATTATTAGTTCTATGGGTTGCTGAAGTGAAACATAACCATTGCATGTTTAGAAGTTTGTTCATTGTTCTCTCTTTTTACAGTGCATTTCTCCAGGTGTAGTGCATACAGAATTTTTCAACCGACTCCACAGCAATGAACCTGACAAAATTGCTGCCCTATACTCAAGATATAAGGTAACAATGTTGGTACTTGTCCTCTTAGTTAAATGTAGTAATGAAAACACAAAGTTTTTAAGACTGTTCACTTGACTGACAGGCTCTGAAAACAGCAGATGTTGCAGATGCTGTAACTTACGTCCTCAGTGCCCCTCCTCATGTGCAGGTATGAGATGATCATGCGTCCTTTAACTGTGACATTTCCGTTTTCACTTTTTTGCTGTTTGAATATGAGCATTTTAATAAGTTTTGATGTTGTAAGAGTGTCAAATACTGCAGTTCTTTAAGATCCTAAAATAACTCTTCTTTCAGGTTGGAGACGTTCTGGTTAGGGCTGTGCAAGAACAACAGAGGTGCAACATGCAACAGATTTCTCTGCCACAAAACATGATCTTCTGAACTGATTCTTAACGGTGATGGTTTCCCATAAAGGAAGCAAAATCTATTATTGTGAAATTACTTTGTGAAGTGAATAAATGAGAGATTGGGGACATACTGTAAGTTGCTTCAGTGTTTCTTTACATTATTTGTAAAAGCATAAGACAAAGGCCTTTTTATGATTTTTATTGAAATGCACTACTCACAAAAAGTTAGGGATATTCGGCTTTCGGGTGAAATTTCACAGGGATGGCAATTTTCCGCCGATCCGCGGATTTCCGCCGATTTTATCATCATCTATGTCATAATTTTGTACCTTTACCTTGTTCTCAATAAAGTTTGGAAAAAAAAAACATACGCGCTCGGCGCTTCCCCGAAGTCTCGCGATAACCCGGATGTACTCAAGCTACTGCTGTATTGTAAACAGCCCTGCGATTGGATAGTTGCAAACGATTGGACCAATCAAATGGCTCGTATGCTTTGTCAAAAATTCATTTCGGCTTGTTCTCAGGGATGTGATTTTTCCGGTAATTCACCGAATTCCGCTTTATTTGTATATTATATGTACGTTAAGTACGTTAGCGGCTTATGGTCCACGACGCAGTGAAAGTGTGCCCTTTCAGCCAGAACCGGAAGTGGCGTACGCCAGGTAGAGAGCCATTAACTCTTTGTCGAACACGCTGTATTTACGCTCACTGTCGTGCAAAGACCTGCTTAAAAAAAAGGTGAGCGGCTGCCAAGAACCGGCAATGCATTGCTCCACGACGGCCGCTATGCCCATGTCCGAGACGTGGGTAATGAGCGCTGTTTTAACCTCAGAACGCCTGCTCCCGTTCAGGAGTGCAGTCGACTCGGTTTCCGTTTGAGTGTAGCGTACAGTGGCTGTTTGAGCTGAGCTGCGCGGGGGAGGAAAATGAGCTGCTCAAGACTCAATGGAGATTGAAACTGGTGATCTGAAATGAATGCTGAAATTATAAAAAGTAATGGTATGTTGGAATTTTATTTCTATTATGGAATAGATAAAATTAACTGATTTTGATTTGATCAAGTGTTAAAGCATGTGATGGATAATGCTTGTTGGAATATTTACCTCCGCCAAGGAGGTTATGATTTCATCGGCGTTGGTCTGTCTGTCTGTCTGTTTGTTAGCAAGGAAAAGTTATGGACGGATTTTCATGAAATTTTCAGGAAAGGTGTGCAATGGCACGGGGAACAGATGATTAGATTTTGGTGATGATCTGAGAGTGCATACCTCTATCAAGGGCTTTTTTTGTATTTGTGCAGCAGGATTACACAAAAACTACTGGATGGATTTGGATAAAATTTTCACCAGAGGTGGTTCTTGGGCTAGAGAGGAACCCATTATATTTTGGTGATGATCTGAGAATGCATACCTCAGCCAAGGCACTTATCTTCTCACATTGTGTTAGCAACAATACTCCAAAACTGATGGACAGACTTTGATGCAATTTTCACCACAAGTGGCTATAGGCCTACACACAAAACCATTACATTTTGGAGTTGATCCATGACAAACGGAAGGAGCCTTGGCGGAGGGATGCGCTCTGAGTGCTTTTCTAGTTTAGGAATGCTGTCTTCTTGGAACATAAGTCAATATTATACAGTAATAAGTGGCATTCAGCTGTTTGTTTTATGTCATGTAAGCACAGTTCTGGTACTTAAAAATCATAAAAACCCAGGAGCTTCGGGGAGCGAAGTGACAGTAAAGGTGAAAATTGGCTCAAAGTTCAATGAGGTAACAGAAACACTTGGACAGTTTCTGAAGAAACCAGAAAAGGAGATGAAGTTCAAAGTTCAGAGACTGACACAGCTTGCTGCCAAAAGGAAGAAAGTTTCACATTAGAAGTGACTTGGTGACCAGTGTAAATAGTGTAAAAAACTCTAATAGAACTGTTAAATATGTTGGACTAAAGACAGTGAGACAACATTGAAGAAAAAGTAAGTTAACTTTTCATTAAATTTAATGATTTATCTAAGTCTAGTATTTCATTTTTTAAATCATTTTTTTCAGTCTAAATTACTTGTATTTTACTGAAAACCTCCCAGCTTCAGGGGGGCTGCGCCCCCCCCGGCCCCCCCGTAAGTCAATCGACCAAATTAGATTTCAGCTGAAATCAGAATTTCCTGTTGCCATCCCTGATTTCAGGATGCACCTAAAATGCACTGTAACCTTTACAGGTGAACTTTATTTGACTTCTAAACTTGTGAAAGCACATGTCCCACTGTTAAATGTTTCAATACTTTTTGCATAACTTGCTGTTCTCTAACAAGGTGCTTAATGGCAAAATTCACAACAGGTGTTTGATCCATGAATCGATCAGTCAGTTTTCTGGTTCAATTACATTTGGTATTTAAACAGTCCTCTTCATCATGCTGTTCACATTTTGACATCATGAGGCCAAGACAACACTTAACAATTGATCAACAGTACCTCGCCATTGCAAGGCTTCAAACAGGATGTTCTTAGAGGAAAGTGGCCACTGAACTGAGTGTCACAGAGTGTCATCAGCATGTTGCAACAGAGATGCAGAGAGACTGGAAGAGTCACAGAAGGCATAGAAGTGGACGTCCTTTGGTCACATCCCATGCTGATGATCGCTTCATTGTGAACAGTGCCCTGCGGAACCGGATGATGAATGCCACTCAACTCCAGGCACATTTAAGGGAGGTGAGAGGCACCCAAGTGTTTGAGAGAGTAAAAGTAGCTGTCTTCATTTGTATCAACTAAGCTCCTCATATGTTTAGTGAAGTGCTTAAAACATAATATAAAATATAAAAACTGAACTGTAATGATAATGAAGCTGCGTTAGGGTAATCAATTTGATATATGCACAGCGTTTTGGTGAAGTACTTCTGGTATAACAAGGTCACTTCCTCTTAATGTGTTTCTGTCAAGCTGCCGACATCACAGAAAAAGAGGCTCACATTTCAAAATACAGAGAGCAAAAACAGAAGAAAACAAGGAGAAATTAAGTTGAGGGCTTTGTGGATAATTTATGGGCTCATAAATAAGCATGAAGGTAAGAGGAAATTTTACTGTTTTTATAAATATTGCTCTGGTTTATAAACAATGTTGTTTAGGTTTATTTAAGTAGAAAATTTTGCACTTAGGCAGCCTAATTATTTTTTTTTCTTTTGTGGGTGTATTTCTTTGTGTGTTGCCATTTTATGTCTGGTATTCTGTTAATTTATGTTGTATCATGCAAGATTTGGTATGTGCTGATAATGCATTTTGTTATGAGCTTCCTCTGCCAATAGGGGGCTCCAAGGTACAACTTCTTGTTGGAGGAGAATTAAAATTCAAATTTTTCCTGGTAAAATTAAAAACAAAAATCTTACATTTTTTGTAGTAAATTTGTAACCTTTTTGCTAAATTTTTAATATTTTTCTTTCATAAATTTGTGACTCTTGTTCTTGTAAATCTGCAACTTCCTTCAGTAATTCATTCATTTTCTTAACTGCTTAATCTTTTTTCGGATCACGAGGGACTGGGGCCTATTCCAGCATCTTTGGGTGAGAGGCAGGGTACACCCTAGACCACAGGTGTAAAACTCACTCCATGGAGGGCCAGGACCCTGCAGGTTTTACCTCCACCCAGTGTCTTCAACAGGTGATTTCCATAGATATAAAAGGCTAGATTGGCAGCTCTGGCCAGTCCGTGCTTGCGGTGGCGTGACGCGCGTCCGCCATCTTGGTACAGGATATCTGTACCACATCCCTGTGGTCCAGTGCAGACACCTGCTTGGGTCATTCTCCTTTGTTAAACGTTTGACAGGCTTCAGTGAACATGTTTACAACACAGTACAACACAGCGCATAGTGGTTTACTTTCAGCATAATCTGCATAAATATTAGGTGTTTAACAGCTTCATAATTATTAAATTATGGCATTTTGCAGTGTCTCAATCAAGAACTGTCAAATGAGCTGAAAAAGAAGTTACCATACCCCCTGATTAATAATTAAGCCTACCTCTTTCATTGTGGCCATTTATGCATAAATATATGGCCGAAATTGATTAATTCATACTTTGTCCTGGGCTGTATTTGTTATATTTGCCACCCCAGGCAACCAGCTTATTGTCCCCCCCCCCAATTGTCAAAAATGTTTATCAAAGAAATATTTCAGCCTGTGCTATACAAATTGGCCTAGATATGTCAACTTTGAAATAAATAAAGAGAATAAAAAATTACAAATCAATTATTCAAGTTTCTTCATTTAACTAGACAGACATTATACACTCCCCCCCCCCATCTACCTGGATCTGTATAGTTGTTTAAAATCAATTTGAAATTCTTATTGATTTTAGGCCCACATAAATTTATACAATACACCAATGTTCATTACAAATTTATTAAATTTATTGCATAGAATAATGCACTCAACATGAAAGCAGCAAGCTCATATTAATCAATTGCAAAGTGAGGTGAAGTGTTAATTGAATCAAAACACAGTTTAAAGCAGTAGATGTAGGCTTTATTAATTTAACCCAGAGCCCAGCCCGTCGTCATCACCATCATCACACGTAATATCCACCCTGTCCCCTCCTATCCATCATAGCAAATATTTATAGTAATGTCAGGCAAAATGTAATATAAGACAGAAATAGTAATGTCTATGAGATATGACTGCATTAATCATCACCAGATCTTCTTGTACCCCCTCCCTGTAATAGACAAATGTGAAATAGGTAATGTAAAATTCTATCTGTAAAGTTTCAATTTTCAAATAACATATTGTGGAAGTTGTGTTCAATGATGAGACTGAGTTCATTCCTCAGGTTCGGCTTTATTGCAGAACACAATCATCCAACATTCTCAAATAGAAAGAAGAGGCAGAATCATGTCACATCACATTCTTATACCTCCGGGGGATTAAGAACTCAAGTCACATAGTGCTTCTGCAAACATTTAATCACAATGCAAGTCTCTGAAGATTCACCATTGTCTCTTATGCCCCCAGGGCCTCCTCTCTGAGACAAGGGTCCGACTTCACACCTCCTCGACATCTCCTGTCGGCCCCCGTCGATCCAGACTCTTTGTTCCTCCAGATGTGAAGCCCTAATCCACATAAGCCATACATTTGTGGGAGATATGAACCAGATATATGTGCCACAATATCTGTAAATTACTATCTGCAAACCTTCATGATGTTGGTCTGATACAGGAGGTAGATGTTTGTACACATATATGTGTAATTATTGTGTAAAGACGGTTTGATAAACCTAAATCTTTCATTAGGCCAAGTGTATACAGGAAAAAGAAAAACTATCCTCACGCTATTTGAGTAACTACCAAACTAGTTACAAGAACCCAAAGTTCATTGTTGATAATATTGGCTACCAATACTGACCCAGTAACAAAGAACACAATGTAACACTGTATACTAATATTACATGAGAAATATTGCCATAACTATCGATACTGAATTACAATATACAGTATATTACACTCATGGCAGTCATGCATGTACAGAAATCAGTGACCTCCCAAATGAAAATCAGAGTTTTTACCTTTATTTTTGACAACACGCCATTAAATTATTTAAAAACAAATACTCGACACTTACCGTAAGGGTTCCAGCATAACAGTGCTTAAGTCGCAGCCCATAGTGATCAAAGCTGCTCCTTTTTATCCTCATTAGCAGCGCCTCAGCTGATGAGGATTAATTGGGCCCCAGCCGTCCTGTAACACTGCCTAATGAGAGACAGCGATGAGAAGGGACTGGTCTGAGCGCCGGAAAACCCGGCGTCTCATCCCATGGTGACAGAAATGAAGACTTAATCAGAGTGTTGTGCGTTAAGCTGAGCTGTGGATTTGTTGTGATTCCTGTACCAATATGGCGGCCGTAAATCTCGCGCTCCAGTGACCTACTGCCAATCTCGCATTTTATATCTATGGTGATTTCACTGAATTTCTTCCCACTGATTGCGGATCAGTGAAAACACCTGCTGAAGACACTGGGTGGAAGTAAAACATGGAGAGTCTTGGCCCTTCATGGAATGAGTTTGACACACCTGCCCTAGACAGTTTCACCAGTCCAAGGATCAGCACAGAAAGACAGACATTCACTCCCACTTTCATACCCAATACAATTTACATCAGCAGTTATGATGCCAGTGAAGTACATGTCTTTGGACTGTGGGAGAAAAATGGAATACTGAGCAAAAATGCTTTCTCTTTATAGATATATTTAAACAAGTCTGTTTATAGATAATACCTTGGCTCCATTTGAACAGTTAAGTAAAAAATTTGGTCGGATCAGAGTTTTTTCAGATACTTTCAAGCAAGACACTATCTACACTCTTTTATGCCTGGCCTGTCTGTTTTACCAGACCCAACAATTATTGAAACAGTTCTCTCTCTAAATCCAACTCAGAAAAGACTTGTCTCAGCCCTCTATGGTTTAATATTAAACCTAAGGTGTGACCCAGTTCAGAGCAGCATGGGAGGAGGATCTATGAATCAAAATCAGAATCAGAATAAGTTTATTGCCAAGCACATTTACAAGTAAATAAACAGGTAAATATACGAGGAATTTGACTTGACATTGAAAACGTCATAGATGACATTCCCAATGACGCGGCAAGCCATGGAGGCGCCTGTCAGCAGGAGGGGAATAGAAGGCGGGGGGGGGGGACACAATAGGAGAGAGAAAAAAGCATTGTTGATCAAAATAAAGTTCATTTATATGACAAGAGAAAAAAAACTCTCAGTGCACAATTAGCAGACAATAGAATCCACACAATGACACAGAGAGAGCAGTGAATGAATATGTCTTCGTCAGTATAAATGGGTCAGTATGTGTATGTGTTGGATGCAATCAGTGGCAATCAGTGGGTGAACAACAATAGTCTCTCTCTCAGCAGATGTTATGACTAGTGTCTAAGGCAAAGGCACGTGTCCTTGAGCACGGCAGATGGAATAGTCTGAGCCAGACAGCTGTCCTTGAGAGTCAGATACTGTCCGCCAATGTTATGAAAACAATTATACTGTTGATCATCAGGAGGACTGAGTGCTGAGGGTGCCAAAAAACAGGTCGAATAGCACTGACTTCAGAGAAAAAACTTTCCATTCTCTTACGGATTCAGTGCTCCAGATCCATCAATGCCAGGCTTTGAAATCGAGTCGTGAACAGCTCTCAGCGTGATCGTGATGTATTCCATCTTCCTGTACAGTTCTCCATTGGCCGCTGTCAGAGTCCTGCCCAGTTGGTCGAACTGATGAGAGAGCTTCGCCAGGTCCGCTTTTTGATAAGCTCTGTCCATCTTCTTCAGTTTGCGGTGCACCAGAACAATCCCAAGGCCGATCAGTAGAATTCCGGTGACCATTGCTCCGAATAGATATAAATCTTCAATATCTTCAATAGAAAGATCACACAGACACAAGAGTTTCCAATTGCTTGTATCCTTAATGTAACCCACAGCAGCAGTCCCTGCGGGACAAATAGGCTCCCCCGGACCTGATTTCCTCGTTGAAAACACAGTGTCGATTGCGTTCAAAGCCCAGCTTATTAAATCCATAATTTCGTTGGATGAATCAGCAGTAGAGAGACACGCAGACACAGACAATAGCAAGCTGGGATCCAGTCAGTTAGGGAGGGAGAGACAGGGAGCGGGAGCAGAGAAAAAATGCGACTGCTCTCTTTGGAGGGCGGAAGTGAAAGTGAAGAAACGCAAGAAACATGGAATTCTATGTTAAAAAAAAGTGTCAACTCCAGCTCACTGTGTGCCCGTCACTGCATGATCCAGTTCAAAGTGGTGCATAGGACACATACTGTATCTCAAAATCCAAACTATTTCACATTGATCCTAATGTTAGTCCCTGTACCGGAGTGGTGACCTAGTGGTAGAGCACCCACCCCTCAGCCGGGAGGTCATGGGTTCAAGCCCCGGCCGGGTCATACCAAAAACCATATAAAAATGTTACTCCCCGCCCTCTAGCTTGGTGCTCAGCATAATAGAATGGGAGAAGGAAAAATTGTAATCCACGGACAATAGGTGGAAATTAGCCACTGTCTACAATCTGGCAAGTTTACATTGATTGATATCATTGTCATCAACTTGCACTGTCCTTAAAAAAACAGCAATATTGTGACAGATGTAAAACCACTGAAGTCACACATTAATATACTGGTCATGTCCTAGCCTTACAAAGTTTTGGTTAGAGGTTTTGTTCTACCTTATCAAAGATATTAAAGGTCAGTCTGCAGCCGAACCCTCTGACTGCTGTATTTAGGATTGCTGAGAAGCAATCAAGCAAGCAGGAAGTTTGAGAATATGGGGCCCTTTTTTAAAAACACATTCTAGAAATTGTGAGAGCAGGGGCACTAAGGCAGTTTATAATATCTCATACATGAGCTAACCAGAAAGTCCAAACTTGTCATGTTTACAGGTGTGATCATGGGTGGCTATTTAGTGACAGCAATGACAGAGAACGGGAGGGATTGGGTGGGTTTTTTATGTCTTTTTTTAAAGTCTCAGGTTTTTCATTTTTTATTTATATTTTTTTAATCTTTTATTTATTTATTTTCTCTTAGTTACTGTTCTAACGTTCCTGTTGTCCCTGTGCATGTATGATCTTGTTCATGTATGTGTGCGGGACACTTGTTTATATTGCTGCCCATGCCTGGGTTCCCCCTCCGCCCCCCACCCCAGGGTGAGTTGTTTTTTGTTATTTCATGTTATGTTTTCCCTTTTGATGCAATGCTTTTTCTGAGTTTTTTTTCCCTGTACATGCTTAGTTCTTATTTTTTCTCCCTGCCTTTCAGATGTTGAGTACTTAAGACTATGAACTGCTTGTTTTGTTTGTTGTTGCTGGTTATTATTTTTCTGTTCTTTTTGTCTCTTTTCTTTTGGCTATTGAGGAAATTTAGTTGCTAATTTCATATTTCATTTTAGACTGGCTTTATTTTCTTTTTGTCGTATTTTGTACATTCATCCTCAGTTTGGTTATACATTGATCTTAGTTTAATTCTTTGTCTATTTATTAGTATTTGTTACGTCCTCAGTTGGTCTGCCGTTGAGGAGAGTGCGTTGAGCTCCAACCAGGGTTTGTCCTTTTCCCTTTTTCCCTCAGCCGTCGAGCCCCACTGTGCTCCAGCTGAAGTTGTCTCAGGTTCCACAGTATATGGGTGTGCCTCAGCCGCGGTGCTCCAGGCTGTTCTGTCTCCCCTAGTTGTGAGCTCCGCCCTCCTCCGGTATGTACATTTCTTCCCTTGTTTCAGTCTTGGGCTTAGTGTCATGTTGGGTTGCGCGTTGTATTTGGGGGAGGGTCTTCTGTGTGGGGGGGGTTGGGGGTTGTTTTGTTTTTTGTGATGATACCCTGGGGTGTCTGGGGTCCACCCCTTAAGTGGGGGCTCTGTCACGATCTGGTGCACGGGCGGGGGCCGTGTTGATTTATTAGTTTTATTTTGTCTTTTTCTGTTTGTTTATTTTTATGTTTGACTATTTGGTTTCTGTTTTTGGTTATTTCATTATTAGTCTGTATTTCCTTCTTTGGGTTTTGATTGTTGCTGGCGCTGTGACAGCTTGTGCATCACTTCCTGCTGTCAAACTCTGTTTGCGCTCTGTCACGGCTGCCAGCAATAATCGCCACTCAGGACCCCGCAGATGTTGGTGATCAGGGATGGCCTATTTAAGCTGTGGGCACCATTCCCCTGGTGCAGCGGCGTCGACCATGTTTCATGCCAAGAATCTCCTGAACATCTCGCTAAGTTAGGTTATTGTTTATTCTGTCTTGCCCACATCTTGTCTTTTTACATTTTTTGTGCCAGCCTTTGAGTTGTGTTTTTCGTTGTTGTGTGTTCAGTATTTTGTGTTTCTTTTATTAATAAAACTTAAACTCACAGTCTGCACTTGGCGTCCTATTTGCCCTCAGGGAGGGCTGAATTATGACAGCTGCATATGTAAATACAATTCAATATTCAGATAGGAGCATTCTCTAGACGTGAATCTTGCTACAAAGGAAAGCAAAATAACTAAAAAGACATAAATATATAAGCTGCTTGATCGCCGCACTTCAGATGTGCCAGTCCATATACAGACGTGGACAAAATTGTTGGTACCCCTCTGTTAATGAAAGAAAAACCCACAATGGTCACAGAAATAACTTGAATCTGACAAAAGTGGTAATAAATAAAAATTCTATGAAAATTAACCAATGAAAATCAGACAATGCTTTTGAATTGTGGTTCAACAGAATTATTTTAAAAAACAAACTGATGAAACAGGCCTGGACAAAAATGATGGTACCCCTAAAAAAGATTGAAAATAATGTGACCATAGGGACATGTTCAACCAAGATGTGTCCTCTAATTAACATCACAGGTGTCTACAAACTTGTAATCAGTCAGTCGGCCTATTTAAAGGGTGACAAGTAGTCACTGTGCCTTTTGTTGACATGGTGTGTACCACACTAAACATGGACCAGAGGAAGCAAAGGAGAGAGTTGTCTCAGGAGATTAAAAAGAAAATTATAAACAAGCATGTTAAAGGTAAAGGCTATAAGACCATCTCCAAGCAGCTTGATGTTCTTGTGACTACAGTTGCACACAAGCCAGACTGGAATTTGCCAAACTGCATGTTGACAAGCCACAAAGCTTCTGGGAGAATGTCCTATGGACAGAAAAGACAAAACTGGAACTTTTTGGCAAGGCACATCAGCTCTATGTTCACAGACGCAAAAATGAAGCATACCAAGAAAAGAACACTGTCCCTACTGTGAAACATGGAAGAGGTTCTGTTATGTTGTGGGGCTGCTTTGCTGCATCTGGCACAGGGTGTCTTGAATCTGTGCAGGGTACAGTGAAATCTCAAGACTATCAAGGTATTCTAGAGAGAAATGTGCTGCCCAGTGTCAGACAGCTTGGTCTCAGTCGCAGGTCATGGGTCTTGCAACAGGATAGTGAGCCAAAACACACAGCTAAAAACACCCAAGAATGGCTAAGAGCGAAACACACACAAAAAAAAAAAAAAGCGAAACATTGGACTATTCTAAAGTGGCCTTCTATGAGCCCTGATCTAAATCCTACTGAACATCTGTGGAAGGAGCTGAAACATGCCGTCTGGAGAAGGCACTCTTCAAATCTGAGACAACTGGAGCAGTTTGCTCATGAGTAGTGGGCCAAAATACCTGCTGAGAGGTGCAGAAGACTCATTGACAGTTACAGAAATTGTTTGATTGCAGTGATTGCTAAAATCCACTTCATGACCTTGTTGCTGTGGGACCAGGCACTTAAGTGGGTACAATCCATCTTGAGCAGCCCGGACGGGCCCCTATACACATTTAGGCGGTTTGTGCGGAAGTTCTCTGAGGCTGTCG
This sequence comes from Pholidichthys leucotaenia, assembly GCA_020510985.1. Lineage (NCBI taxonomy): Eukaryota > Metazoa > Chordata > Actinopteri > Cichliformes > Pholidichthyidae > Pholidichthys > Pholidichthys leucotaenia. Next base: position 247,745,814 of record CM035847.1, on the reverse strand, counting down.
ACCATACAGAGAGTGAGACAAACATTGTTAGCCAGCTGATGGGACTCCGACAGGGAAACCGGTCTGTAGCCGATTTCTCCGTTGAGTGCCAGGTCGCTGTGGCGGACTCCGGATGGAACGACACTGCCCTGCGTAACACCTTCCTCTGGGGCCTAGATACACATCTCCAGGATGAGCTGACTATCCGCGCATCCCCTTCCTCTCTGGATGAGATTATTGTGCAGGCAGTGGCTCTGGATAACCGGTTTAGGGAGCGTGCGAGAGAGCAGAGGGCCACTGCTTCCCCATTCACTCCATAGCCGGCCCCCCTGGTGTCTGATGCTGCTCTGCTGGCGTCATCACTGGAGCCGATGGATCTCGGTAGGATCCGTCTGACTCCATGGAAATGCTGGCGTCGCAAGAGGATGGGGATGTGCATATATTGTGGAGAGTCTGGCGGGAGAGTCTTCGCAAAATTCTCCCAATTGTTTTGATCTCCCGGCCCTCATTCAGTTACCAGGGGCCAAGTTCAAAACCTCCGCCTTGATTGATTCGGAGGTGGAGCAGAATTTAATTCAACTGGCACTGGTCTGTAAACTTCAGATTCCCACCAGGAATGTTCTGATGCTCTTGAATGTCTTGACGGTTTTGGGCAGCAGGATCGCGGAGGTTGCCGAACAAACTCAGCCCATTTTGATCATTTTGTCCGGTAATCACTGTGAGACTGTCCAGTTTTATGTCCTGCCTCAATCTACCACTCCTATGATTCTGGGGTATCAGTGGCTCCGTATTCATAACCCAATAATAAACTGGAACCAGGGCTCCATTTCATCCTGGAGCTCTTTTTCCCTCTCATCGTGTCTCCGTTCAGCCACATGCTCGCCCTTTCTCCCAATCTCCTCACCTCCGGCTGAGCCAGCAGATCTCAGCTCTGTGCCTGAGGTCTATCATGACTTAGGAGAGGTCTTTTTTTTTTTTTTTTTTTTTTTTTTTATCTTTACCACCATATTGGGCCTACAACTGCTATCGACCTCCTTCCGGGTGCACGGCTGCCATCCAGCCGGCTCTACAGTTTATCTGGGCCAGAGAGGGAGGCGATGGAGACCTACATAAAAGACTTCCCTCAGTGCTGGCCTTATTCGCCCGTCGTCTGCCCCTCTCAGGGCTGGGTTCTTTTTGTAGGAAAAGAGGACGGGACATTGAGGCCGTGTATTGATTACCGTGAACTTAACGTGATTACCCGTAAGGATAAATATCCGCTACCCCTTATCAACTCAGCCTTTGAGCTACTTCAACGGGCATGTTTCCTCATCAAGCTCGACCTCCGTAATGTGTACCACTTGGTCTGCATTCGTGAGGGAGACTAGTGGAAGACAGCATTTAAAACGTCTCTGGGCCATTTTGAATATTTGGTTATGCCATTCAGGCTGACCAATGCCCTTGCCATCTTCCAGTGGTTAATGAATGATATCTTGCGAGACACGGTGAACTAGTTTGTTTTTGTGTATTTGGTTGACATTCTGATTTCTTCCCACACACTGGAGGAGCATGTAGTTCACATTTAGTCCATCCTGCAGCGACTACTGAAGAATCAGCTTTTTGTGAAAGTGAAGAAGTGCAAATTCACCACTCGCTCAACTTCATTCCTCGGGTTCATCATCGCCAAGGGCGCGTTAAAGGCCGATCCGGCGAAAATTAAGGCGTTTGTAGACTGGCCTTCCCCCCGGTCCAAGAAGCACCTCCAACGCTTCCTGGGCTTTGCCAACTTCTACCATCGATTTATCTGCGATTACAGCAAGGTGGCGCAAACACTTACACAGCTGACGTTTCCAAAAGCCCGTTGAAGTGGTCGGAGGCCACTGAATGGGCTTTTGTGACCCTGAAAGGCCTCTTCACCAACACACACATCCTGGTGCAGGTGGATCTCCTTGCACAGTTCGTGGTCAAGGTAGATGCTTCTGATTCAGGGGTGGGCGCTGTCCTCTCCCAGCATTCCACCTCCAACCAGAAACTCCATCCGTGTGCGTATTTCTCCCGCCGGCTGTCGCCAGCCGAGAGCAATTACGATGTTGGGGACCATGAACTGTTGGCCATTAAGCTGCCATTGGAGGAGTGGAGACGCTGGCTTGAGGGGGCTAGCCAACCGGTCATTGTCTGGACTGATCAAAAAAATTTAGAATATCTTCAATCGGCCACACAGTTGAATTCATGGCAGGCTCGGTGGGCCCTGTTCTTTAATAGGTTCAATCTTTCCATCTCATACCGACCAGGGTCCCGTAATGCTAAGGCTGATGCCCTCTCATGCCAGTTTTCCCCCAACTCCTCCTCCTCCACCTCCCCCTCTGCAGCTGCTGTATCTCCCCTGGAGACTATTCTCCCCCTCTCCTGCTTTTTCGGGGCACTCTCGTGGGAGACTGAGCAGAGGGTCTGGCGGACCCAGTCATCCAAACCCATCCCGGAGGGAGGTCCGTCTGGCCAGCTATATGTGCCCTCCGCACTGCGCAGTGAGGTGATCAAGAGGGGGCACACCAGCTTCTTCGCCTTCCATCCCGGCATTTCCCGGACCATCGAGCTGTTTTGATGAGCGTTTTGGTGGCCCACACTCAGGAGGGATGTGTGGGAGTACGTCAAGGCCATCCACCTTGTCCCTCTCCCCAAATTACCATCAGCTACAGAAATGGCCGACCTAGTGACACAACATGTTATCCGCCTGCATGGAATCCCAATGGACATTGTCTTGGACCGGGGCCCACAGTTTACATCCCAGGTGTGGAGGGCATTTTGTTGATTCCTGGGTGCTACAGCCAGCCTGATGTCTGGATACCACCTGCAGAGCAACGGTCATGCCGAGTGTGCCAATCAGTCCTTGGAGGCCACCCTGAGGTGCGTAGTATTCTGCAACCCCACCATCTGGAGCTCCCACCTGACCTGGGTGGAATATTCCCACAACTCTGACGTCTCCTTCACCACTGGGCTTACTCCATTCGAAGCCTTGATGGGCTACACGCCACCTCTGCTGCCCATGGCAGAGAGGGGTCTCACTGTCCCATCCGTAGAGGTCCACGCGTGCCGTCACCATCCGTGGAGGGCCACAAGAACTGCCCTCCTCCGCTCTGAGGAGTGGAATCAACAGTACGCAAACTGTAGACGTGTGCCGGCGCTGAAATACACTACCTGGGCCCGTTTCCCATCAAGCGCATTATAAACGATGTCATTGTTTGGCTGGACCTGCCACCTTCAATGTGGATCCATCCAACTTTCCACGTCTCCCGTATCAAGCCCCTCTCCACCAGCCCAGTTCCCTTCTGGGCTCCTCTGCCCACAGTAGCTGCGTGCGCTCCAGCGGGCACCTGTTTTGTGTTTAAATTTAAGTGTGTGTTTTTGTTTGTGCTATTCTTTAATTGTGCACTTTTATTTAGGTTTGTGTATTAGGGTTTCTTCTTCCGTTAAAGTGGTGAAATTTTTTACACCTGAGTTTGAGTGTTCGTTTGGTGTGGCTGCTCTGTGTTTGAGCCTCTCTCTGAGTTCACATCCAGTTGAGACTGGCGGATACGTCCACCTATCCTGAGCAGACCCTCACCATCAATGAAGGGATTTAGCTTGAGGATGGGACTGTTCTTTGAAAGAGTTTGATTTGCCTCAGTGGCTGAAACCTCTTGTTGGTAAGACTCTCATTGCACAGTGTGTATTATCAGATGCTCTGCTTTGGTCATTCCCATGGGTGAAATGTTCTTACAGTAGTGCCAGCTTGCACAGCTACAGTCTCTGGGGCTGCAAACAGCACACTGGTCAATACAGATGAGTCTGGCCATAGCTTTCACAAGTGATCTCCAGTCCGAAAACCACTCAGAACATCTGGAATCAAGTTTATGCACTGAGATCTGTGAAGCCATGCTTGATACTTTGGGACAGATTTCAGCTTCTTGGTCTGGGTCTACCAGGTCATAGTGTTCTTCTTGATTGAGTCTTATATTTTCAGAGTCTGTGAGAAAGCTTGGTCCTGTAAGCCAAGATGTGTTGGTGAGTTCAGCCACTGCAACAGACCTTGAACCACAATCTGATAGAGTTCTGTGGGTATGAATCTCTATTGTTGAGGCTTTGATGACTATCAGATTCACCGGACTCTGTTGCTCACAAAGAGGTAAAATCAACATTTTTCATTATGCAGATAGCCTAACACCGCCTTGCTATCTGTGAAGAATGTGACTGCATCCAGTTTGAGGTCTAGATCACCAACAATGACTTCAGTTAATTCCACCATCAACACAGCTGCACACAACTCAAGTCTTGCCACAGTGAGTTCTGGTTGGGAAGCAAGCTTTTCTTTCCCTAAGATGATTCCTACCTCATGGTGTCCATCTTGATAAGTAACCCTTAGATATGCAACAGCAGAAATTGCATTCACAGATGCATTGCAGAAAACACAAAGCTCTGTCTGTTTGGCTTCTGATTAAGGAAAAGATGTGTATGTTGGTGAAATGCGCAGTTCTTTCAGAATGGAGAGAGACTCCTGCCATCTCCTCCATTCCTCAAACTTAGATTGGGGCAGTCACTCAGCATCTTAAGAAGCGAGATCTCTGAGAATCATTCTCCCTTTGATCGTGACTGGCACAATAAAGCCGAGGGGGTCAAACAAGCTATTTACAGTGGAAAGCACACCACGTCTAGTAAATGGCTTGGAATTCTCTGGGACCCTAAATGTTAAGGTGTTTGACATGAGGTTCCAGATAACACCAAGGCTGCGCTGCACTGGGAGGTCATCTGTAAACAGATCCAAATTTTTTATGTCCTTGGCTCTATCCTCTGCAGGGAAGTGACTCATGATATCAATGTTGTTTGAGGCTGTCTTGTGCAGCCATAGGTCAGACACTGCTAACATCTCCTGGATTTGTCCCACAATTTTGACAGCTTCCATGGCTGAAGAGAATGACAGCAGCGCATCATCCATGTAGAAGTTCCTGTCTACTAAATGCCTAACCTCACCACCATAGAATGGTTTTTATTCCTTTGCTGCTTTCCTGAGTCCAAAGATGGTAATAGCTGGAGAGGGGCTGTTCCCAATTATATTGACTCACATAAGATATTCAGCCACTTCATTATCAGGATTGTTGTCACGATACCATAGGAAATGGAGCACAGTTCAGCAATCCTCTCGTACCACAAAGCAGTGACACATTTGCTCTATGTCAGCTGTGACAGCTATTGGCTCTCTCCTGAACCTTAGGCAGACTCCAGGGAGGCTGCTATTAAGGTCTTGGCCTTGCAGAAGAACATCACTGAGGGAGATTTCATCATATTGTGCAGATGAATCAAATATGACACAAATCTGATCTGGCCTCTGTGGATGGTAAATTCTAAAGATAGGTAAATACCAGCATTCTTTGTCTTCTTGAAGTGGAGGCGCAAGCTCTGCATGATGGTTATCAAACAGCTTTCGCATGAACTCCAGGAAGTGCTTTTTCATCTCTGGCCTTCTTGCAAGAGTTCACTGAAGAGATTCAAGGCATTTTAGAGCATACTCCCTGTTGTTAGGAAGTTGTCGCTGAGGTTGTTGAAAAGGCAAAGGAGCCACCCAACTATTAGAATCATCTTGGAAGAATTCTTTCTCCATCATTCCCAAGAAGATGTTATCTTCGATGGAAGGTGCTACCTGATGGTCCTGAATCTGTGTACTCTTTGTTCTTTTAATATTTTGTTTGTGAAACAAAAACGGAACAACCGAAAATAGCTGTTATATCGTTCTCGCCTTGTCAAAATAAAACCGAAATTGAGTAAAAACAACATAGCGGATCTGATTCCATTTGGTGTTCTTTCTGTTTTATTCTGTCAGTCACAGCTGGAAGTGGTGAGCGCAGCAGCAGAGTGCCACCATTTTCAAACAAGCCTGAAAAGACTAGCTGCTAAATCTCACTTTAAAATTGGGAAAATGCCCAAAGTTGCAGCATAGACTCATGCAGACATCACCATCTGAAAGATGAGAATGACTGCCAGAAATATATGTTTATAGAATTCCCATCAGCCAGCAAAGAGGACGAAAGGAGGATCCAGCCATCTATCTGTCTTCTTCAGCTTAATCCTTTTGGGGTTGTGGGGGGTTGACGTGACCGACCTGTTTTGACCACTTTAGAACAGGTAAGGTCTACTGACAAATTATGCTTGTTAATTTTTTTTTCTCTTTTCAGATTAGTTGGGGGTCCACATGTCGGCTCAGTATGTGATTACTGAGATGATGCAGATTTCCAGCAGTTTTAATATGACTGGAGTTTCTTTGATTTTATGTGATATTTAGTGTGGATATTTGCATTCTACGTGATTCTAAGGTATTTGTAATTGATTGTCTTTTGTATTTTAATGTGTCCCACTTTTGTCATGACTAATTAAGCTTGACAGCTCACGTGCACGATGCCAAAGCATAGGACGGAACCACACAGAGGGGCACGTTTGAAAGTTTATTAAATAGCAAAAACACAAGCGCACAGCTGCAGAACAGTCACATGCCAGAGGAACAGCCCTGTGGAGAGAAGATGAGAGCCGTGAGCAGAGGAATGGAGTAAGGGGAAATGGGCGAGCCAAAATGCCACTTACTTGGGAAAAATCCAAGGAGAACCGGCAGGGACCCAGCGAGGAATAGACAAACCAGTAGGGTGGGGGGAGATGAGCTGATGGTGCCTGACCGAGTGGAGTAGGAAGCTGAAGGACGGTGAGATGTGGCAGGGGATCGTGCAAAGTCCTTGGGACACACCTACACGGTGGCAGCAACCTGAAGGGAAGAGGAGATATAAGGTTAGACAACGTGTCCACACTTATAACTTTAACTTTGCTTGCCTATACATGGGCAGTATACCCACACGAGCTAGCACTGACTATGCGGAGTGAGTCTCAAGTACACTGACTGATGAGCGGGTGCAGGTGTGTCTTCTGCCTCAGGTGCAGTGATGAGTTGGTGAATGTGAGGCAGGATGGGAGGGGTGCGCTCTCGCTGCCCATGACAGGGCCCCCCTTTCAAGGAGCGCCTCCTGGCAGTCCAGAGGGCTTCTCAGGGTGAGCCCGAAGCATCTCCTTGTCCAGCACTCGCGACGAGGGGGCCCAGTACTGCTCCTCCAGGCCGTAGCCCTCCCAGTCCACCAAATACTGCAGGCCCCGGCCCCGACGGCAAACATCCAATACATGTCGTACAGTGTAGGCAGGGTGGCCGTCAATGATCCGAGGAGGAGGAGACGGCTTTGGGGGGGCAGAAAGGACTGGCCGAGAGGGGCTTAATGTGGGTGACGTGGAATGTAGGGTTCACCCGCAGGGTCGGAGGCAGATTCAGCTGGACCGATGCATCGTTTATCACCCAGGAGATGGTGTATGGCCCAAGGAAGCAGGAGGACAGCTTCTTTGACTTCTCTTTAAGAGGGATCTGACTCGCCGCCAGCCAGACATGCTGCCCGACAACGTACTTGGGAGCCGGAACTCGCTTCCTATCAGCAGCAGTCCAGGTGCGTTCTGTGGTGTGGGCCAGAGCAGCCTGAGTAGACCTCCAGATGCGTCGGCAGTGACGACCATGAGCCCCGAGGGATGGAACCGAGACCTCCCTCTCGGCCATGGGTAGAAGAGGCGGTGTGTACCCCAACGACGCCTCGAACGGGGCGAGTCCAGTAGCGGAGGAGACTGCAGAGTTCATGGAGTACTCCACCCAGGTCAGATGTGTGCTCCAAGATGACGGGTTATTGGCTGCTACGCACCACAAGGAGGCCTCCAAGGTCTGATTGGCATGCTCTGCCTGCCCGTTGCTCTGTGGATGGTTTCCGGAGGAGAGACTCACTGTAGTTCCCAGGGTCCGGCAAAAGGCCCTCCAGACCTGGAACGTGAATTGTGGACCCCGGTCAGACACAATGTCCATAGGGATGCCGTGGACCTGGATCACGTGGTTGATGAGGAGGACTGCCGTCTCCAAGGCCGAGGGGAGCATCGGGAGGGCCACCAGATGCACCGCCTTGGAGAAGCAATCCACGATGTTGAGAATCACCATCTTACCACTGGAGGGGGGGGGGAAGTCCAGTGACTATGTCGACGACAATGTGAGACCACAGACGACCGAGGTGGGGAGGGGATGGAGGAGACCAGATGGGGGGGGGGGGAATCCGATTTCCCCTAGATGCAGGTCTGACAGGCCTTCACATATTCTTGTACATCCCGCCGCAGTGTGGGCTGCCAGAACGCTCGCCGGACGAAGTCCACTGTTCAAGCGATGCCTGGATGGCACGCGAAGTGACTGGTGTGACCCCACTGGATGACATCGCTGCGGCGGGCAGCATGGACGTACATACGCTTCCGGGGCACCCTGCTGGCGCAGGCTCTTGGGACTGGGCCTGACGGACACTCCGCTCGATATCCCAAGTAAGGGATCCAAGGACGCATGAAGGCGGTATGATGGTTTGGGGGGAGGGCTACCTCCCCGGAATCAAACTGGAGCGATAGCACATCCAGTTTGGTGTTCCGGGTGCCAGGCCGATAAGTGATAGTAAAATTAAATCGCTGGAAAAGTAGCACCCAGCAAGCCTGCCTGGCGTTCAGTTGGCAGGTCGACCGCAAGTACTTGAGGTTCTTGTGGTCAGCCCACACGACAATGGGGTGAATGGCCCCCTCTAACCAATGCCTCCACTCCTCCAATGCCAACTTAATGGCAAGCAGCTCTCTGCCCCCTACATCATAAATCCTCTCGGCCGGCGTAAGCCGATGAGAGAAATATGCACATGAGTGAAGCTTCTGATCAGGAGGCGTGCACTGCAACAGTACAGCGCCAACCCCCAAATCAGATGCATCCTCCTCAAGGATGAACTGGAGCTGCGTGTCGACCTGGGCCAAGATTGGTGTTTCCATGAACAGGCACTTTAATTTGACAAACGCCTGCTCAGCTGCCTCAGTCCACCGAAAGGGGACCTTAATGGAGGTCAGCTGCGTCAAGGGCAGTGCTACCCCACTGTAGTTCCTGATGAACCTACGATAAAAATTCACGAACCCGAGGAAGCGCTGAAGCGCCTTACAGGAGTGGGGAGTTGGCCAATCTAACACTGCCCTCACTTTGTCCGGGTCGGCAATCAGTCTCCCTTCAGCCACTATGAAGCCCAAGAAGGTGGCAGATGTTGTGGAGAACTCACACTTCTCGGCGGTAGATGTTGTGGAGAGCTCACACTTCTCGGCCTTGACGTAGAGCTGGTTCTCCAAGAGCCATTGTAAAACGGCCCTGACGTGGGCTTCATGTTCCTCTGACGAGTGGGAGAAAATGAGAATATCATCAAGGTAGACAACATGAATTGGTAAAGCATATCACGTAAAGCATATCGTTCAATGAAACATGAATTGGTAAAGCATATCGCGGAGGACGTTGTTTATTAACCGCTGGAAGACGGCGGGGGCGTTAGTGAGCCCAAACAGCATCACTAAATATTCAAATTGCCCCTGGTGTGTTTTAAAAGCTGTCTTTCACTCATCACCCTCGCGAATGCGGACCAGATGGTACGTGTTCCTAAGATCTAGCTTGGTGAAAACCCATGAGTGCTGAAGGAGCTTGAACGCTGAATTAATCAAAGGCAAAGGGTACTTATGTTTGATGGTAATCGCACTGAGCTTCCGGTAGTTGATGCACAGGCGCAACGAGCCATCCTTCTTCCTGATGAAGAAGAATGCAGCTCCGAGCGGAGCCGAAGCTGGCCGAATGAGGCCAGCGTTCAGAGATTCCTTAATATATTGCTCCATCGCCTCCCTCTCCGGACCAGAAATGCTATACAATCGACTGAACGGTGCCTCGCCCCCGGGATGCAATCTATAGCACAATTATAAGAGCGATGAGGCGGCAGCGACAATGCTCTTGATTTGCTAAAGACCTCTCCTAAATCATGATAAGCCTGGGGAACGAGGCTGAGGTCCGGCAGTTTGACCAAGGAGAGGGAAACGGATAGAGAAGGGGAACACTCCGCTGAACGCATACAATGGGCCAAACAAAACGGGCTCCAGGAGGAGATGGTGTTTTTGTCCCAAATAATCATTGGGTTATGCCTCCAGAGCCACAGGTAACCAAGAACCACCAGGGAAGATGACACGGAGAACCAGGAACGAAAATTCCTAACGGTGGTTCCCGGAAAGGAGGATGGAAATTGGCACCATGCTACGAGTGACCACCACAACCTCTTGGCCAGATATGGTTGTGATCCTCTGACCACAGGGCAATTTACATGTGGGAATACCCACCTACTTAACAAACTCAGCAGAAACTAAATTGACCTTGACCCTGAGTCAACCAGTGCCATAGTCCTCCCCTCGACCCCCAGCTATTGCACAAGGGCCGAAATTGAAAAAATTACAAGGGTAGTAGATTTAGTCCTGCCCGTCAGACCCCCCCATGGTTACTGACAGACCGCGTCTTTTAGCCACTGGCGGCATTCATCCAGACTGTGGTTCATTAAACTACAGTACGCGCATGCGCCAACTCTTCGCCAGTGCTCATCGTCGGTCAAGTGCCAAGAGAGCTCCATTGGAGGCGAAGAGCTGGCGCCGCCAGTGTCAGTAACCATGGCGGATACACGCTCGGCACGCGGGTGAGAGGAGGACTCGCACTCTTTCGCGCGCTCATGGTACCGGTTGTCCAATCGAACTGTCTGATCTATGAGACCATCAAGAGTCTCCGGGACAGGGTGAACCGCCAGATCGTCACAGAGTTGAGCATTCAACCCGTGGAGGAACGCACTGCATAAAGCAATATCATTCCACCCCGAATCAGACGTTACAACCCGGAACTCCACCAAGTACTCGGCTGCTGACCGAATGCCCTGGCGGAGCATCATCAGGCGGCTCAAAACGTTGCCCTGACTCTTGGTACGGCCAAACGTGCTAGAGAATGTGGCCACAAATTGATCAAACGTGTAGCGGCACCCCTCGGGGTTGTCTAAAGTGGACCGTGCCCACTCAAGGGCTCGATCCCTGAGCAACACAGTGAAGAACTGGATTTTGGCTACGTCCCCAGGATACTCCTCCCTGAACTGCTCCAGGTACATTTGGACTTGAATAAGAAACCACTTACATTTCCCCACCTCCCCCACATACGGGAAAGGCGTGGGAATGGAGGTAGTACGGCACACTGTAGTGCATGGTGCAGGCTGAGGGGGAGAGGCCGGAGGAGGTGCCGTGGACCAAAGCTTCATCATATTAGACCTCTCCAGCGTCAACACAGCGAGCTGGTGTTCAGTCGCCGCTAGGCAATCCATAGCAGACAACTCCTGTGGTGAGGCACTGGCTGAGCTACCATCCTGGCTGGCTTGTTCTGTCATGACTAATTAAGCTTGGCAGCTCATGTGCACGATGCCAAAGCACAGGAAGGAACCACACAGAGGGGCACGTTTGGAAGTTTATTAAATAGCAAAAACACAACCGCACAGCTGCAGAACAGTCACTCACCAGAGGAATAGCCCTGTGGAAAGAAGACGAGAGCCGTGAGCAGAGGAATGGAGTAAGGGGAAATGGGCAAGCCAAAATGCCACTTACTTGGGAAATCCAGGGAGAACCGGCAGCGACCCAGCAAGGAATAAACGAACCAGTAGGGTGGGGGGAGATGAGCTGATGGTGCCTGACCGGGTGGAGTAGGAAGCTGAAGGACGGTGAGATGTGGCAGGAGAGCGCGCACAGTCCTCAGGACACACCTACACGGTGGCAGCAATCTGAAGGGAAGAGGAGAGATAAGGTTAGACGACGTGTCCACACATAACTTTAACTTTGCTTGCCTATACACGGGCAGTATACCCAGACGAGCCAGCGTTGACTGCACAGAGAGAGCCTCCTTAAGTACACTGGCTGATGAGCGGGTGCAGGTGTGTCTTCTGCCTCAGGTGCAGTGATGAGTAGGTGAATGTGAGGCAGGATGGGAGGGGTGCGTTCTTGCTGCCCATGACAACTTTAGAAAATGATGTTTTTGTCTTTTCCTCCAAGTGTGACAACTTTAGGTTTTTTCTTCTGTAAAACTAATTTAATATACAACTAATCATTTTATATGACTACCTTTATATGACTACCTCTTCTCCCTGTTTTAACTGTTATAATAAAGTTCAACAGGACAGCAGAACACATTTTCTTATTTATTTTTTTTTTTAATTTTCTATCTACATCTTTGTTTAAAACCAGAGGTGGGTAGAGATGCCAGAAATTGTTCTCAAGTAATATTACTGTTATTGGAATTGTTCAAGTATAAGAGTCATCGCCAGAAAAGATGAGGATGAAAGTATTCAATAAAACAAGTTACTGGAGTAGTAATGACAGTTCTAAATTTGCACACTTTTTCTCCTAAAGTTGAGTCTTTCTACTTAAGTTGTCTTTTTTGAATATGCAACTTTTATCCTATAAATCTGAGTTTTTCCACATAAATTAGATTTTTGTAACATACATTTTCAACTTCTTAAAAAATTACCAGTTCTACATTTCAAACATTTTTTCTTTTAAATGTATCACTTTTTGTCAAATTTATGACTGTTTTATATGATTTTTTTAAAAAAACATGAAGTTGTAACATTTTACATATAAACTTCTCATAAATTTGTAACTTTTTAAATCTAACTTGTTTAAATTACTTGTTCTTTGTAGCTGGAATAGAAGAACAATAATATCAACACCCATCTCAGTTAAATAAGATTATAAATCTACTAAAATGACCAAAGATGCAGTAATTTGTAGTGAGACTAATTAATCATTTTAAATAGGCATATTTCTAATCAGTTTTGAAATCAGTGAAGTTAAAATTTAGTGACTATGACCAAAGATACTTGAGTAAAAGTAGTTATCCTCACATTTACTCGAGTAGAAAGTATCCTGCAATAAAGTGACTCATCTAAGTACTGTTATGTCAAAGTATCTACAAGTACTAGATCCTTTTCTAGCAACAAGTTTATGCGTCACTGCCAATGTCTGACTGTCTTGAATAACTATAACTCGTATTCTACCCAAACCTGCAGTGTATATTAATGATTATAAATAAGTGAATACAGAAAAAGTACTTGAGTTAACCTTTTGTTTAATAATTTAAAAAAAAACAATTTTTAGAAATACCAGATGATATCTTGTCAGCAATAAATACGTAAAGAATGCATGAACTGAGGTGCAGTTAACAGCTGTGTAAAAATGTGAATGACTGGTTATTTAAAAAGGTTAACACAGTTAAATTAGACTTTTTTATGGATTGAAATTGTAAACATGTAAAACATCAATGTAGATCTTAAAGAAGAAGAGAGAAGGTGCTTCCATCTCAGAACCAGTGGATGTGGACACCATTCACAACAGACTGGTCCTCTGGTCTCTGCAGCTCTCAGCTCCACGTCAGATGTAGTCATCATGGATCACACAGACATTTGCTGGATTTTAAAAAAATCATTAACGAACATTACCTCCTCTGCTCAGTTGAATGTTTACAATAGAAAATAACCTTTACTAACTTATGTGGCTGTTGGACAGTGAAGGACTTCAGAGATGGTTCCTGGTATCCTGGTGTGATATGATTTCTGAAAGGGAATTGATACAAAGATGTTAATGCTGATAGATGCTGAAAGATAACTGCCACATACAGAGGTGGGTACTGTAGTCAGAAACCGTTCAAGTAATTTATAATTACTCAAGTTTCAGTAGTCACCACAAACATTAGTAAGAAAGTGTTATGAACCCTCGTGCGCCATTACGTGGCGCACAGAGGGCAGAATGAAAAACCCAATTGCAGGAGTAGATTTGTGCACTTTATTAACAAAACCCCAAAATAACAACTCCAGCAAACAGTCACAATAAACAGAGAGTTGGAATGATTGAGCTTCAGGCCACCAGACATACAGGGACGCCACCTGGATGCTCTACAGCCCGGGGATGGGAATGCCTAGTGCCGCAGAGCTGCTGTCAGCACAGGGTGAAAGGCAGACATGAACTTTGGTCACTTTGACAGCTTTGGCTTTTGCTTGAGCCTTCGCCGCAGCTAAGCTTGCAGATGAAGATACGAATGTACGTGATGTTCTTGAGCGTGTTGAACAGGAAGAACACAGAGGCTGTCTCAATACATTCCTGCCTTAACTGCATTTCAACAGCTCTTATTTCACTGTCTTTATTATCCATGATGACACTGGTTGCCTTGTCGTATTCAGCTGATGGCATCTTTTTACTGTCCAGTCCTCACTGCGTCCAGTGCATCCAGGACACTGCGTCCAGTGGACACTCTGGACGCAGCTGAATGACCTTGGCTTTGCTGATAACCTGGCACTCCTGTCACATAACCACAGCCAGATGCAGGACAAGACTACTTGCCTGGAGACTACATCAGCCGGGACAGGACTCCAGATTAATAAGAAGTAAGACCGAGCTAATGAAGATTAACACCACTGCCAACACACCAGTCACAGTTGGAGGAGAGCTCATCGGAGAGGTGGAGTCCTTTGTCTACCTGGGAAGTGTGGTGGCTCAACAGGGGGGCACAGACCGAGATGTCACAGCCAGGCTCGGCAAGGCAAGAGCAGCTTTTTGTTTTACTGAAGAATATCTGGGCATCAAAAGAGATCTGCACAAGAACAAAACTTTGCATCTTCAACTCTAACGTCAAGTCTATTCTACTTTACAGATGTGAGACCTAGAGGACAACAAAGATGATGCAGCAGAAGATCCAGACTTTCTTCAACACATGCCTGAGGGGCATCTTTAACATCAGGAGAATATCAGGAATGAAGACCTGTGGGAGCAAGCAGGACAGAAGCCAGTGGCAGAACAGATTCTGCGGAGGAAGTGGGACTGGATTGGACACACCCTCAGGAAACCAGCATCCAGCATCACACGCCAAGTCCTAACCTGGAACCCGCAGGGGAAGAGAAAAAGAGGCCAGCCTCAAAACAGCTGGAGACGAAAACACTGAGGCAGAGCTGAAACAACAGGGAACCAACTGGAGGGGAGTAGAGAGAGCAGCCCAGAACCGAGTGCAATGGTGAAGGGTTGTCGATAGCCTATGCTCCATAGCAAGCTATAGGGGCTTAAGTAAGTCCTCGCTAGGCACGATAAACTGTCATGTACTTAGTTATCCAGGTAGGTAAAAGAAATTTTGTCATTCATCCACAAAAGACAGTCTATGTGGTCTTTAGCAGGCTTTAATGATTTAAGCGTAAAACTGAAAAACACAATACAAAATATGTGGATTGTTAAGATAGCAAGATATGAAATTATGTCTTTACCTTAAACCAGTCCTTCTCAAATAGTTGGGGGCGCGATGCGATGCCAGGGGGGGTGTGTATGACCCCGGGGAGCAGGCTTTGCTTTTGCCGTGTAAAATGTAATTGCACATCCACAGCAGCAGGTGGTGCAGTGGCGCTGTCATTGTCAAAGTCTGTGCGGGAGTTTAAAACTTTTTAAATTGCTGTCAACAAACCCCTCGAGAGACACCATGGAGAAATATTTAACAGTAACGAAAAGAAAGGCGGAGAGAGACAGAGGTAAAGAGACAAATGAAAGTCTCCCAAAAGCTAAGACGAGGAAATATGACGAAGCTTATCTAGCGCTTGGCTTCACTGTGACTACGGTGGGAGACGAGGAAAGACGGGTGTGTTTACTGTGTCTGAAAATGTTTGCAGCGGACAGCATGAAGCCAAATAAATTAAGACGTCATCTACAGACATTACATCCTCAATACGTTGATAAGCCGCTTGATTTTTTTCAGCGAAAACGTGCGGAGTACGGCCAACAATCATTCCGCTTTGTGAACGCTACATCAGTAAACCAGCGAGCACTTTTAGCATCATTTAAAGTGGCGTACCAAATTGCGCAGTGCAAAAAACTTTACTTCATTAATGTGATTTAGAAAAAAATCAGCACAGTTTTATACCTTTTTCTTCATACTAAAATGTTAAATATATTGGTGCTCCTGTGTTAATGTTCCAGATCAATTTACATTTAATATTATTTATTGAATTATTTTTCTCAGCATCAAATGGTTCAGTTGGTCAAAAATGTTTCTAGTTTAAATAAGGATTGACATATTTTTTATTTCAGGCACTTTGATGCACTTTAATTTTTTTTTTTTTTCTGTTTTAGACTATAACAGGATTTCTGTGTGGCAAAATAAAGTTAATATTTGTTGAAAGTTGATTTATATTGCTTTTTTCTTTTGTTAATGTTAACAAGGATACAATTTTAGGTATACTTATACAATTTTTATAGATAATGATCTTATTTATAGTCACCGCGGCGAGTGGGGGGGGGCGCAAAATATTTTCTCTTTCCTAGGGGGGGCTTTGCAAAAAATAATTGAGAAGCACTGCCTTAAACCAACTCAAAATATCTTTAAAACAAAGACCAAATTACTTACAGATGATGCCAAGTCTGAACAAAACCAAAGGGAAAGGCAGAAAGTCCAACCTCATGGTTGAGCACATGCTCACATCATGACTGCACACATGGTAACTGAAAATGAAACTTAAAAGGAACTCCGATTATATTGGCATGTTAGCTCTATATGCTTTATTTTTATGTTAGTAACATAACTATAATATAATTTTTTTGAAAATAATTCCCAGTTTTATATATTTTTAAAAAACTTTATTACGATGCAAATTGCCATTTTTGTTTATGTCGCAATGCATTCTGGGTAGTCACGTAGAATGGTTGCAGCTGTTTTTTTTCTGTCTTATACAAGCCAAGAAGCGAAGCTACGAACTACTGCCATTTGTCAGTGAAAATGCCACATTGCGCGGCTTTTGGATGTAATTTCCAATCAAAGGGAAATAGAGAGCGGGGTAAGCCTCCATAGCTTTCCTAAAGAGGGAAAGTTGAGGAAAAAGTGGGGGCGGCAGCGGCTCAGGAGGTAGAGCAGGTCGTCTAATAACCCGATGGTTGGCGGTTCGCATCATGCTCTCCCCAGATATCCTGCCGTTGTGTCCCTGGGCAAGACACTTCACCCGCATTGCCTCCAGTGCCTATAACACTGGGTATGAATGTGTAAAAATGTTTAAATGCTCGGTGGAGGCCGTTGGCGCGGATTGGCAGCCACATTTCCGTCACCCTATGAGTGTCTATGATCAAGCGCTATAGCGCACGCTTGATAAAGCTGATATACAGTATATATTAATCACGCTATGATAAAGCGCTATATCACTCAAAGCGCACGCTTTGAGTGTCTATGATCAAGCGCTATAGCGCACGCTTGATAAAGGTGATATATATATATTTATCACGCTATGATAAAGCGCTATATCGCTCAAAGCGCACGCTTTGAGTGTCTATGATAAAGCGCTATAGCGCACGCTTGATAAAGCTGATATACAGTATATATATATATTTATCACGCTATGATAAAGCGCTATATCGCTCAAAGCGCATGCTTTGAGTGTCTATGATAAAGCGCTATAGCGCACGCTTCATAAAGCTGATATATACTGTATATATATCCATCCATCCATCCATCTTCTACCGCTTTTCCGGAGGTCCGGGTCGCGGAGGCAGCAGTTCAAGCAGAGAAGCCCAGACTTCCCTCTCCCCAGCCACCTGCTTCAGCTCTTCAGAGGGGATACCAAGGCGTTCCCAGACCAGTTGGGAGACATAATCTCTCCACTGAGTCCTGGGTCTGCCCCGGGGTCTCCTCCCAGTGGGACGTGCCTGAAACACCTCGAGTGGGAGGCGTCCAGGAGGCATCCTAATCAGATGCCCGTACCACCTCAACTGACTCCTTTCAATGTGGAGGAGCAGCGGTTCTACTCTGAGCCTCTCCCGGACGACTGAGCTCCTCACCCTATCTCTGAGGGTGAGTCCAGCAATCCTACGGAGAAAGCTCATTTCAGCCGCTTGTATCCGCGATCTCGTTCTTTCGGTCATTACCCAAAGCTCGTGACCATAGGTGAGAGTAGGAACGTAGATTGATTGGTAAATCGACAGCTTTGCCTTAGAACTAAGCTCCCTCTTCACCACAACAGACTGGTACAACGTCCGCATCACTGCAGATGCTGCTCCAATCCGTCTGTCGATCTCTCGCTCCATTCTCCCCTCACTCGTGAACAAGACCCCAAGATACTTAAATATATATATATATATATATATATATATATATATATATATATATATACAGTATATCACGCTATGATAAAGTGCTATATCGCTCAAAGTGCACGCTTGAGCGTGCGCTTGAGCGATATAGCGTGCGCTTCAGTGTCTCTCTGCTCTGCGAGTGTCTCTCCGCTTTGAGTGTCTCAAGCGTGCACTTGAGGAAGCATTATTTTAAGGTGAAACTTATATATTGCTGATTTACTTACAATAGAATGCTCAAACACAAAAAACTGTCTACAAGCATGATGGGCACTGAACTGATAAACATGGACTCTCAGCAACATAAAGCAATTTCTCTGTTGCTTTCTCAGACTGCGGGTTGAACGTCCATAAGCAGTGCTCCAAAGTCGTTCCAAATGACTGCCAGCCAGATCATCGACATGTCAAGCCAAGCGTGCACTTTGAGCGATATAGTGCTTTATCATAGCGTGATTAATATATATATCAGCTTTATCAAGCATGCGCTATAGCGCTTGATCATAGACATGTCTCAAGTGCACGCTTTGAGCGATATAGCACTTTATCATAGCGTGATAAATATACTGTATATATACTGTATATATATATATATATATATATATATATATATCAGCTTTATCAAGCGTGCGCTATAGCGCTTGATCATAGACATGTCTCAAGCGCACGCTTTGAGCGATATAGTGCTTTATCATAGCATGATTAATATATATATCAGCTTTATCAAGCGTGCGCTATAGCGCTTGATCATAGACACACGCTTTGAGTGTCTCAAGCGCACGTTTTGAGCGATATAGTGCTTTATCATAGCGTGGTTAATATATCAGCTTTATCAAGCGTGCGCTATAGCGCTTGATCATAGACATGTCTCAAGCGCACCCTTTGAGCGATATAGCGCTTTATCATAGCGTGATTAATATATCAGCTTTATCAAGCGTGCGCTGTAGCGTTTGATCATAGACACTCATAAAGTGACGGAAATGTGGCTGCCAATCCGCGCCAACGGCCTCTCCGGCCACCACCAAGCATTTAAACATTTTTACACATTCATACCCAGTGTTATGGGCACTGGAGGCAATGCGGGTGAAGTGTCTTGCCCAGGGACACAACGGCAGGATATCTGGGGAGAGCGTGATGCGAACCGCCAACCATCGGGTTATTAGACAACCTGCTCTACCTCCTGAGCCGCTGCCGCCCCCACTTTTTCCTCAACTTTCCCTCTTTAGGAAAGCTATGGAGGCTTACCCCGCTCTCTTTATTTTCCTTTGATTGGAAATTACATCCAAAAGCCGCGCAATGTGGCATTTTCACTGACAAATGGCAGTAGTTCGTAGCTTCGCTTCTTGGCTTGTATAAGACAGAAAAAACGGCTGCAACCATTCTACGTCACTACCCAGAATGCATTGCGACGTAAACAAAAATGAAGATTTACATCGTAATAAAGTTTTTTAAAAATATATAAAACTGGGAATTATTTTCAAAAAAATTATATTATAGTTATGTTACTAACATAAAAATAAAGCATATAGAGCTAACATGCCAGTATAATCAGAGTTCCTTTTAACTCTACAAAAATGTAGGTTATACCACTTTTAACCACTGTGTGGCAGAAGAGAGCACTTTAACATAAGTGGTTCCATTACACTATGTTTCAGACCAGTAGAGGTTTGAGTCTGAAGTTTGCAGGGTGTTGATGCCATAATTTCCTTTATGCTTTACTTCACTTCTTGGTGACTTGTAGGTGAATGTTCTTGTCTTGTCTATCTGTACACATGAAGCATGTCAGTCAGTGAAAGAGAAATGTGGATGATGGGCACATCATAAACATTAACAGGTGCAGTTTTATATATATTTATATATAACAGTTAGTTCAGACTGAACAATTTGATTGAACAATAGGGATTCCAGGAGTTACTATATTCAATGACAACTGCACTCCAGTTTCACTGGATATGTATCACTCCGCTTCAAAGGTATTCATGTAACTGTTATTTACTAACAGTAATTTACTATCAACTCTCTGACAATTTCAGTACTGTTTTGGATACCTTAATTTCCACAGTTGAGGTGCTGTTTGACAAGAAATTAGATATCCGTGACCCAGAAGTCCCACCCTTTTGAACAAAAACTGTTTCTGCCTACCCATCTACCCTTCTGTCATTAAGCTCTTTAAGCTATCATTAAGCTACTTCATGTCTGTTTAAAAAAACAGCAGTGCTACAGTTTGATTTATCATCTCCATTAACAAACCACAATACCTTTGTGGTGATGGACTCTTTGTTTCATCTGAAAATGTGAAGAAAAGCAAGAAAATGTGCTAAATCGCTACCATACTAACTACTACCAACTGGCTATCTACCGTGGTTCTGACGACCAGCATTGGATACGTTTTGATCTGGGGTCTTCTGCAGTACCGACTCATCAGGTATATGTTTTATAAACACTTGTTACTTTTGCACTTGACAATATTTAATTTGTTTACGTGTGTGTGAAATGGCAATAGATGTCTTCATACTGATTGAGATGTTTAGCAGCAGTTAGTGGCTACATTTAGAAGGGACAATTTTTTCTTAGCTGTGCAAAACAGCTGGTTAAACAAACAAATCATAATATTTTGTCCAGCATTGCTGTCAGCCATACCACAGTTACTGGAGTTACTATATTCATGACACCGTACTTCGTCTCATGTAATATTGCACACACACACACACACACACACACACACACACACACACACACAACTATATATTAGGGGTGTAACAGTATGGCTAAAATCACGGTTCGGTACGTACCTTGGTTTTAACATCACAGTTCAGTTCATTTTCGGTACAGTAAGGAAACAATATGCAAAACATAAAACTGCTTATCTTTTGTATAAGTGGTGTAGGAACAATTAATTATAAGTATGATAAGGTACAAGGATTATTTAATTTATACTTAGAGCTGGGTCTGGATATGGAGGTTTACTTCATGACCACAAACACTCACAAACAAGAGAAAAACACTCGTAGGGGCACCAGTCCAAATTTGGACAATTTATTCATAACTAATCCTTGAACCTTTCATTAGCCAGTCTCAATATTCATGAATTCTTCTGCCGTGACCCAGGAAAGCACACATACAAAAGAAATCAAGCACAAACTTCTATATACCGTTGACACTTTTAATAATCAAACTCAAGTTAAGTGGCATTACATTCAATTGATTTGTAAGCAGGTGAAATTATCAACAAGTATCAAATATCATATTAACTGGTAATGGACTCCTGAGCATAAAGTCTATAGTTACACTTTTGTGGAAACAAGAGAAACCAGATTTTGAATTTGTAACTGTAATGCAATGGGAGACTGTGATGTAACTGTAACAAAATATCCATAAAATTGGGTGCAGTTTTATGGAGAAAATGATAAAAGCTGGTTATATGAAAAAGGCAATTCTGAGTTACTCTACCAAAAAAAACGAGGTTATTGAAAAGGAGAATATTATTTTTCCTTCAGCTTTATAGCTCCTATCGTAGCTTATGGACTAACTTTTAACATGAAAAATTGTTCATATTCAATTAGAATTAGACATCACATTCAGCCCAGCAGATAGAAAGCTGGAGTCTGGCTTATGAACAGCTGTGTCTTCAAAGTCCAGCAATGATCTTGAATGCCAGCAGATGGCAAAAATGGGAAAAGACTGCCCACAGTCCTTCCCAATTGTGGCAGCGGTTCTAGCGTTTAAAGACTCAGCAGAAGGGTGACAGTGGAGCCGGCAGTAGAGTGATCGGCTGGCCTCGGGGCAGGTGTGACGTCTTCTCTTAGGCAACAGATCCTTTCCTGGCCTGCAACTTTGGGATGTCCACCAGCCGACAAGAACCACAGGCTGAAGGAAAAATAATATGTAAAACAGTTCCACCCATGAAATCCTAGTTCTTCTGATGCTGTGGTACGTGGGTGAGGCAGTCTCAAGGGAAAAAATTCAAAAATCACTATCAGTCCACTTTAACGGTGAGTTAAGGAAAATCAATAGAAAAAGTTTAGCAGAATAAACATGCCATCTGAGGAGAGGGAGGAAAACGGCGTTTTGGGGTTTCATTCCAAGTAAGAAGGGTTGAGCTCAATAAGAAAAGATAATCTCTCCTCAGATACCACAAAAAAAAAAAAAAAACAAACAGAAAAAGACTTAACTTCAAGACAATGAAAGACAATGTAGAGAACACAAAAACCACTAGGCCGTTTCTCCCTATTTAACTGAGTGTGATCCTTGGGTCATAACATATGACTGGCAGCAGGAAGAACCAATTATCGGCTATCGTGGGAGATTTGAATGGGCTATGGTCCAATAAGAAAGCTGTCCTTTGTCTATAACAGACCAATAGAATAAAAGGGGGCATCGTCCAACAGAGACAGCCTGGTGAATGGCTGGTACCAGTCAGAAGATTGGCATAAGTTTTTAGAAGGCAAACACACATATTAACTGTGAAATTCACATTATATACTTATATATAAACTCTAAGCTAACTTCAGTGATTCATGACTAACTTTCAGTGAGCATGCACTTTTATAAACTTATCCTTCTATAATTAACATGCATTAGAATAAGGTTCATTTAAGCATTTTCAAGCATGCAACACATTTAAAATCAATGATTAATGAAAAATTTCAAACCAGAATGGTATGTCAAAGTCCCGCTTGATTTTCCAGGGTGTCCTGAAAAAGAAAATAATCTGAGAATTGAGAGTTTTTGTTAAAAGAAAGTCATTTAAATTCATTAACCCCAGTTCAACTTGTAGAGGCAACAGCGAACATATTCCAGAGTTGTCCAAAAGGGGGTTATGTTGAGCTGTGGATAATTCCTAGAGACCTGTGGAATTCGGTCAGGGTATCTGGGATGTTTCAAAAAGTACTTGAAGCATAAAACTGCCTGGTTGGGGAGGAAGTTCCGGGATTTATGATTGCAGACTAATCTGTTCCTGGCACGAAATGGGAGCCTTATCATCCTTTTGACCATGGAATGTGTTTTCAAACTGTGGTTCTTAGGTGAAGGAAACAATTCTTGACCAGACTTTTGGGTGAAACAGTTTCTTTAAGGTGAAGAGCGATTTTATAGATTGGAGCCAAAGGAATTGATGCTACAGGGGGAATAGCTTTACTGGCAAAAAAAAAAAAAAACAACAACAAAAAACTGCAAACTGCCAGCAGTAAATTCTCCAATAAAAAATATTCTCAAATAAAAAAAATTAAAAATGGTGTAGCACCTTGTGTGAGCCAGATTATCTAGCATCTCAGACAGGAGACAGTGATAAGCTTGGGAGAACAAAGAGCAGGAGATTCCTGGTGAGATAGCAGGAAGGAGTCAGGGATGAAGGTTGTTGAATGCAGTGTGACGCAAATGTCATGTTGTGTGTGATGGAAATGCCATGAAACTTAAGGGGAGAGTTTCTGCTTGAGAGTTCATTCTGTTCTGTGCTTGAAAGATGTGAGTGTGTAATAAATCGTCTGAAATGAATCTGCCTGTGATTTCACACACTCCACACTGGTGACCCAAGACGTATTATGGAACACGAGGCAAGATCCCCGGAGCCGGCCCGGTCAGGAAGCTACAGCGAGGCGGCAGCCATCCCACAGACAGCCCGGACTGGAACCTACAGCCACGCATGTGCGGTTTCAGTCAAGCTACCGGATTTCTGGCAGCACAACCCGCGCTCTTGGTTCCACCTCACCGAGGCCCAGTTCACCCTCCGGGGAGTAACGGCAGATGATACCAGATTCTACTATGTAGAATGTACTATGTGGTCGCAGCGCTCGATGCCCGCACAGCTCAGCAGGTAGCGAGCCTGCTCGATCAGCCACCAGCCAGCAGCAAATACGAGACGCTCAAGGCTGCGCTCATCCAGCGCTACACGCTCTCGGACTGTGAGAGAGCGGAGAGGCTCCTGACGCGGACCGAGTTAGGAGATGGTTCGGCTGTAGACCTGATGGAGAAGATGCTGGCGTTGATGGGCACGGACGACGGGCACTTTCTGTTTGCCCACCTCTTCCTCCGGAACCTTCCGACAGTAGCGAGAGCGGTTCTGGCCAATTCACCGTGGCTGACCGCGCGCGACTCCCGTGCGCTAGCCCAGGAGGCAGACCGGATCATCATCACCACCAGGGCAATCACAGTCAACGCGGCAGCGGCAGAGCCCAGCGAGACGACCAGAGGAAGCGAGGAGCCACCGACGGTAGTAACAGCGGGGGCCAAGGAGCGCCAGAGAGACACGCTCTGTTTCTACCACCGCCGCTTCGGAGAGAAGGCACGCAGATGTGCGCCACCGTGCCAATTCAAGCGCTCGGGAAAACACCAAGGCCGGGGGTCGGTAGCAGCCGCGACCTTCGGTGAAGAGAACAAGCTGCTCTACTTGACGGATGCACGCTCGGGAAGGCATTTCCTCGTGGACACCGGAGCCCAGAAGAGCTTCATCCGGCTGACCTACGCTGACCGGCTGGCAGGATCTAGCGGCCCCGGGATGTTGGCAGCAAACGGCTCGGATATTAAGACCTTTGGTGAGAGGACTCTGCTCTTATCTCTACACGGCCGTACACATGAGTGGACTTTTGTTGTAGCAGCAGTGAATTACCACATACTGGGGGCTGATTTTCTGTGTGCACATGGTTTACTGGTTGATGTTGCTAACAGGCGCCTGGTTAATACACTGTCCTTTGACTCTCTCCCCTGTATAGCTCGAGTGACCCAGCCAACAGCACAAGCCAACGTCACAGCTACAGGCGGTAAGTTCCACACACTGCTCACTCAGTTCCCAGCACTCACGGTCCCGATGTTTTCCGCGGCCATCGCTAAACACGGGGTGGAGCACTTTATCACCACCACCGGGCCGCCCGTTTTTGCAAGACCTCGGCGTCAACCTGGAAAGGTTGGGCATCATCAGGCGCTCCAAAAGCCCATGGGCTTCCCCGCTACACATGGTCCCTAAGGCTGAAGGATTGTGGCTACCGTGCGGGGATTTCCGCAGGTTGAACAACGCCACAGCGCACGACCGCTACCCAATTCCCCACATACAGGATTTTTCCGTTCACCTCGCCGGAGCGCGCATTTTTTCTAAAATAGACCTGGTCCGCGGTTACCACCAAGTCCCAGTGCGCGCTGAGGACATACCCAAAACAGCGGTAATAACTCCGTTCGGTCTATTTGAGTTCCTGCGCATGCCATTCGGGTTAAAACGAGCGGCACAGACATTCCAGCACATGATGGATGCAGTGCTGCGCGATCTCCCGTTTGTGTTCGTCTACCTGGACGATATCCTGGTAGCCAGTGCGTCCGAAGACGAACACGAAACCCACCTCACGACGGTTTTCCGGAGGTTGGAGGAGCACGGGTTAATAATCAACCCGGTGAAATGCCAGTTCGCCGTGATGGGGCACCGCGTCTCTCCTGAAGGAGCGATCCCGCTGCCTGACAAAGTGCGCGCCGTGGCGGATTTTCCCCGGCCTCAGACGGTCAGGGCGCTGCAGGAATTTTTGGGGATGGTGAACTTTTATAACCGTTTCCTTCCCCGCACGGTGCAGCTCATGCAACCATTGTACGCTGCGCTCAAGAAACAGAAACCCACGGATAGGGTCGAATGGGCCCCGGAGCGAGAGCGGGCGTTCTCGGAAGTTAAAGCGGCCCTGGCAAACGCCGCACTGCTGGCACATCCAGACCCGACAGCCCGCGTAGCGCTCACCACCGACCCTTCAGACGTGGCCATAGGGGCTGTCGTGGAGCAGCGCATCGCTGGGGCTTGGCAGCCGCTCGCCTTTTTCAGCAGAACTTTGCGCGACAGCGAACGTAAATACAGCGCGTTCGACAGAGAGTTGCTGGCCCTTCACCTGGCCATACACCACTTCCAGTTCTGGCTGGAAGGGCACAGCTTCACCGCGTTCGTGGACCACTAGCCGCTAACATTTGCGATGGCCAAGGTTTCAGAAGCGTGGTCGGGCCGGCAGCAGAGACAGCTGGCCGCGATCTCAGAGTTTACTACCGATATTCAGCATGTGTCTGGTAAACTGAATGTAGTGGCGGACTGCCTCTCGCGAGCCGTGGTGGCCCCGGTCTGCGTGGGGATAGATTATTCAGCCATGGCCGCGGAACAGATTAGCGATGCAGACGTGCGCACGCTCCAGTCTGGAACAACAGGGTTAAGGCTGGAGAGCAGGGTGCTGCAGGATGGCGCCCCCCCCCCCCCAATCTGCGATGTCTCCACGGGTCACCTGCGTCCGGTGGTCCCGGCCGTGTGGCGCCGCTGCGTGTTTGAGTCGGTTCACACTCTGGCGCACCCAGAAGTGCGCGCGTCGGTCAAAATGGTGGGAAAGAAGTTTGTTTGGCCGAGCCTGCGCAAACAGGTGAAGGAGTTGGCTGCAGCCTGCGTGGTGTGCCAACGAGCCAAAGTACACAGACACACGAAGGCTCCCTTGGAGCCGTTTCGTATTCCGGCTAAGAGGTTCGACCATGTTCACATGGACCTCGTGGGCCCCCTCCCGCCATCACAGGGGTGCACGCACCTCCTGACAATGGTGGACCGCACCACGCGCTGGCCAGAAGCAGTCTCGCTGGCGCCAACCACGCACGCTTTTTTAACAGCATGGGTGGCGCGTTTTGGAGTCCCGTCGGACATTACGTCCGACAGGGGCCCGCAATTTGTTTCCGAACTCTGGTCCGCGATGGCCCGCAGCCTGGGTGTTACAATTCACCGCACAACCGCGTACAACCCACAGGCCAATGGGTTATGCAAGCGTTTTCATAGATCACTGAAAGCAGCACTCAGGGCTTCACTGACGGATGCAAATTGGGTAGACAGGCTGCCATGGGTTTTATTGGGGTTGCGCTCCGTGCCAAAAGAGGATCTGGAAGCTTCCCCGGCAGAGCTCGTTTTTGCGCA
The DNA here is from genome assembly GCA_020510985.1 of Pholidichthys leucotaenia. Taxonomy (NCBI): domain Eukaryota; kingdom Metazoa; phylum Chordata; class Actinopteri; order Cichliformes; family Pholidichthyidae; genus Pholidichthys; species Pholidichthys leucotaenia. The sequence continues at coordinate 247,718,879 of CM035847.1, read as the reverse complement.
GCCACTGCAGCTGCCGGGGAATTTCTGCCAGATAATCCCGCGCTGGGTAGCTCCCCGTCTCAGCTTTTGCAGCGTAGCGCAAACACAGGCACGCTGCCGGGCCCTGCCCACCACAGTTTTCCGCGTGTTTTCGTGCCTAAAACTTTGAAGAGCGCGGAGTTTGTTTTCGTCAGACACGACGCCCACCGCCCTCCATTGCGCCCACCCTATGATGGACCGTTCAGAGTGTTGGAAACAGGGGATAAGCATTTTTTGCTAGACTTGGGGGGTAGGAGGGAAAAAATTGGCATAGACAGATTCAAGCCCACTTTCGTTGTGGCGGACGAGCAAGTGCTGTTGGCTAGGGCCCCTCGGCGTGGAAGACCCCCACGGAGAGCTCCCCAGGGAGACGATTCTCCAGAGCAGCCACACGGACAGACCGAAGTGCCCCCCCCCCCAGCAACAGCCCACCCGCAGTCAGACACACTTCCAGCAGCCCCCCACCCGCGGAGGCGGTAAACCCCAGTTACAGCAGATACGGGAGGAGACGGAAGCCCAAGCAGCATGTGAACTGATGTTCAATTGTTCTATCACAGCATGTGGACTGTTATTCTATTGTCCTATCTAAGATGCTGGGGGGGGGGGGGGTGCCACCTTGTGTGAGCCAGATTAAAAAAGAAACAGAATAATATAACAAAGGGGAAAAAATCCAACAAGGTCAAATTAAACAATAACTCCTCTGATTATACAGTTCAACATAAATTATCCGAAATGGGTGATGGCTGAAGCCGCAGCTTATATTGCCCACCCATGTTCCATCCAAGAATTCAAAAGAAAAACAAAACAAGAGCGATTGCAATTTGGAACAAAGCTAAGACAAAATGTGACAAAAAAAAACAACTAAGTAACAACACAACACAGAGTGGATATGACAATCCTTGTGATTTTACTTGTCGTTTGTATATATGTTTGGAGTATTTCTTCCTTTAGTTTTTGTTTAAATTGTCCAAGCGTTGTACATCATTTTAATTCAGGTCCAAAATCGTTCCATAATCTTACTCCTTGCACTGAAACACAGTGTTGCTTGGTGGTAGTTCTCCCTGAAGGTTTTTGAAATACACATGTTCCTCTGAAATGATATTGTTTCTCCCTTATTTGGAACAACTTTTGGATATTTGCGGGCAGTGATAGATTCTTCACTTTAAACATTATTACTGCAGTTTTAAAGTCAACCAGATCTTTCAACTTGAGAGCTTTTAATTTAAGAAAAAGTGGGTTTGTTGGTTCCCTGTAAGCAGCTTTGTTTATTATTCTAATAGCTCTCTTCTGAAGCATAAAGACTGGGTATATGTTTGTTTTATATGTATTCCCCCATACTTCAGTACAATATGTCATGTATGGGAGTATTAATGAATGATACAAAGTATATAATGTGGATTAAGTCAGCAAATATTTCACTCTGTGTAGTATTGCGATTGATTTAGATATTTTACCTTTAATATAATTAATATATGACTTTCAACACAGTTTATTATCAATTATTACTCCAAGAAATTTAGTTTCAGATACCCTTTCAATCTCTACACCATTTACACTGAGTTTAGATACTAAGTTGTTGTGATGGTTGTTAAAAACTATAAATTTTGTCTTACTTAAACTGAGTGTTAATTTGTTTGAATCAAACCACAGTTTAAGCTTTCCTAATTCCTTTCCGAGTGTATCCAAAAGTTGTTCCAAATTGCTTCCACTGCATAATAGATTAGTGTCATCGGCAAACGATATTAAATCCATTTTTTCCGAGACTTTACATATATCATTTATATACATATTGAATAACAATGGCCCCAAAACTGAACCTTGTGGGACTCCACAAGTAACCTTCAGTAACTGTGAGATTTTGTTACCAACACATACATACTGATATCTGTTCTTTAAGTAACTACATAACCAGGACAGTGCTACCCCCCAATACCACAATTTTGTAGTTTCTTTAATAATAAATTATGATCCACTGTATCAAATGCTTTTTTAAGATCCAGGAATACCCCAACTGAATGCTCTTTATTTTCAAAGGCAGTTGATATTTTTTCCTATAAATTCCATTAGAGCAAATGCAGTTGTCCTCTTGTATCTGAACCCATATTGCTGCTCACACAATAAAGTAGTCTTCATAATGAAGTTGTCAATTCTCTCACAGAATATTTTTTCAAGTATCTTGGAAAATTGCGGCAATAGTGAAACTGGTCTATAGTTTGAAAGTTCCCCTCTGTCACCCGTCTTGTATATCGGAATTACTTTAGCTATTTTCATTGCATTGGGAAATATACCTGTTTGGAGAGACAGGTTACAAATACACGTCAGTGGTTTCACTAAGCATTCAATAATAGTTTTGACTAAGAGCATGTCAATACCATCACAGTCCGTAGATATTTTACTTTTAAACGATTTAACAATTTCAATGACTTCTCTCTCATCTATGTTCTTTATGAAAATGGAGTCTTTTATAGCAGTGTTTTTGCTTATTGTATCACCCGTAGGTGCCGTAATGGGTATTTCTCGGGCAAAATTAGGACCAATGTTAACAAAAAAGTTATTAAATTCATCTGCAGGTGAAACTGAGTCATTTTATTATTTTTTGAAAAATTGGTTGGGTAGCTTGTATTTCTGTTTTTATTTCCAAGAATATTGTTAAGTATTGTCCATGTATTTTTAATATTGTCTCTGTTTTTCTCCAGTTCTTTACTGTAATAGTCTCTTTTACTACATCTCATTATATATGTTAACTTATTTTTGTATGTCTTATACCGTTGCTCTGCTTCTTTTGTCCTTTTCTTTAAAAAAGCTTTATATAATAAATTTTTCTTTTTACACACCTTTTGTAATCCTTTGGTTAACCATGGCTTATCGACAAATTTATGTTTAAGCTTTTTCTTTACTAATGGACAATTTTTTTCATAAAGAGTGGTTACAATGTTCATAAATGTATCATAGGCTTCATTTACATCTGATACATAGACTTTTGTCCAGTCTTGCTTCAGCAAGTCGTCTTTAAAAGAACTGATTGCATTTTGTGATTTGTATCTGAATGATTTTTAAAAAATTTTCTGTATTGGCCCCCGTGTGGCCATGGATAAGTGCAAAGGTTGGCAAATGGTCACTTATATCATTTATCAATAATCCACTTTCTATTTTCTTATCAATAATATTAACAAACAGGTTGTCAATAAGTGTAGCAGTGTGAACTGTGATTCTACTGGGATGTGTTATTGTGGGATATAGACTCATACTGTACATAGAATTCATGAACTCTGTAATTACATTTTGTTGATATGGATTTAGTAAATCAATGTTGAAATCTCCAAAAATTACTACCATTTTCTTACTAGTAATATTATTGTACAGCTCGAAAAATTTATCTCTGAATGTCTCAATGCAAGTTCCCAGCGTTCTACATATACAACTTATAATTAGATTTTTTGTTTTATCTTGGTCAATCTCAACAGTAACACATTCTAAAATCCCTGGTAGTGCAAAGGACATTCCATTTACAAGCTTACACCTATACAGGTCATCAATATACAGTGCAACACCACCACCCTTTTTTTCAGATCTGTTAATATGAAACATTTGATATCCCTCTATTGCCATCAGAGGAGCCTGCTCTTCGTTAAGCCAAGGTTCAGAGACTGCGATAGCTGTAAATTTTCTGTCTAGCTGTTTTAAATAGTCCTGAATCTGTGGAAAGTTTTTGTTAAGACTTCTGCTGTTGAAGTGTATTATTGTTAGTTTACCATCTAGTTGCACTTGACTTTTGAATTGCTTTTCAGTGTAATATTTACAATGATTATGAATATTATTGAAAAAGTGGTTATCAGGATCAATATCATTCTCCATCTCTTGTAGTTTATGTTCAGCATAATGGCATATTTTTAGAGTTTGAATTTCCTCACTCTGTGTCAAATGACTTCCTCCAACTGGGTATAATTGATGTCTACTTAAGTCAGTCATAAGTTTTTTTGTTTGTTTTTTTTGTTTGTTTGTTTTTTTTAAAGTACATTGACATGATATGTCAAAAGAACTATTCTTGCCGTGTGTGTGGATATGGATTATCATAGTCTCTTAATTTTCTTAATCAGTGTTCATCTATATTTATTTAAGTCAATAAGAGCTCTGATTATTATACTCTTTGCTTCCTCAGGTGTTCCATTTAGTTTGATCCAAACTCTACAATTTCTTGTCCATGTTGCCTGTATCTTATTTTGTTTTTTCAGCATCCGTGCTTGCCGTGCTATTTCAGCATTAGTTTTTGTTAGATGTTCATTTAGGTAAACTTCTATTCCCCGTAGCTTTCTGGCCTGCCTCAGTATGTCATTCTTTACCCTTCTGTTCACAAAACGCATCACAATTGATTTCTTTGTTTTATTATCCTTTCTGGGTAAAGCATGACAGGCTGAAATTGCATTTGCTTCAACCTTTATATTTCTACTATCAAGGAACTGAAGCACCTGGTTTTCCAGGGAGACTGATTCGCTTAGGGGAGTCTCCTCACCTCTCATTCCTGCTGTAGCATGAGCATATGATTGATATTTAATGTCTAGTCCACTTATAATTAGATCATCCATACGAGAATATTGTTCAAGATCCTCGACGCGTCGCTCCAAGTCTGCAATTTTTTTGTCTTTTTCCTTAATTGTTAATTTTAATTCTCAGACTTCTTCCATTAGACCTAATAGTTTAACCTGTTGACTAGCCACTTTGGTCAGTTCTTCTGACATGAAGTTCAGAGATTTTTTGATCTCTTCCATTTCCTCCTTCTTTGGTGGCATTTTTACTGACCTGTGGATAGTAAAACAATCTCTGCTGGTGTCACCGGTATCCGATCCGACCGACCTCGAATCCAGCTAGGCCTCAGCTAGCCCCCTCCGCTGCTAGTCCCGCTGCATACCGCCGCTGCAATTGAGCTCCTGTCCAGCCAGGGTACCGGCAGCTCCTCCACCGAGTCCCGCCGCCAACTGCCGCTGTAGCTGAGCTCCGATCCTGCTCCTGTCCAGCTGGGGTCCCAGTAGTTCCTCCGCTGAGCCCCGCCACCTACCGCCGTCTTACTCAGTAGTTCCTCCGCCGAGCCCCGCCGCTGTAACTGGGCTCCGATTCTGGCTCTTATCCGGCTGGGGCCCCAGTGGTCCTCCACTGTTCCCCGTCTCCTACCACCGCTGTACTTGAACTCTGATCCGGCTCCCGTCCAACTGTTGCCTTGGTTAGTCCCTCTGGTGAGCCCCAATCACCGGGAACAGAGTCGCTTCTTTGTGTCGGTGTTAGGTGCTACAACTAGCAATAATAGAGAAGATGAAAAAGAGTAATGTAATTCACTCATTTGCTGCAATTAACACGTTACCAACAGAACTGAAATAGGTCAGCTATCAGCAAACATCATTCAAGAGAGATTATTGTCCAACAGGTAATGTTAGCACATGCTAACAGTTTAATCAGTTTTCTAAAGCTGAGACAGTCCCTCACTGAAAATAAGAAGTGCTAACTTTACTCACTAAAAACTCACAAACCTTACCGGTGTTGTGTTTAGAAGTAGTCCAATATCAGTCATTCTTCACCGGGGAGGAATGCTGCTGACGTCCGCTGACAGGCGGCTGGAGACGGGAAACTGAGAGGAGGAGGGGGCGTGATATGACTGTTACATTTTCTGTCCATCACTCAGTATAGTCCGTGTCGTACCTTGGTATGCGTCTGAACCGTATCATGGGTGGCATACTGAAAAATCTGAATCCGAATACAAGTACCATTACACCCCTAATATATACAGTGGTGTGAAAAAGTGTTTGCCCCCTTCCTGATTTCTCATTTTTTTGTATGTTTGTCACACTTAAATGTTTCAGATCATCAAACAAATTTAAATATTAGACAAAGATAACACAAGTAAACACAAAATGCAGTTTTTAAATGAAGGTGTTTATTATTAAGGGAAAAAAATCCAAACCTACATAGCACTGTGTGAAAAAGTGATCCCCCCCCCCAGTTAAAACATAAATTACCTGTGGTTTATCACATCTTTGGAAAGCTGAGTTCAATTTTTCTAGCCACACCCAGGCCTGATTACTACCACACCTGTTCTCAATCAAGAAATCACTTAAATGGGACGAGCCTGACAAGGTGAAGTAGACCAAAAGATCCTCAAACGCTAGACATCATGCTGTGATCCAAAGAAATTCAGAAACAAATGAAAAACAAAGTAACTGTTTTGTGGTGGCACCTTGCATGGCAGCGACCCCTCTGATTCTAGATATGATTAACATTGTAGATAAGAGAAACATAATTTCATTCTACTGTACATGATTGACTGACAATAAAGTTGGCTTTGTGGAGGAACAAAATAAGTTCAGGTGAGACAGGGCGAGCTGAATGTTTCAGAGTTTTATATTGAGCAAAATGAACAGTTTTGTTTCATTCACTAACCTACTGACAACAACTCAACCAAATTCCAAGTCAAAACATTATCATTTGGAGCATTTATTTACAGAAAATGACATCTGGCCAAAACAACCCTGGTGAAAAAAAAATATATTGAAGTGTATTATTACTATATTCTTTTTTCAAAAATACAAGTTAAATATATTAGAATATACTTGTACTTTCTAAGAATCGCTTTCAAGTATAACGTAAATATATTTATGTAACTGTACTTAAAACATACTTTGTAATAAGTATTTTTTAATACACTATACTGAAATATATTTTTCCAAAAATATATTTCAAATAAAATATATATATATATATATCTAATTGGAAATATACTTCTACTCAAATATTTCATTATACATTTAAAGGCCAAATGTCACGTAATTTTTTTTTTTCTAAATGACAACGAATTTTGATAAAATACACATAGCTTAAACCAAATATTCATACCGGAGACCATATCACCCACCCGTATTTACATAATTGCACAAAATACACCAGGCGAAGGCCCCACCTTGCTCGCTGGCTTGTGACAGCCAATCCAGACCGCGGCCATGATTTTGACGTCACAAATTTCACCCTGGCTGCCCTGCCTATCCACATTCACACTTATCAACATTGGACAATCATGACGGAAAGTGACAGCGATTGTGAACAAATTAGTTTAGTTTTGTCTTTTTTTTTTTGTCTTTGTCAGTGGTTCAGACAGTGACAGACGCATAGAACCTTACAGGTTCGAGCCGTCCGAGACGGAATCAGATGCTTTGTCTGATGACAACAGTTCCGACGATGACCAGAGAGCAGAACCAGTGGAAAATGTCATTGAATTGGACATTAATCGCCTCCAGAATTGGGAAGCCGAAGGGGGTCTGTTGAGGGCGCCCCATAAATATTGATTTTTCAGAAGCCATTATTATTACAGTGGAGGAGAGCCGCTGCTGTCAAGAAATTTACCAGATCAATATGAGTATGGAGGCGCATACCTGTCAAGAGAGACGTTTTCGCCGTATTTTAATACGGGGAAAATGCAATTTTAGCAAATACGGGCGTATTGCCATTTCTGTACGCCCAAAAGAAAAATATACGGGAAAAAAAATTATTGAGTGTGTTGAGGAACACGTCGTGTGTGTGTGACCCCCACAGTTAGGGTGCTGGCAGATGGCTCAGCGGGAGCTATTCTCACTACATTGAGAAGTGTGGACTCAATCATTAGGCTGATGGCCGGGGTGGGCAGATCACTCAGCGGGAGCTATTATCACTACTGTTAGAAGTCATTAGGCATTAGGCCCCACACTTTCAGCTGTCCTGCGGCTGCGGAACAGAAAGGAATCGCCTTCCAAATCCAGAATTCTGCTTTTTTTATTTTGAGCCGGACGCTGAGTTGTGTTGTTATTGTCAAATATCCATGAATCCTTAAAATATTTGACAATAACAACACGAATTACATTTAAAACATTTCCCAGAAAAGTGTCCCTTATTACCCCGCCGTCCCTTATAGCCGCGTTTTACGGTATTAAAATACGGCGAAAACGTATCACTTGACAGGTATGAAAACATTTCCCAGAAAAGTGTCCCTTATTACCCAGCTGTCCCTTATAGCCCCGTTTTAAGGTATGGGTGAAATATCCAATTTTTTCTTTCTTGTTGCTCACTTCAATCTTCCAGTCTCCATATAAACAATCAATCGGGATACCCCAAGCATCAAACTAGGGTACAATCAATTTCGTCACTTCCGCCTTCTTCCCCAGGCGATTCCGGGGGTCGTGAGTAGGAACGTCAGGCCAAGCGCGGCAGTTTTAAATTAACGAATATTCCGGAGTTACTGAAGCATATGCACCAAGACCCGAACGGATCGGTTCCCTTTTATATCTAGTTTCAAGACATTTTAAGGACCCTGTTACGTGACATTTGGCCTTTAATTATAATTATTTAAAAATGTTTTCTCTGTTTGTAGTCTTTGATTGAGGTTCAACATGCTGTGCCAACTATGGCTGAGATAATTGACTGTCTTCGTGGTATGTATAAAGGCTCTTATGGAAATATATTTGTATTCTTATTTGTAAACGTGGCTTATGTAATCCTGCTGTTACCTTCTTTATTCTGCTTTTGAAGAACTCCCAGAGACATTGAAATTGATGAAGGATTGCATTGCAAAAGTTAATGCTTCAATTGTAGGGAGCTTGAAATAAGGAAGCAAAGTGATTTTATAAATCAGGTTTATTGTCGGCTTCCAATCCCCAACATGTCTCATCTCAATGCAGAAGCAGAAAAGAGGCTGAGCGCAGTCAGACCTTAATACTTATACATCACATAACAAAAGCCGACATCACACATCCTTGTTATCTCCTTCCATTGTCCTCTCATTCCTCCACCTGACCCTGGGGGGGTCAGGAAGTCCATTCAGGTCTCCACCGCTGCGTCTCCGTCTCCTCGTTGATCTCTGCCGGTGGTCTAGACCTATTGTCCTGCTCTGAGACGTGAGGTCATTCTACATATGCAATCTCTAAACATTCCTCTTGTGTCTATACATATGTAGGCATGGATATATGAACAATATAAGCCACAGCCCCCCCAAACGTCTAAGAAAAGGACAATACAATTAAGTTCACAGCCTATGGCAGTCCTTCTCAAATAGTGGGGCGCGCCCCGATGCCAGGGGGGGGCGCGTATGACCCCAGGGAACAGGCTTTGCTTTTGCCAAGTAAAATGTAATTGCACATCCACGGCAGCAGGTGGTGCAGTGGCGCTCTCATTGTCAAAGTCTGTGCGGGAGTTTAAAACTTTTTAAATTGCTGTCAACAAACCCCTCGAGAGACACCATGGAGAAATATTTAACAGTAACGAAAAGAAAGGCGGAGAGAGACAGAGGTAAAGAGACAAATGAAAGTCTCCCAAAAGCTAAGACGAGGAAATATGACGAAGCTTATCTAGCGCTTGGCTTCACTGTGACTACGGTGGGAGACGAGGAAAGACCGGTGTGTTCACTGTGTCTGAAAATGTTGGCAGCGGACAGCATGAAGCCAAATAAATTAAGACGTCACCTACAGACATTACATCCTCAACACGTTGATAAGCCGCTTGATTTTTTTCAGCGAAAACGTGCGGAGTACGGCCAACAATCATTCCGCTTTGTGAACGCTACATCAGTAAACCAGCGAGCACTTTTAGCATCATTTAAAGTGGCGTACCAAATTGCGCAGTGCAAAAAACTTTACTTCATTAATGTGATTTAGAAAAAAATCAGCACAATGTTTTATACCTTTTTCTTCATACTAAAATGTTAAATATATTGGTGCTCCTGTGTTAATGTTCCAGATCAATTTACATTTAATATTATTTATTGAATTATTTTTCTCAGCATCAAATGGTTCAGTTGGTCAAAAATGTTTCTAGTTTAAATAAGGATTGACATATTTTTTATTTCAGGCACTTTGATGCACTTTAATTTTTTTTTTTCTGTTTTAGACTATAACAGGGTTTCTGTGTGGCAAAATAAAGTTAATATTTGTTGAAAGTTGATTTATATTGCTTTTTTCTTTTGTTAATGTTAAAAAGGATACAATTTTAGGTATACTTATACAATTTTTATAGATAATGATCTTATTTATAGTCACCGCGGCGAGTGGGGGGGGGCGCGAAATATTTTCTCTTTCCTAGGGGGGGCTTTGCAAAAAATAATTGAGAAGCACTGGCCTATGGTAACATCCATGACATACTATACCGTTATTCACATCAAAAGGAAAAGACGAAAAAAATATCCTCAGCAGCCACGCCAACCTTCAAGCTATACGGCATGATCATGTTAAAAATTCAGTGATAACAGCAACAGTATAGTCTATGTTATATGTCAGCCCTAAAACTGCTACGGCAAACTTTGACAGCATAGCTTAAAACCCCTTGTCAATTTTACATCAGTCTATGTGTCGTCTGGGTTTCAATCTTCTCCCAAATCTGCTGTACGCCTGCCTCGGCGTCCTGGCGGCACCGTCCTGTAAGGAATCTGCAGCTTGGGGAGAAGGGTGGTTATTTGGTCCCTGCGGGGGGGCTGAGGTGTGTCTCTTGGGGGGTCTACCCCGTCGAGGTGCTCTCGCCACCCGTGCAGGTTCGTCGCTCAACATGAAGGCAGGCTTAAGTCTGTCAATGCTGACTGTTTCTTCTCTGTCCCCTAAATCAAGCACAAAATGCTTATCACCAGGTTCCAGCACTCTATATGGTCCGTCATATGGTGGGCGGAGGGTTGGTTTTAAAGCTTCATGCCTAACAAAAACGAACTCGGCATTTTTCAAAGCTTGGGGAACAAAAACCCGCGGAAAAGAGTGATGTATGGGTCCGAGGAGCGTGTTCGGTCCCGTGCTGCTTAGGGGCCTCAGGGCTGGGAGGCGCCCGGGCTCTGGATGTTCTGGTAAGAACTTACCCGGGAGCATGAGAGGTTGTGCGAAAACTAATTCTGCCGGGGAGGCGTCTAGATCCTCCTTAGGCGCAGAACGCAACCCCAATAAAACCCACGGAAGTTTGTTTACCCAATCTGCATCCGTCAGTGAGGCCCTGAGGGTGGCCTTTAAAGATCTATGAAAACGCTCGCATAAACCGTTAGCCTGAGGGTGATACGCGGTGGTGCGATGAATTGTCGCTCCTAAGCTGCTGGCCATGGCTGACCAGAGCTCTGAGACAAATTGGGGCCCCCTATCGGACGTGATGTCCGACGGGACACCAAAACGCGCCACCCAGGTTGTTAAAAAAACGCGAGCGACTTCCGCAGCCGTGGTTGACACCAGCGGGACCGCTTCTGGCCAGCGTGTGGTCCGGTCTACCATTGTTAAAAGGTGTGTGAACCCCTGGGACGACAGTAGTGGGCCCACGAGGTCGACATGTACGTGGTCAAACCTCCTGGCCGGGATTCGGAAGGGTTCCAGAGGGGCTTTCGTGTGCTTGTGAATTTTGGCGCGTTGGCAAGACATGCAAGTTCTCGCCCACTCCTTTACGTTTTTACGCAGGCCTGGCCAAACAAACTTCTCCGCGACCATTTTCTGAGGGAGTGCACCGAGTCAAAAACGCGGCGGCGCCACGCGGCTGGAACTACCGGGCGAGGTCGACCGGTTGACACGTCGCAGATTAGGGGGGGCACATGTCACACACATGTATGTGTATCATGCCCGAGTACACACACTTTTTTAATTGTACTTGGCCAGCCGTAGCCCACCGGGAGATTTGAACTCACGCCTCCCGCTCCGGAGTCCCGCACTCTACCTGTTTCACCAATAGGGTCAACCCCTTTGGCAAGCCAAGTGGGCGCTTATATATTGACTCTGCTACACACACCGTCACACAAACCCCTTTCCTCCAGCCTTAACCCTGTTGGTCCAGACTGGAGCGCGCACACGTCCGCGTCACTGCTTTGTTCCGCTGCCATGGCCGCGTAATCTATCCCTACGTGAATTGGGGCCGCGTATGCGTCCGCGTTGGCCATGTGCTCTGCGGCTGCGGTAGTATAATCTGCTTCCGCGTGCCCTGACGATGTCATGGCGCGGGAGAGGCAATCTGCCACCAAATTAAGTTTGCCTGCTACGTGTCGAATGCCTGTGGTAAACTCTGAAATTGCGGCCAGCTGCCTTTGTTGCCGGCCCGACCACGGTTCTGAAATTTTAGACATCGCGAAAGTGAGTGGTTTGTGGTCGACAAAAGCCGTGAAGCGCCGCCCTTCCAGCCAGAGCTGGAAATGTCAGATGGATAAATGAAGCGCTAGCAGCTCTCTGTCAAAAGTGCTGTATTTGCGCTCGGTTTCGTTTAAAGATTTGCTAAAAAATGCTAGCGGTTGCCAAGTTCCGTCAACATGTTGTTCCACGACCGCCTCTATGGCCAGGTTTGAAGCGTCTGTGGTAAGCGCTATGCGGGCCGAGGGGTTGGGGTGGACCAACAATGCGGCATCCGCTAGTGCTCTTTTTACTTCCGCGAACGCGCGTTCCCGCTCCGGGGACCATTCAACCGCGTTGGAAGGCTTTTGTTTTCTGAGCGCGGCATATAGGGGCTGCATGAGTTGAGCTGCGCGGGGGAGGAAACGGTTGTAAAAATTTACCATTCCTAAAAATTCCTGCAGCGATCTGACCGTTTGTGGTCGGGGGAAATTTGCCACTGCGCGCACTTTGTCCAGTAATGGGACTGCCCCTTCTGGTGAAACTCTGTGTCCCAAAAAATCAATCTGTGACACGCCGAATCGGCATTTGGCTGGGTTAATTATTAACCCGTGCTCTTCCAGCCTCTGAAAAACCGTAGTGAGGTGTTGTTCGTATTCTTCCTCAGACGTGCTGGCTACCAGAATATCGTCGAGGTAGACGAACACGAAAGGGAGGTCGTGTAACACAGCGTCCATCATACGCTGAAAAGTTTGTGCAGCGCCTTTGAGGCCAAAAGGCATTCGTAAAAATTCAAAAAGACCAAAAGGGGTTATTACGGCCTTTTTAGGGACGTCTTCAGGTCGGACCGGAACTTGGTGGTAGCCGCGGACCAGGTCTATTTTAGAAAAAATGCGCGCACCCGCCAGATGTAGTGAAAAATCCTGAATGTGAGGGACTGGGTAGTGGTCATGTGCTGTAGCATTGTTTAATCTGCGATAATCACTGCAAGGTCTCCAGGAACCGTCGGTTTTCGGGACCATGTGCAGTGGCGAGGCCCATGGGCTTTTCGAGCGCCGAATAATGCCCAGTTTTTCCAGGCCAGCGAACTCGTCGCGTGCTATTGCGAGCTTGGTCGCGTCTAAGCGCCGAGCTTTAGCGAACACAGGTGGGCCCGTTGTGGGAATGAAGTGTTCCACCCCGTGTTTCGCTACTGTTGCCGAAAATTTGGGAACTGTGAGTGCTGGAAATTGGGTGAGGAGTTGGTCAAACTTACCTCCTGCTGTGGCGACGCTGGCCTGCACGGGTGGTGGGGACACTCGAGCTGAACAGGGGATAGAAGAAAATGACAGTGCATTGATTAAGCGTCTGCAAGATCGACTAACAACCCATGTGCACATAAGAAATCAGCGCCCAACAAGTTAAAACTCACCGCCGCTATAATAAAGGTCCACCTATAGTTGCGGCCGTGTATGGACAGAGGCAGGGTTCTTTCACCAAAAGTGTTGATGGTCGAGCCGTTAGCTGCCGTCGCTCCGTTTCTACAGGGTCCCGTTGTCCAGTCTGCGTAGGACGGGGTGATGAAGCTCACCTGAGCTCCGGTGTCAATGAGGAACTGTCTCCCGGAGCGTCCGTCAGTCACGTAGAGCAGCTTGTTTGTCTCGCCGAGAGCCGTAGCTGCTAATCGGTTCCCGGCTTTGAAGTTTCCCGAGCTCTTGAAACTACAGGGGGGCACGCATTTGTATGCCCTCTCGGCGAAGCGTCGATGGTAGTAGCAGAGGTCGTCCCGTTTGTTGCGCCTTGGTCGCGTCGCTGCCATGGTGGGCGGGTTCTGCTCCATTGCCTCTGATTCCCCGATGCTCTGGGCTTCTACGCAGAGATCTGCCGATGCTGCTGTGGCCATCTGCTCGCCGCAGGAGTTGAGGAGCCGCTGCGCTTCTCGGGCTAGCGTGCGGAAGTCGTGCTGGGTCTTACATTGCATGTTGGCCAAGGTCCCTCTCATGTGCGTCGGAAGAGTGCTGAGGAAGATGTGTTGGAAGAGGAAGTTGTCGTTGTCTGCCTCCCTCAGCTGCAGCATGTCTTCCATGAGGGCCATCGGTCTGCGCCCCCCGTGGCCGTAAATCGCCAGTATTCTCCCGGCTCTTTCCTCGGCCGAGGGAACGAAACTCTCGATGAGGGTCGCCTTCAGTTCCTTGTACTTGTTTGTCGTTGACGGGCGGCTGCTGTATCATGCTCCACGCGCATCGTGCTGTGGTGGCATCGAGTCTGGCGACGATGTGGTAGAATTTGGTTTCGTCAGCCGTCACCCCCGCGAGTGCAAACTGAGCCTCAGCCTGCTTGAACCACGAGTTTGGGTCATTCTGCCAGAACTCTGGGAGTTTGACGGCGACGGCGCTTGCTTGGGCCGCCTCCGACAAGTCTGCAGTGCGAGAACGCCTTTCCTCCGTTCTCACGACAGGGTTGGGGACGGCGCTTGCTTGGGCCGTCTCTGACGATTCTGCTGCGGGGGGACGTCTTTCATCCGTTTCCATGTCAGGGTTGGCGACGGCGCTTGTTTGGGTCGCCTCTGACGAGCCTGTAGCGGGAGAACGTCTTTCGTCCATTCTCACGTCTGGTCACCAATGTAGGGAGCTTGAAATAAGGAAGCGAAGTGATTTTATAAATCAGGTTTATTATCGGCTTCCAATCCCCAACATGTCTCATCTCAATGCAGAAGCAGAAAAGAGGCTGAGCGCAGTCAGACCTTCATACTTATACATCACATAACAAAAGCTGACATCACACATCCTTGTTATCTCCTTCCATTGTCCTCTCATTCCTCCACCTGACCCTGGGGGTTCAGGAAGTCCATTCAGGTCTCCACCGCTGCGTCTCCGTCTCCTCGTCGATCTCTGCCGGTGGTCTAGACCTATTGTCCTGCTCTGAGACGTGAGGTCATTCTACATATGCAATCTCTAAACATTCCTCTTGTGTCTATACATATGTAGGCATGGATATATGAACAATATAAGCCACATCAATGACACATGTCTCAGACAATTCAATGTCAATTTCTATGTCATCGGCAATGTCTTCATCAGAGAGTGAAGCGGAGATGGTGTGGTCTATATTAATCATATATCCCATAACCTACATATGTATAAGCATGTGAGAATGTTTGGTGATTACATATGTAAAGCGACTTCACACCTCAGAACAGGACAAAGAGGTCTCAACCGCCAGCGGGGATCAAAGAGCATCCGAGGCACTGCGGTGGAGACCAGATCGATCGCCCTGACCTCCCAAGGCCAGGTGGAGGGATACGGAGACAAAGGAGGGGGATTAAGATAATGTGGGATGTCAGCTTTGATATGCATGTCTTTTGTTATGTGTAGGTATAAGTATGTAGAGCTGAATATGTTCTGCCTCTTTCTACTTCTGCTTCTGCACTGAGATGAGACTTGTTAGAGGAGCGAAGCTGTTAATAAATTTTGGTTTATAAGTCGCATCGCCTCGTTATTCCAAGCTCCTCTACACTGGTGACCCTGACGCGAGGATGGACCAGAGGCGTTCCCCTGCGATTGACTCATCTGAGGCGACCCAGGCAGACGCCGGCGCCCATGCAGACAGGGGAACGGATGAAAGACGTTCCCCCACGGCAGAAGAGAGGGCTCAACCGAGCACCAGCCCCGCCGTGAGAGCAGAAGAAAGGCGCTCTCACCCGGCGGACACATCAAGGACGGCCCACACAAGCGGCGTCACCGTCAAGCTGCCAGAATTCTGGCAAGAAGACCCGAGCTCGTGGTTCCAGCAAGCTGAGGCTCAGTTTGCACTGGCGGGCATAACGGCGGACGAGACGAAGTTTTATCACATCGTCGCCAAACTCGACGCAGCCACGTCAAGATGCGCGTGGAGCATAATCCGACAGCCGCCTGCCTATGACAAATACAGAGAGCTGAAGGCGACCATCGTTGAGAACTTCGTCCCCTCAGCCGAGGAGAGAGCAGAGAAGATTCTGGCAATCTACGGCCACAGAGGATGCAGACCCAAGGCCCTCATGGAGGACATGCTGCAGCTCAAGGAGGAGGACAACGACATCTTCCTCTTCCAACACATCTTCCTCAGCACTCTGCCGCCACACATGAGAGGGACGCTGATCAACATGCGGTGCAGCACCCAGCAGGACTTACGCGCGCTGGCCCGAGAAGCGCAGCGACTCACCAACTCCTGCAGGGAACAGGTGGCCACAGCAGCATCTGCAGATGCCCAGAGCAACGGAGAACCACAGACAACCGAGCAGAGCCCACCCACCATGGCGGCAACACGACCAAGACGCAGCAGGCGGAACGACATCTGCTATTACCACCACCGTTTCGCCGAGGGGGCGTACAAATGCGTTCCCCCCTGCAAGTTCAAAAGTTCAGGAAAACGCCCAAACTGAGAACCGTTAACGGCTGCGGTTCTTGGCGAAAAAAATAAACTTCTTTATGTGACTGACGGACACACCGGCAAACAGTTCCTAATTGACACTGGAGCTCAACTGAGTTTTATCATGCCCTCCCACGCAGACCGGGCCATGGGCCCCCAGGGCAATGGAGCAGTGGCAGCCAACGACTCCATCATCGACACTTATGGTGAAAGGAACCTGCCCCTCTGCATTCATGGCCGCAACTACAGATGGACATTTGTTGTAGCGGCAGTGAGTTTTAACTTGTTGGGCGTGGATTTTTTGTGTGCACATGGGTTATTAGTCGATCTAGCAAACAGATGCTTGGTTAATGCACTGTCATTTGCTTCTATTCCCTGCTCAGCTCGAGTTTCTCCACCACCCGTGCAGGCCAGCGTCACTACAGCAGGAGGTAAGTTTGATCAACTCCTCACCCAATTTCCAGCACTCACAATTCCCAAATTCTCAGCTACAGTGGCTAAGCACGGGGTCGAACACTTTATTCCCACAATGGGCCCACCCGTATTCGCCAAAGCTCGGCGCTTAGACGCGACCAAGCTTGCCATAGCTCGGGACGAGTTTACCACCCTTGAAAAACTAGGCATTATCAGACGCTCAAAAAGCCCCTGGGCATCGCCACTACACATGGTCCCGAAATCCGACGGTTCTTGGAGACCGTGCGGCGATTACCGCAGATTAAACAATGCGACAGCGCATGACCGCTACCCAATTCCTCACATCCAAGATTTTTCACTACATCTGGCGGGTGCGTGCATTTTTTCTAAAATAGACCTGGTCCGTGGCTATCACCAAGTCCCCGTTCGAGCAGAAGACATTCCTAAAACAGCTGTAATAACCCCCTTCGGTCTTTTTGAATTTTTGCGGATGCCTTTTGGCCTCAAAGGCGTTGCTCAAACCTTTCAGCGGATGATGGACGCGGTATTACGCGACCTCCCTTTCGTGTTCGTCTACCTCGATGATATGCTGGTAGCCAGCTCGTCGGAGGAAGAACACGAACAGCATCTCACTATGGTTTTTCAGAGACTAGAAGAGCACGGGTTAATAATCAATCCAGCCAAATGCAAATTCGGCGTGTCACAAATTGATTTTTTGGGACACAGAGTTTCACCGAAGGGGGCAGTTCCGCTGCCAGACAAAGTTCGCGCAGTAAAAAATTTTCCACGGCCACAAACAGTCAAATCGCTGCAAGAATTTTTGGGAATGGTTAATTTTTACAACTGTTTCCTCCCCCGCGCAGCTCAGCTCATGCAGCCCCTATATGACGTGCTCAGAAAACAAAAACCTTCCAACGCGGTCGAATGGACCCCGGAGCGCGAACGCGCCTTCGCGGAAGTAAAAAGTGCCCTAGCTAACGCAACATTGTTAGTTCACCCTGATCCCTTGGCCCGCATTGCGCTAACCACAGACGCTTCAGACCTGGCCATAGGGGTGGTTGTAGAACAACACGTTGGCGGAACTTGGCAACCTTTGGCATTTTTCAGCAAATCGTTAAACCAAACTGAGCGTAAATACAGCACTTTTGACAGGGAGCTGCTAGCGCTTCATTTATCCATCCGCTACTTCCAGTTCTGGTTGGAGGGGCGGCGTTTCACGGCTTTTGTAGACCACAAACCGCTCACCTTTGCGATGGCTAAAATTTCCGAACCGTGGTCAGGCAGGCATCAAAGACAGCTAGCTGCGATTTCAGAGTTCACCACAGACATTCGACATGTGGCAGGCAAACTTAATGTGGTAGCAGACTGCCTCTCTCGCGCTGTGACATCGCCAGAGCGCGAGGAGACAGATTATACTACCTCAGCCGCAGAACTCTTCGCCAACTCGGACACATACGCGGCCCCAATCCACGTAGGGATAGATTACGCAGCCATGGCGGAGGAGCAAAGTAGTGACGCAGACGTGCGCGCACTCCTGTCTAGGCCAACAGGGTTAAGGCTGGAGGAAAGGGGTTTACGCGACGGTGTGCCCCCCCTAATATGCGACATCTCAACCGGCCGACCTCGCCCGGTAGTCCCAGCTGCATGGCGCCGCCGTATTTTCGACTCAATTCACTCCCTCGCGCACCCGGGTGTGCGCGCTTCGGTTAAAATGGTCGCCGAAAAGTTTGTGTGGCCCGGCCTGCGCAAAAACCTAAAAGAATGGGCAAAGACTTGTATGTCTTGTCAGCGCGCCAAAATACACAAACACACAAAAGCCCCTCTAGAGCCTTTTCGAATCCCAGCTAGAAGGTTCGACCACGTTCATGTCGACCTCGTGGGACCACTACCTTCCTCCCAAGGTTTCACTCACCTGTTAACAATGATAGACCATACTACGCGCTGGCCTGAGGCGGTCCCTCTGGCGTCAACCACAGCGGAGGAAGTCGCTCGCGTTTTTTTAACAAACTGGGTGGCACGTTTCGGCGTCCCATCGGACATCACGTCCGATAGAGGGCCTCAATTTGTCTCTGAGCTTTGGTCAGCCATGGCCAGCAGCTTAGGAGCGACAATTCACCGCACCACCGCTTATCACCCTCAGGCTAATGGGTTATGCGAGCGTTTTCACAGATCTTTAAAGGCCGCCCTCAGAGCCTCACTAACGGACACAAATTGGGTAAATAAACTTCCCTGGGTTTTATTGGGATTGCGTGCTGCGCCTAAAGAGGATCTAGATGCCTCCCCAGCAGAATTAGTTTTTGCACAACCTCTCAGGCTCCCAGGTGAGTTTTTACCAGAGAACCCAGAGCCAGGGCATCTTCCAGCCCCGAGGCTTTTAGGCAGCAACGGACCGGACACTCTCCCCGGACCGGCACATCACTCTTTTCCACGGGTTTTTGTTCCCCAAGCTTTGAAAAGCGCTGAATTCGTTTTTGTTAGGCATGAAGCTTTAAAACCAACCCTCCGTCCACCATACGACGGACCTTTCAGAGTGCTGGAACCTGGTGATAAGCATTTTGTGCTTGATTTAGGGGACAGAAAAGAAACAGTCAGCATTGACAGACTTAAACCTGCCTTCTTGTTGAGAAACGAACCTGCACGGTTGGCGAGAGCACCTCGGCGGGGTAGACCCCCCAAGAGAAAAGACTCAGCCCCCCTGCAGGGAACAAATAATCACTCTCCTCCCCAAGCTGCAGATTCCTTACAGGAAGGTCCCACCAGGACGCCCAAGCGGACCCACAGCAGATTCGGGAGAAGATTTAAACCCAGACGGCACAGGGACTGATGCAAACTACTCAAAAGTTGTTCACTAATTGTGCTGTGACAGTTTAAGACTGACTTGTGATATTACTACACTGTTATGATTACCACTGAATTCTCTACAGGAGCTTAGCTGCTGGAAAGTTTCTTCCTTGTCAAGAGGTGTAGCAGTTAGTATGTCATAATAATTATCTTAAACTGTGAATTTTTCTATTGTCCTTTTCTTAGTCGTTTGGGGGGGCTGTGGTCTATACACTAGAAGTCCCAGAGAGGGGCCATTTGGCCTTTTTGGCTAGAAAACCCATAGGGGGACCATCAAGTGGCCACAAGAGGGCTAATGTCTGGGACTTCTAGTTAATCATATATCCCATAACCTACATATGTATAAGCATGTGAGAATGTTTGGTGATTACATATGTAAAGCGACTTCACACCTCAGAACAGGACAAAGAGGTCTCAACCGCCAGCGGGGATCAAAGAGCATCCGAGGCACTGCGGTGGAGACCAGATCGATCGCCCTGACCTCCCAAGGCCAGGTGGAGGGATACGGAGACAAAGGAGGGGGATTAAGATAATGTGGGGGATGTCAGCTTTGATATGCATGTCTTTTGTTATGTGTAGGTATAAGTATGTAGAGCTGAATATGTTCTGCCTCTTTCTACTTCTGCTTCTGCACTGAGATGAGACTTGTTAGAGGAGCGAAGCTGTTAATAAACTTTGGTTTATAAGTCGCATCGCCTCGTTATTCCAAGCTCCTCTCCAGATGGTAAGTTTCATTTCATATCAAATTGTATACAATATGTTTGCTTCAAATTGATGTGTTTGAATCAAAAATGTGTAACACACAATGTCACTTTTATTATCTTTATCTGTACAGCACTTCTTACCTGGGAAGTCGGTGGCTGTTTCCAAAAGGACTTTCCTACGTTTAAACCGCACAAGGATGACTGTTTTCGCACAAGAACTGGCCGTTCTGATTTTTTCAAAGGACACTCTGGCAAATTCCACACTAACCGGGAGAAATGGAAGAGGAGATATGACCAAAGGCCAGCTTGATGTAGCCAAGGTGCAGGCCATTACAGGTAATTTCAACTGTGTAACCAGACATACCTTTAAACTATAGAGCATGTAGAGTGAATAAAACTAATTCTTTCATTGTCTTGGGTGATTTGTCATGTGAAACGATCTCCTTATACATTTTAGTACATAGCAGTACAAAAACGTGGTTTATATACTTAAAATCTGTATTAACTAACTAACCTGCACTTATATAGCGCTTTTCTAGTCACAAAGACCACTCAAAGCGCTTTCATTAATACTTAACCCTCTATTCTAAGGGCCTATAGGAAACAAATATCTAGGGACAATTTAGAACAGCCAATTAACCTAACATGCATGTTTTTGGCATGTGGGAGGAAACCGGAGAAATCCCGGAGTAAACCCACGCAACACGGGGAGAACATGCAAACTCCACACAGATCACTGTTGGTCGGGGGCTGGGATCGAACCCACGATCCCACGATCCCCACAATCCCCCGGCCAAGGGTAAACTGTGCTGCCGCAGTGCTAACCACTGCGCCACCGTGCAGCCAACTTATTAAGTAAGTTTTCTTTTGCAGACGCGGTGATTGAGGAGTTTCCCGGAACCACAGTGTCTGAGGTGCGAGCTGCACTACGCAGGAAGTGCAACAATGAACATTTTTCACATAAGAGGCCATAAATGTTTCGTGTAAGGTCTGATTGTTTCTTTTTCTACCCATTGTTAAGGGCTGTTTGCCAAAAAGGGTAAAAAAAAAAAGTTTTGTTATTTGTACATTTGTTTTCATGCTACCAGGTACCAAGCAACACCACATAAGTTTTGACAAAAAGTGGTGATGAATGTGTTCAGTTTATCTCTTGTCTAGCAGTTCTTAATGTGCTTCTAAGCTCCGGGAGGGCTGCTCTTTTCAGATGCCGCTCACTCTGAGGATATGCTTGATGTTATTGTCTACAAGTTTGGAAAATTAGGTGTGTGGGAGAGAAATATTGAATTTTTGCCTATGGATTTGAGGCTGAAATCAGCAAAGGGAAGAACTTTGAAAAAAATAAATGAAATTAATTTCTTTACATCAAAATGTCGGTCCAAGGGGTCAGTAATAAATAAATAAAAACTATTTAAATAAATAAAAACCGGCTGCACGGTGGCGCAGTGGTTAGCACTGCGGCAGCACAGTTTACCCTTGGCCGGGGGATCGTGGGGATCGTGGGTTCGATCCCAGCCCCCGACCAACAGTGATCTGTGTGGATTTTGCATGTTCTCCCCATGTATGCGTGGGATTTCTCCGGTTTCCTCCCACATGCCAAAAACATGCAGGTTAGGTTAATTGGAGACTCTAAAGTGGCCCTTGGTGTGAATGTGTGTGTGAATGGTTAAGGGATGGCGCCGTATTGTGGCTGCTTCATCCATCCAGGTGGTGGATGACCCTCAATTTCTGTAAAGCGTCTTTGAGTATCTATGATAAAGCGCTATATAAATCTGATGCATTGATTGATTGACTAATATGCATTCTATTAAATTTATTTCAACTTGCAGACAATGACATTAAGGGGACACTTCAGACCAGAGTCATGTGAAGTGACAGCACTAACTCATTTGAGATTATTCTACTTTTTGCATAATTCACTTCTCGAGGTTCGAAACCTTTAGTTACAATTTTTGCACTACATTGTAATTGAATGTATTTTTGGTTTGGTTTGAAATACAAATAAAATATATTTGTTAAGTGTATACTTGGCAGTATTTTCATTATACGAAAAATGTATTTACAATAGAAACATTGTATATTTAAAGAGTATTTTAAATGACATTTCTATGTATTGCAGAGTCATTTTAAATAGGTTTTAAATAAACTATAAATCAATTATAAGACTATTGCTAATACACAATAAATGCACTTAAAATATGAAAGTAGTGTAATCATAGTGTATTAGTGAATGAGTAAATCGTCACAGATCATAATATATTAAAAATGCATTAAGTGTACTTAAAATTGTTCCACTTTAGTACATAAAAATACATTAAGCATACTTAAAGTTGAACTTTATTTCAATTTAAATTTAACTAAAATGTATTGAATACAAAAAAAGTTGTTCCAAAATAGCACACTTAAAATTTACTTTACCAAAATATATTAAAATACACTAAAATATACCTAAATTAAATATATTTAGCATATTTATTTTTTACCAGGGAACGAAAAGATGTTGCTTTCAGATATGCTTTTAGATCAAATAATGCAAAGAAAACAAGTTCATGTTCATTTTTAAACACTACAATAAAATTTTAACTTAGGAAGAGCTCAAAAATCTGTATTTGTGGAATAAATGATTTTTATTTTATTTATATATACCTTAACTCTTGCACTGTTGTATATCCACTTTGTACAGTTATATTGCAGATGTTCTTTTCGTGTGTGATTGTGTGTTTTTGTGACGTGCCAGGGGACTACAGATGCAAATTAGCAGTATTGCTAAATCTGGCATACTTACATTTGTATTAATATTCATTAGTATGTAATGTCCCTTTCAAATAAACATTAAACTTAAATTATTCATGGCTTTCATATGTCTTATCATGCATAGATGATCACCTAATCAGTACCTCCTTAAGTAGACTGAGGTGTCAGATACTCAAACTGTATGGCTGCCATACATGTAGAGACGCTAATTTAGGATTTTGCAGTGGTCTCTTTTTCTGGATCTGTAGCTGCTGGGGTTATTAGGGCACTCAAACCCTTCCACCATGATAAGGTGGTGATCCAAGAAAGGGTCAAAACCCATTTACTGTTTAAAAAAGAAAAATAGCAGGTATTGGAATTAGATAATTTAAAAAAACCCAACATATTTTAACTTTTACAAAAAAAAAAAAAAACACAAAAAAAAACATGTTTTAACTTTTCCATAATAAAAATTAGTATGTAATTTGAAGTCATACTGAGATGATTCAACAGTTTTGAGTAATACACTAGAATCCTCAGTTTTAATTCAGTTTTGGTTTAACAACATGTAAACACAAAATAAAATTTTATTCAATTTTTGCACAAAAGGAAACATAATAAATTTTTAACTTTTTTCTTGTAATTTGTATCTTTTTTTTCTTGGCCAGTTTGCTTAAACCCTCTGTGGAGTAAAAGATGACAAAACTTACAGTACGTCATGCCCATTGTGCAGCTGCACAGCACCGGACTACGGACAAGCTGAAGACGAACATGAGAGAACCATCGATGGTGAGTGATTTGTAATATTGTGCATCTGTTCGCTTATTTATCCTGTTGGTGGTAAGCTCACTTTTTTTGAGCCATACAGCGCCATCCTGTGCTGGCTAACGAGTGTTAGCTAGTAGCTAGCTAGTAGCCAACTGCTGATTCGTGCTTGTTTTCTCCTAAGTATTCGCTTGTGAGAGCAAAACGATGAAATATGTTAATCCTGGTTAAAGTCCTGGTTTGTGTACGTGCTGCACTTTGGTGCTGTGCATTAAATTGTGTGTAATTTCTTCCTAGAATGTGTGTCCACATGCCAGGGTTTAGCCTCCCTCAGTGTTTATATTGTGGATGCAGGTCAAGTGGACCACAGGAGCCGAAATCTCGACATATACAGGTGCTTTTTCAAACCAGTGATTTATAAAGTCATTCATATAATTTTCTAAAGCGTCAGAGTAGACCCACACACCGATTCTGTGGATTTTCCATAAAAGGTGTTGGAACAGTGTTGTTGTGCTGTTCCACCATAAATCCCCTGGTGCATTCCAAATAAGAGTATAGGTAGGAATAATAGTATAGGGTGGAAAAAACTGAAAATTTTAATAAGAGTATAGGGCGTAATAATAGTATAGGCTGGAAATTTGTTAAAATTTCAATAAAAGTATAGGTGCGCAATAATAGTATAGGGACGCACAATACATACAAAGTTAAATAATGTTCATAATTATGCCTGAGATATTGAAATATCTACAAAATTAAAAGAAACCACCTTCTGAATTGGTTTTATTTCTTTTGAAAATATTGTATGAACAATTTATCAGAGGAACATTAATAGCAATTTAAAATTTACCAAATTTAATGGTGAAGTTTAAACATTTGAAAAAAAATAATACAACAAATGTATCAGTATATTCATAATATTGCAAATCAGCTTACAAACCTGCTTTCCCAACTCCTCTTTCTGTTTCATAGAGTATTTCTTCAACTTTAAATCAAAACCGTCAGACACCAGGTCAGACACTTCAGAAGCCATCGTCTGCTGCTCCGCGCATGGCCCCGGGCACATGGCATGACGACATGTAGACTGTTTTGTAAACAACCGGCACGTGTATCCCGAACACAGCCGAATACAGCCGAGATAATACGGAAATAAAGGAAGTGCCTCCGACAGCTTTTTCAGCCAATTACGAGGAGTGATTTAGTGGCAGCGGGCCTGCTGCTTAGTACACACACACTTGAAAAAATATATACATACAAGTGCCACACTTCAATAGGTAAATCTTTGAATAAATCTCGAAAAAATGTCCTTCATGTCAAAGCTGGCGCGGACCCCGAAAATGCACACGCTTTGTGCAACGCAACCTTATGGTTTGGACAGCCTCGCTGGTGTCCTGATGGCAACGAACGCAGCACCCGGCGGTGATTCTCCGACGACAAGCGAACGCAGCAGCCTGACTGATCTGCTCTCCCTTCCGCTTCAGGGAGACTTACGACGCAGAGTTTCCAGGCGAAACTCCGGAGAACACCCACGACTGGGACCTACGTTCAGGTCCATGCGTTCTGATAAGCGTATAGACCCAAATAAAACCATATAGGGTGACATAGGGCATTCAAGTGAATGTATTAATTCATTGATTGTTGAGGCCACAGTAAAAACAGATGATTTTAAATGTAACGCAGCCCTTGTAAAATCGACTTTACTGAAGTGCAGCTACATGAAAATTGTGGTTAAATACAACAACGAAGTACTTTATATTCACATTGGAATTGGAATCGCTCCTGTTTTGTTTATCTTTTGAATTCTTGGATGGAATATGGTGGGCAATATAAGCTGCAGCTTCAGCCATCACCCATTTCAGATAACCTATGTTGAACTATATAATCAGAGGAGTTATTGTTTAATTCGACCTTGTTAGATTTTTTCCCCTTTGTTATATTATTCTATTTTCTTTTAATCTTTACTTTTAATCTATCCGAAATAAAGATTCATTCATTCATTCATTCACATTCCACCACTGGCTTTTAGCAACAAGTGTTTTTCCCAGATATGTTTTAAACTTCCTTTATTTAACTACCACCCATTTCTGTCTTTTGTCTAGGCAAGAGGGAAACGATCCACCCCAAACTGGACCTTGCGTCACTATTTACAGAGATGCAGGCCTAAGATCTGCTGAACTGGGACCAGTGTGAGCTGCACATCCCAGCTGCTGAGTGACCCAGTCTTACAGTTTGAATTTTGCACATTCTGAATAATCTGGAATTTGCTGCTGATTGTAATAAACAATTTAGTGACTTATGTGTTTGCATCATGATTTCTGTTTTTGTCTGTTAACACACTGGTGGGAAAAGAGTCAGTAGTACAAACCATTAATGGGTGATCTTGAAAATAATGGCTCATTTTAAAGAAAAGTAACCAAAACAATTATTTTATTAACTGGAGACTGTATTGTTGGATGTGCCACCGCAGAAGACCCTGCATACTTTAGTGACAGTACCAGTATATGGAGGAATTCTGGGTCATATTAGCATCTGCTCTTCATCATAATGGGTTTGGGTAGGGGTGTCCAATCATGTGCCATGGAGGGCCAAGACCCTGCAGGCTTTACCTCCAACCAGTGTCTTCAACAGCAGTTTCCACTGAACTTCTTCCACTGACTGCAGATCAGTGAAAACACCTGCTGAAGAGACTGGGTAGAAGAGAGAACCTGCAGGGTCTTGGCCCTCCATGACACATGATTGGACACCTGTGGGTTAAAGTTTAATGGGATTTAACATTTTAACACAAACTGCTTTATGGTTCATAATCCTGTTGACAGACTTACACCAAACCAAAAGTGATTTCTCAAACTGCTGGATTGTTCTTAGACAGCTTTTCCAATCTGTTAGCATTTAATTTGTGCCACATGGCGGTAACCTTCACATATAAAAAAGAGACATCTGCAAAAACTTCACAGGTTTATTGTCAGTGCAATACTACATGAATGCATGTATAGTACATTGTTGATGCAGAGAATATATTTTTCTACAGTACATGTATCTAGTAAATCAAGCATTTTCCATGTAACCTTGTGACTGCATTATTTTAATTGCTTTTAATCCTAGATCAAGTTTGTTTTGGGCTAAAATGCATCATAACTGTCAAATATATCTTATTATACCTAACTCAGTATTGTTTACTTTTTGAATATATATTTTGTGGCTAATATAGTTATTAACCTGGCGATGAAGTTGTGTCAGCTGATCATTTTTTGCTATGACACCACCTCAGACTCTGCTGCTGGAGCAGATACGTCCCATGATGTCTCAACAGTCTGTCCATGATTTTCACGCAGATCAGAGCAATTTGTTGCACAGGAAATAAACGTTTCTACAGACATTCTTAAGCTCTATAACCACTGATCGTTTGTGAAGCTGGGGTGACATCAGTGACGGGCTGTGTTGAACGCCCAGACCGACCGTTTGAAGCGGTAATTTTCCCACAACAGAGCCATCTGAAACACACACAGCATACATATTTTAGTACCTAACAGCGATAACTTGCAGACTTTACAGTGTAGCACGACGTACTTATAGCAAACTAGCATTAGCAACCATTAGCTTATCATCATATATGACCTAGTTTGTATCCTCACATCTTCGGCTCTCCCAGAAGCTGCAGAACTATTCCAGAGTGTTTCGTCTCGCTGCCTGTACCCTTGTCTGGCGGTCCTTTTTGGCATTTACGGTGACAAAAAGCCACAGACCGAGGAGTCGCCTTGTACAGCCGCCATGTGTTATGTTTTGCTTGGGTCGCGTGTTTTACGTCACGGGAGTGTGGCGCCGCCTTGCTGTAAAAAAAAATCCCGCCCACCCCAGCTTAACCCAGCTTTACCCAGCTGTAATGGAGACACAACCGAGGCCGAACCGTGTCATAGCGAATCGAGGCAAGGCGAGCTTGGCTAGTGGAAAAGGGCCTATGTGTACTTGTAGCTCATACTTACTGTGGGTCCTTTGTATCTGTGGGCGTCCGTCATCCATCCACACTTAACAGGAATCGCTACTCCTCCTAAGCATTTGCCCTGATACCAAACTCACTCACAATGATGGTCAGAAGGGTCTGCATCCAAGTTATGCTCAAGGTCAAAGGTCATGAGATCTGGGCACTTATGTGGTTTCAGAAGAACTCCTCCTAGATGTTAGACCCAATGCTCACCAAAGTTACTCACAATGATCCTCAGGTGGGTCTTCATCCAAGTTGTGCTCAAGGTCAAGGTCACAGTGAAAGATCAGGCGATCTGGGCACTTACCTGATTTTATAAAAATTATTACTCCTCCTAGGCAATTGCCTCGATGCTCACCAAACTCACTCACAATGGTCCTTAAGTGGGTTTACATCAAGGCTGTTGTTAAGGTCAAGGTCAAAGGTCATGAGCTCTGAACACTCTTGTGATTTCATCAGGCTGGAATGAGTTAGTCCATCATTGATGGTCTGGTTGTGATTTAAAAAAATGAAACCACATTAATTCATTTCCAAAGCTTTCCCACCTTTATATGACCTTTAACCTGGACAGTTTAATTAAAAAGAAGCAAAGCTGATACGGGGAAAATATATATAAGTGGACAAAAAACATGCATTGAGCTGATTGCATGTTTTCATACCCTTAAACTTTATTAAATCACCTTTTATAATTTAATTACAGTACACAATTGTTTTGGGTACACACCATCCATCAATTAAAGTGATTCTGAGTATCCCCACGAAAAATTCAGCTGTCCTAGTAAAATTTTCTCAAATTTACTCCACGACATCCTACAGCAAAACCATGGTACACAGAGAGCTTATTAAAAAGCATTATTACCTCCGCCAAGGAGGTAATGTTTTTACCAGAGTTTGTCTGTCTGTTTGTCTGTCTGTCTGTTACCAACATAACTCAAAAAGTTATGAACAGATTTTGACAAAATTTTCAGGAAAGGTGTGTAATAGCATGGGGAACAGATGATTACATTTTGGTGATGATCTGAGAGTGCATACTTCCATCAAGGGCTTTGTTTGTATTTGTGCAGCAGGATTACACAAAAACTACTGGATGGATTTGGATGAAATTTTCACCAGAGGTGGTTCTTGGGTTAGAGAGGAACCCATTATATTTTGGTGATGATCTGACAATGCATACCTCAGCCAAGGCTCTTATCTTCTCACACTGTGTTAGCAACAATACTCCAAAACTGATGGACAGACTTTGATGCAATTTTCACCACAAGTGGCTATAGGTCTACACACAAACCCATTACATTTTGGAGGTGATCCATGAGAAATGGAAGGAGCCTTGGCGGAGGTATACACTCTATGAGTGCTTTTCTAGTTGTTATTAATATTATGATTAAAGCATCAAAGGGATCTCAGTGCTGAAAGGGATCCGTTAGGAGAAGAGTACAAAAAATGTTCACGTCATTCCATGGCATATGGAACACAATAAAGGCAGTCACCAAGAAGTGGAGAAAATATGGGAAAATAGTGATATTACAGAGAATCAGATATCTCACCACAACTAATGAAAAGACAAGATGAAAACTGGTCAGAGAGGCAGCCATGAAGATGATTGTGCACAGGAAATGCTTTCACACTCTGACATATATGGAGTGCTTTTGCAAGGAGGAGTGAGCAAATATTGTCAAGTGAAGTTGTGGCACACTGAGCCTGTTACCCAGGAAGACTCAATACTGTAATTAAATCAAAAGGTGCTTCAACAAAGTATTAGTTTAAGGGTGTGTGTTATGTATGAACAGAGCAAGACGTGAGCGATTCTATGCCGAGCAAAGAACTGAACTTTATTACCAACAGGTAGAACATATATAGTGGCCGCAGCCCGCCTGACGTCACCACGTTGGGCATCCAGCACTGGCTACGTCAAGCCCCAAGGGCCAAACCCACAAACAACATTCCACCCCCTTCACAAACTGTAAGACAACAAATAAAGGCCAGTTACCCCCCTACCCCCCCCAAAAAAAAATGTAGCAAATTAATCCCCCACAGAAATAACACAAGCAAAACATAAACAAACATCTTGCATAAACACACACAAAAAAACAAATAAACAACTAACTGGGCATCTGGATGGACTGCCAACATGCCCACATGTTGAGGTGGATTATTCTGCCACCTATAGTCAACACATCCTGACTATCCAAGTCCCACAACAAAGTCCTTCAGACCTCTGACGGTTTCTCACTGAGCGCCTCACAGGTGGAGGTCCTGCTACAGGCTCCATCGGTGGTACCCGTGCGCCCCCCAGCGCCTCGTCAGTCAAGTTCTAGCCAGTGTCCCTCAAGTCCATTGGAGCCCCCGGGTCCTGGGTCGGCAGAGATTTCCTGAGGCGGCTAGAATGCCACCGTGACCCGTCCGAGAGGCGAATTGTGTCCGGACCTAGTTGCTCCACGATTTGCAGTGGTCCCGTCCAGAATGGCTGCAGCTTGTGCATGCGGTTAGGGTGCCGGATCCTGACCCAGTCCGCTACACTGAGTCCATGAGTCTTCACCCTGTGCTTCTTGTTGAAGCGCTGTTTCATTCTCTGCTGTTGTTCGAGGACCTGGCCCCGTGGTAGTTCTGTGTCTGCCAGAGGAGGGGTCATGGGAGGCCGCAGCCGATCCAGGAGATGATGTAATTCACGTCCCAGCATGAGCTTCGCTGGGGAACACCCCGTCGTGGCGTGGATCGTCACTCTATAATGGAGGAATGTGTTCTGAAGAGCATCAAAGAACGTGAAGCATCCACCAGATGTACTCATAGTCCATTCTTTAACGTCTTGTTGAAACATTCCACTCCCCCATTAGCCTGAGGATGATAGAACACGGTTCTAATGTGGCCTACGCCCCTTTCACCCAAAAACTCCTCAAACCCCCCAGAGATGAATGGCGGCCCACTGTCCATCGTAATGGCACTTGGAACACCCCACCTAGCAAACAGCGATGCAAGGAAACTGGTGACCACGTCGTTTGTGACTGAACTGGTGGGTAACATCTCCGGCCATTTTGAAAACAGATCATAAGCCACCAACAGGAAATGGCTGTTCATGGGGGCAGTGTGTAACTCGCCGCAGATGTCCAGTTGAATGGGCTTCCAGGGGCCCTCCGGGTATTGTATCATTGCAGGGGTGGGGGAGGTGGTACCCCGGTTTTCCTGCTCTCCAAACATGGTACACAGTTCTTTACCATAATCTCAATGTCCTTATCAATACCCGGCCACCAGACCGAATCCCTTCAGCGTTGTTTCACCCTAACCATCCCCAGATGGCCTTCATGGAGCATAGCTAAAATGCAAGTCCTTAGCGACACCAGAACCACCGTGCAGTGTCCTCTCACCACGCACATGTCATTTCAGCAGCTCAGTTTGTCCTTGACCCTGTGAAAAGGTACTAGATCACCTTGCATCTTCATGAGCCACCCCCCTCTGAAGAACAAGTGCAGTTGAGACAAAGCTGGATCCCGCTCCGACTCTGCCTGGAGTTCCTGGAGGGACACCACGTTCTGGAGGGGTTTGTATAACATGTTAATCAGGTCCGCTTCCAGGGGATCGCAATCGTCAGGTTGCACGGCGTTAAGTGTGGCACGGGACAGGAGGTCCACCACCACGTTTTCCCTGCCTGGAGTGAACTGAGTAGTGAAGCTGTAGGCCCGCAGTCTTTCCGCCCACCTGTGGATCCGCACGGGCCTGTGTCCCAAACCGGTCGTCTCCATCAGGGTCGTCAGCGCCCTATGGTCTGTGCACAGGGTGAAGTGGCGTCCATAGAGGTAAATGTGCCACTGTTCGCATTCCCAAACACACGCGAGTGCCTCTTTCTCGACCACTGCGTACCTCTGTTCCATCGATGTGAGGGATTTTGATGCAAACACCACCAGGCGCTCCGTTCCGTTCTGGAGTTGAGACATGACTGCTCCCACCACTGAACCAGACGCGTCACAAGTCACAAAAGTGTGGCATTGAAGGTCAAAATGAGCCAACACTGGCGGGGAGGTGAGCTGAGATTTCAGTTTAGCAACAGCTGCTGAGCAGGCCGGGGTCCATTGCCAAGGAGCGTTCTGCTTCAGGAGGGCTCGAAGTGGTTCTGTGGTCTCTGAATAATGGGGAATGAAGCATCCATAGAAATTTGCCATGCCCAGGAATGATGAAATCTGTGCGGGCATCGTGGGGTCTGGAAGTCACAGGACTGCCTCCACGTTTGAGTGCAGGGGGCTCAGGCCTTCAGCAGGCAACCAAAATCCCACAAACTCAGTGGCCTCAGCTGTAAAGATGCCGTTTTCCTCGTTCAGCGTGACTCCATGTTCCAGCAGCACCTCCATTACTCGTTCCAAATGTTTGTCGTGTGCCACCTGTGACGCGTCGTACACCACGATGTTGTCCAGATACACCACCACACCCTTGAGGCTGGCAAGAATCACGGACATGATTTTTTGGAAGCAACTTGGGACTGAGCTAAGGCCAAAAGGCATGCGGGTATACCTGAAAACGCCCATGTGGGTCACGAATACCGTCAGGTTGCGGCTGGCCGAGTGGAGAGGCACCTGCAGATAACCCTGATGGAGGTCCAATTTTGAAAATACCCTGGAACCGTTGAACATCGCGGTGAGTTCTTCCATCGTGGGTAGTGGATATTTATCCAGGATGATCGCTTTGTTAACCATCCTGTGGGCGATGCACAGTTGGATGCCACCTGACTTCTTTTTAGCCACCACGATATTTGAGATCCACGGTGAGGTGTCCACTCTCTCAATAATGCCAGGACTCAGAAGTTTATTCAGCTCTGCTGTGACGTCGTTCTGTAGGGCAAGGGGCAACCAGCGAAGAGGTTGAATCTTGGGCATCACCCCCGGGTCAATTAGTGAACGGTGCTTGAAAGCCGCTACGCAATCCAGGCCTGCAAACAACACCAGCCGGTGAACATGCTGGTGAAACTGTTACTGGCACCATGGATCCCACCGGGTTCGTAATGGAGAACCTCAAAGTTGCCCAACAAGTCAATACCTAACAAGTCAGCCCCATGGTGCAAAACCTGAAAGGTGAACACAGGAATAGGCTTTCGTCCACACACCACAGAAAAACTGACCGTGCCCACTATGCCAATCTTTGCATGTCCATAGCCAAACATGTTAACAGCACCCGCCCTAACTGTCTTTTTGGGGAAAAGTTTTCTTACCGTGGACACGCTCAATATGGACTTTGCAGCACCCAACTCCACCATGAGCGGCATGTCGACTCCGTCGAGCTGTACAACATACCATTTCAGTGGCCAATTCTTGACACCTGCTACACATACTGAGACTACACCCACAGGTCCTGCATCCACTGTCTCGTTGGCGGTGGTGCAAACCCGACCCAGGTGGTTAGCTTGACCACAGTTGTAGCACTTTTGCTCCCTAGCGGGGCAGGTGGACGAGCTCGTCCAGTGATGGGAGGAGCCACAGCTGCCACACAGTTTCTGGGTTCCTGCTCCTGCCCGTGCCACAGTCCGCCTCTGTGTGGAAGTCCACCCCAAGTAGCTAGCTGGGTTGCTATCGGCCTGGCGTGGGGAGGGAAGTTGGTCGGCTAGTTGTTCATTAACAAGTATCTACTTAGCTGGGTGGTGGATTCGATTTGGCTAGCCCTCTGCATCACTTGGCTTAGCGTGAAATTGTCCTTCGTTAGCAGTAGCTTCTCCTTTAACCACTCGTTGCTCGTGCTATATGCTAGCTTGTCACGAAGTAGCTCTTCTTCCAAAGGCCCAAAGGTGCACATACTCACTAGGTTACGGAGCCCCATAAGATAATGTTGCGTGGACTCTCCCGCTTGCTCGAAGAATTTATATCTCCGCATCGTGATGTTACACTTGTCAACAAAAAACTCATCCATTAGGCACAAGCACTTGTAAAAGGAGCCCATACTGCCCAGCGTGCAAATCACTCGCTATCCTTCTTCGCCTAGGCAATGAATCAGGGCGCTCTTCTGCCTTTCCTCGTGGGCGCCACCCAGGCCGGTTGCGATGATATAGGCATCAAAAGACTCCAGCCAGTGGCGCCACAGTGTTGCTGGGACACCCGGCAACTCCAAGAACGAAGGTGGTGGTCTTGCGCATGCCCCCATGGTTTAATCCTCAGTCGTCAAATGATATGTACGAATATACAGCGGCCGCAGCCCGCCTGACGTCACCATGCTGTGCATCCAACGCTGGCTACGGCAAGCCCCAAGGGCCAAACCCACACACAACAGTGTGCACAGACTTTTGCAACCAGCCAGTTGTATTTTTAATGTATTTTTCCCTGTAACAGGTTTGTTTTTGAACTGAATTGTATAGGTTATAGGTCACATTAAAGGTGGGAAAATTGTGGTCATGATTTATTGTGTTTTTTAAACATAAACAGGTATTTTACCAGGGTTGTGTAAACTTTTTATATCCCCCGCATTTGATCATGACATTACTTTAATTGTGAAGTATGTACTGTCATTTTGAATGAAATAAAAATCTAATTCTGTGTAGTGTTGATGGTAATCAGAGTCTGGATTCTGTCTTATGCCATGCAGCGAACTCATTTTATTGAATACTCACAGAAATATATAGTGGTGCCGTAGCCCACCTGACATCACACCACACAGGTCGGCTACAGCAAGCCCTAAGCGCCACACACACACACTCTACACACAACATTCCCCTCCCTCTTACAAAAGTTTAAAACACATACACACAATTCAGACCCACCCCAATTTAGGATCCTAATCATGCACTAAGGTAAATAACGGGGATAATGAGCTGGAATGGCCTAACACATTCACCCAAAAAAACAACTAAAATTACCGTCTCTACACAAAATAATCCCGTACCACAACATGCACACATGTAACCATATAACATATTTACAACAAAGACATTTATGTTACACCAATGTCCACTGGCAGCCAATGGTAATGGTAAAATTGGCTCGGAGGCCCAGGGCAGCCCCCTGGCATGCGTGCCCCTGGAAGCCATCTGCCCCCAGGGTCGAAGCTGACCTCCCCGGCGAGAATGTCTCTCCTCCTCAACCTCGACCGCTTCTCTCGTCTGGACCCGCCATCCAACACCTCCTCATGGACCCGAACCCGGTCCGCAACTCTCAGGGGGGTCCTGCTCGACCTGTGGTTCTGCTGCCTGGCATGCAGTCCCTCCGTGCCTGTTGGTCCACCCCCGACCACCTGCAGCTGCTGCCGTTGTAGCCCAAGACACTCCAGCCCCCCATGACCGAACTCCGGGGAAGACTGCAGCCCGCCCGCTGGCATCACCTGTCTACCTAGGCGCCTCGCCGCTGTGCCCAGCACCCTCGTCCAAGGTGCTCCACTGCACTGCCTCTGCGCCCAGCTGTCGCTGCTGTTCCTCGGGACTTTCAGCATGTTTGCTCCCGCTCTCCCGCTGCCCAGACTCCATCTGCAGGGAAAACTCACTTGAGTCTGGTTGCTGCTCTCCCTCGATGCTACCATTGCTCACCGCATCGTCATCACCACCAGCGCTACGGTCACGCACCGTGCTGAGCTCCTCAGCTGGCTTGCAGTTGTCGGTGACTGGGGGCTCCCCCACTCGTGGCTCCAGTCCCCCCTCAAAACCTAGCTGGTAGCTTGTAGCTTGGTTTTGGTGTGCACCTTCCCTTGGCGCCAACAGCCTTACAACCCACCACTTCGTGTCCCTTGTATGTTCGGCAAAATCTCAAGCCAGCCGCCCGACAGCATCCGCATAAAGCTCCGTCTCTCCCAACATGCTGAGAATTCTCTGACCCTCTGTGCCGAGACAACAGACCAGGAATGACCGTCCTCAGTCTCCTTCTAGTCTACCCAGGCCCAGCCCAGTGATGTATCCCCCAAGCATGACCATCCAGTTCAGCCACATGATCGCTGGCTCTCCCGGACACTCTAGAAACGACGGCAGAGGTGGAGGTAACCCATACGCCTCCATGGTTTTCTTTTGTCACCAAAATGTTATGTCAGTAATCAGAGTCTGGAGTCTGTCTTATGCCATACAGCAAACTCACTTTATTGAACACACACAGATCTATATACAGTGGCGCCGTAGCCCGCCTGATATCACACCACACAGGGCAGCTATGGCAAGCCCTAAGGGCCACACACACACTCTACACACAACATGTAGGCTATATGTTAGGCTCTATTGCTTCTTTACAAGAGTAGTAAAAATATTAAATATAAAATGTGATTTCAGTAGTCAAAACCATTCTGGAAAAGTTTTGGGATTTTGAGGTTTACATGCTCTGAACTTGTTTACATTTAGTTTATAAGCGCTCATCCATATTTCTTAGGAACATGGGTTTCCTTGGAACTGCCATCATATTGGGGTTTTGCACTTAAAAGTCACAACATTACAGGCCTTTAAGACATAAATTCAAAGTGAAATTTCATATTTGTTGATTAAGTTGCCACAATGATCATAAGGATTAGAGATTTCCTCCTTCCTGGTATGTTTTTATATAAACTTTTGACAGGCGAGCATTGTTTTTTCTTTCATTTTAGTTTTTTGGTGGTGAACTTAACCTGTGTTACTGCAACCACACAATAGAATATGCTGTGTAATAATTAACTGAGGGCAGTTAATGGTTTTATTTACAGTCAGGAAATTTACACATGACCAGCAGATGGGAATGATATACAGGAGAGATAAATGAAGAAGGTTATGTGTATTCAAACACTGTGATGTCCACTGTGTACACTGTGATAGGCAATTTAATTCTTACAAAAACAAAATAAAAACTCATATGCTTTGAAGTGATTTACAGTATGGGCAATATGGAAAAACTCCAGCCTCTGTTATGCAGAATTTTAATGCTCTCCAGTAGATGGAGGCAATAAAAACTAATTGGTTAGGATTTACAGTTTTTTTAAATAAAAAGACTGAAGGTAATTAAACGTGACTGCATGCATGGGGACATTTTTCAGAGTGTGAGTGTGTTTTGAAATGAAAAGGCTAAACGTCATACGACAAATCTGAAAGACAGACTGTGCTTATTTTTGGCATTCAAGTGGCTTTGACAAAACGACAGTAAAGCAACAGTATCTGACATCCTGGGAAAGACAACATGCAGACAGTTGTCCTGTAACTGGACAAACTGCTGCAGAACTTTTCTTTAGCGTTGAGGAATTTATCATTCATGTAATATTCATACAAATTGTAATGTTGTCTCACCTCAGTGTTGTTACTGTGCACAAAGAGGCTTCATAGATCATAATTCTTAATTATTCATTTTTATCTGTATGTTCATGAGTTTTAATTCGAGTTACATGCAGTCCTGTGATCAATACAAACCTTTATGTTTTCATGTTTTGTTTTCCAGGAACAATTTTTTTAAATACATATTGAATACCAGTTTAATTTCCACTTCAGGTTTTATCCACTAGCGCTCACAATGATCAAAGCGTTACAGCCATAGACATATTGTTTGTGGTTACTGTAATGTTTGTTATTTACTTATAACAAAGACACTTAATCTTAAGCACCATGCCAGCAAGACGTGCTGCCTTTTTATTATCACTTCCGGTTTACATATTTTACCACTTCCTGAATCTACTTGCTATCTCATGTGATCATACTGCCACCTTGTGGTAACACCTATCAGTACATCCCCTTTCCTGAGCAGGTTAGTGTAACTTGGTAATTCTAACACATATACAGCATTTCAAGACTGCAACTGAATAAACCTTCTTACTAACATTCAAGATGTCTTAATGCAGTACACAGAAAACTTTTCCTTTTTTTCACAAATACAATGCATACTGATAACCAAACAAAACAAGAAAGCCACAACTATTCTATTTGTAACAAATAACATGTAACTGTCAACTCTTTTTTTTTTTTAAAACAACTTCAACAGTTCACCGTTCTATGAGTCTCTGAGGTGGCTTCCTGTTTCTGGTGGATCGTCTCAGAGCTGGAGTGACAACATCTGGGGAAGATGAAGGAGGCTCAGTGTGCTGCAAATCTAGTGTCACATTCACATCCTTTCCAGACTCAGTTTCCTGAGGTTGCCCTTCAGTGTCCTCCAGAATCTTCAAAAGACTCTTCCTGTTTCTTCTGAACACTTGTCCATCCTCTGTTCTCACCGTATAGGATCTGGGACCCACCTCACTGAGAACTGTTGCCTTTCTGGTCCAAGTATTAGGATCTTCAATTCTCACAATGTCCCTTTCACAAAGAGGTTCCAGTCTCCTTGCTGATCTGTCATAGTTCAGTTTCTGTTTGAGTTTCAGTTTCTTTCCCTTGTTAGTCAGTTCTCTGTTGTTGTCCTTGTCTTTCTCTGTGATAATGTGTGGTAAAGTGGTGTGCAGCCTACGACGCATTAGCAGCTCTGCTGGTGATGCACCACACTCTAGTGCTGCTGACCTATAACTTAGCAAAGCAAGATACGGGTCAGTATTGCTATCTCTTGCTTTTTTCAAAAGTCTTTTTACAATTTGGACTCCATTTTCGGCTTGTCCGTTAGCCTGTGGATGCAGTGGGCTAGATGTAGTGTGATGAAATCCATACTGCTTGGCAAACTCCCTGAATTCTGCACAGTTGTACTGGGGGCCATTGTCACTCACCACACACTGTGGGATTCCATGTCTAGAAAAGAAGCTTTTTATGTGTGTGATGACAGACTGTGCTGATGTACTAGTGAGCTGGGCTACCTCAGGGTAGTTTGAATAATAGTCTATGACTAAGACATAGTCCTTGCCATGCAAATGGAAGAGATCAGTGCCCACTTTTTGCCATGGTGCAGTTGGTTGCTCTGCAATCAGCATTGGCTCTTTTGTCTGTTTGTAGTGGTGTGTGAGACATGTGTTACATTTCCCTATCATGTTCTCGATATCCATATTGATACCTGGCCAATAAACTGCTTCTCTGGCTCTCCTTTTGCATTTTTCTATTCCAAGATGCCCTTCATGGATACGATGCAGCATGTCCTGGCGCATAGACTGAGGAATAACAATCCTGTTCTGTCTCAGCACAAGGCCATTTGCCACACTCAGATCTGCTCTCACTGAGTAGTACTGTGGGCAGCTTCCCTTTGCCCAACCTCCATGAATCTGCTGGACAACCTTTTGCAGCACAGGGTCCTTTGCCGTTTCCTGTGCAATTTGCTCTAGCATCACATCTGATGCAGGGAGTGAAGCTGTCACCATGTTGACATGAGTTTCCACATCATCTGTTGTGGAGATGGACTCTGTGCAGCTGCTTGATACAGGTGCCCGTGACAAGGCATCCGCTAGCACTATATATTTGCCTTGCGTGTAGATTAGCTCAAAGTCATATCGCTGGAGATTCATCATCACGTGCTGTATTCTTGGAGACATGTCATTGAGGTTTTTCTTTACAATTGACACCAGTGGTTTGTGATCAGTCTCTGCAGTAAAGGTTGGCAAACCATAGACATAACTGTGAAACTTACTACACCCAAACACTAAACCCAGTCTCTTTTTCAATTTGGGCATAGCGTTTTTCCGTCTCTGTCACTGATCTCGACGCGTATGCTACTGGCTGCCATTTATCCCCTGTAGCTTGAAGCAGAACAGCTCCCAAACCATCCTTTGAGGCATCAGTGGAGATCTTTGTTGGTTTTGAGGGGTTTTTGAGGGGTCAAAGAATGTGAGGACAGGCTCTGTGCTTAGAATTTCCTTTAGCTTATTCCATTCTTTTTCATGTCGTTTTGACCACTCAAATTCCTTGTTATGTTGGAGCAACTCTCTGAGGCATGCTGTTTTGGAAGAAAGATGAGGAATGAATTTTCCAAGGAAGTTAATCATTCCCATGACTCTCAGGACTCCTTTTTTATCAGTGGGAGTAGGCATGTCCAGTATAGCCTGCACTTTTGACTGATCAGGCTCAACCCCTTCACCTGAAAGTTTGTCTCCCAAAAAGGTAATTTCTGTGACACCAAACTGACATTTTATTCCTGTTCAGTATTAGTCCACTGTCCTGAACCCTGTTAAGGAGTTTTTTTAGTCTTTCATCATGTTGCTGGCGTGTCGCTCCCCAGACCACCAAATTATCAATGTACACTCTTGTGCCCTCTAGACCCTCAATTATGGACTCCATAGCCCTGTGGAAAATCTCTGGAGCTGAGATGATACCAAACGGAAGCCTCAGAAAACAGTACCGCCCAAATGGTGTGTTGAAGGTGCAGTACCTGCTACTTTCTGGATCCAGCTTCAGCTGCCAAAATCCCTGCGAGGCATCCAGCTTGCTAAAATATTTAGCACCTGCCATTTCACTGGTTATCTTATCTTGTGTTGGGATTGGGTAGTGCTCTCTTTTAATATTCTCATTCAAGTCCTTAGGATCAAGACAAACTCGTAACTCTCCATTCTGTTTCTTGGTACATGTGATGGAATTCACCCAATCAGTGAGCTCCTCCACTCGCTCAATAACACCCAGTTGTGTCATTCTGTCCAGCTCTTTTTTCAAGCCAGCTCTAAGTGCTGCTGGCACTTTTCGTGGGGCGTGCACTACAGGCTTGGCATCACTCTTGAGCTGAATCTTGTAGGTGTATTTTAATGTTCCATGTCCTTTGAAGACAGAGGGGAACTGTTTTACAATGTGTGCAGCTCCTTCATATTGCACGTTTTGTATTTCTTGGCTATGATTGTCCATCTTTATGTTTTCACTGTTTATCTGGTAGATCCTCTTAACCAAACCTAGGTCCTCTGATGCTTTGTCCCCAAGGAGTGATTCATGTCCATTAGGTACAATGACAAACAACAAGCTGTGCTGCTTGCCTTTCACTTTCACAGTAAGTTTACATCCTCCTAATGTCTCAATTGGCTGACCATTGTATGCAGTCAGTGTTGCGGTCTTGCTGGTGATTATTTTAGGCTTTATTTTCAGAGCATTGACATCATTCTCATTTATTAGGTTAGCTTTAGCTACTGTGTGAATCCTAAATGGCACAACTGTCCCATTTACCCACAGTGGTGCAATCCACTGATCACTTTTGACTGCACTCACTGTCTGACCAGTGCCTCCAGTTTGCGTGAGTTGTGCGTGGTCATCATTGTTACTGCATGACACCATCTTGATGAAAAATGTTTCACTTAGATCATCACTATCATCCATTTCTGCCACTGTGTGCACTTGTCCTTTTTTAATGTCTCTAGTGCGACACATTTTTGCATAATGGGTTTTTTTCCTTTGCACTTTGCGCATATTTTTCCATAAGCAGGACATTGTCTCTGTGTTTTTCACCACATCTCTTACAGGAATATACCTCTTTTTCATTGCTTTTAATTCTGCCCTGCTGTTTCCTTTTCACGGACAAAGCATGGACTTTCTCTTCACCTTGGCTCGCTGCTCCCAAAGCAGGCTCATTAAAAGTCATTACAAGTTGGCGTGCGAGCTCACTGGCTTCACATATTTTTATGGCACTTTCCAACGTGAGCTCTGTTTCTCTCAGTAGTTTCTCTCAGCGCTTATCTTTTGTTCCAAACACTATCTGATCCCTTATCATAGAGTCTCTGAGATCACCAAAATTGCAAGACTGAGCTTTTAATTTAAGGTCTGTCAGAAAGTTATCAAATGTTTCTTCTTGGTGCTGCATACGTGAGCGGAAGACAAACCTTTCATAAGTTTCGTTTTTCTTTGACAGACAGTGCTCATCAAACTTTTTTAAGACTTCTTCAAACTTGTCTTTGTCCTCTGGCTGAGCGAACACAAAAGTATTGAAGACTTCTATGGCTTCTTTGCCGGCGACAGTTAGCAGCATGGCTATTTTTCTCTCATCTGCCCGTCTATTCACTCCGACAGCCGAAAGATACAGCAGAAATTGCTGCTTGAAAGCCTTCCAATTTGCATCCACGTTTCCAGTCACTTTCAGCGCCCCTGGCGGTTTCAATGCATCCATCATTATTTTGTGTCACTCCTGACAAAGTTTACCCGTTCTGGTACCATGTAATGTTTATTTTTTACTTATAACAAAGATACTTAGTCTTAATCACCATGCCAGCAAGACGTGCTGCCTTTTTATTATCACTTCCGGTTCATATATTTTACCACTTCTTGAATCTACCTGCTATCTCATGTGATCATACTGCCACCTTGTGGTAACACCTATCAGTACTGTGACGTAAGCAGGGTTCACACAAAGAAAATGGAGCAAGATGGTTGTGATCAACGGGATTTATTTTTCACACCCTCTGAGCACAGGCAGGAGGGGAGGTCATTCTCCCAGACCTCCGTTTAAATCACGGTTACACACACATAATAAATCTTGCCTATGAAATACTGTTGGGTAATTATAACGCAGTTATAATTACACAGCAGTAGAATAGCTCAGTAATAACATTTACTACACACACACAGTAACGTTTCAATTGTCCAAGCATGCTGGGAAACCCCTGCCCCCCTTAACATGGCCCCGACGTTACAGTACAGTTACAGGCTGTAA
The DNA here is from genome assembly GCA_020510985.1 of Pholidichthys leucotaenia. Lineage (NCBI taxonomy): Eukaryota > Metazoa > Chordata > Actinopteri > Cichliformes > Pholidichthyidae > Pholidichthys > Pholidichthys leucotaenia. The sequence continues at coordinate 247,676,563 of CM035847.1, read as the reverse complement.
TTATCATAGACTGTAAATAAAGTTTATTTATTTGTTTATTTACAGTCTATGGTGAATGTAGAGCCCTACAGCCCCCATAACATTATAGAGGGAATGCACTGAAACAGAACTCTTAGCAGTTACAGGGCAGTTACCATAGTTACACAAGCTGCCACTGTGGCGGTTCGGTTAACCCCCACAACAGATTAAGGACACTCAGCTCTCTTCTCTTGGTTTTTTCTGCTGCACTACTGATATGTAGATGTGCTTTGGTGTAAACCCCCACAAACAGACTGGTCAAACACAGCGCTCGGCTAGAGCAAATAACAGAACAGTGAAATGTGTATTAATGTCTACAGGCAGACTCGTTTCGTCTGGCTCACTTCTGTGATGTTAATGTTGCCTTTCATGCATTGTGCTCATGCGTCCTGTCCTCACTGTGACCTAGGGACTGAGATCAATATGTCTCTCAAATGCAAATGTCTTATGCCTGTTCTGTTATCTCTTTGATCATGCCAACTGCTGGGGTATGCCCTTGATGTATTGTTGTAGTCGAGTATATATTGTAGCGAACCCAATAGGGTCAACCCACTTGGCAAGCCAAGTAGGGTGCTCATACTGAGTTCGCTACACTACTCCCCTCTGGTTCTCGACATCGTCCCGATGTCAGCGCCGCACCACAGCTTGGGAACCAGTAAATCCCACTTCTGACACCAATGTAACGTGCGCGCCCAACTGACGACGTCCCACCGGGAGGTTCGAACTCACGCCTCCCGCTCCGGAGTCCCGCACTCTACCTGTGTCGCCAATAGGGTCAACCCACTTGGCAAGCCAAGTAGGGTGCTCATATTGAGTTCGCTACAATATGCTGCAATTCTGTAACGCAAACCCTCTCATTCTCATTCTGGTTCTGCATCTGCTGTGAGACACACACACTGTCTCCTCTTTGAGAGCCTGAGGAATTCGGCTTCAGCCTGCTCACACTATGGGCTGGAGCCGAGTTCTGATGAAGGCGGGTGATAATAAAGCTACTTAAAAATCCAATGCTGCCTTTATTTTATCATCCTCTTCACTGGTGACCCCGGAATGCACACGTTTTGTGCAAACGCAGCCTTCTGATCTGGACAGCTGCACTGGTGACCCGTTCTTCAGGATGAGATCTGCACGTCTGAGATCTGCTCATCCACGCTGGACCGGCCGCGCTCGCAGCTCCTCCACACGTGAGCGCAGGCGTCCTCCATGGCCGGCGGAGAACGCAACATGTGGACCTGAACGCACCACGGCTGAGCGGTGGCAAAGATCGTCTATTCCTTCCCACCGCTTCAACACATCTGCATGAGCCTGAGGGACAAAAGATCATCTATTTCCTCTCACCGCTCCAACGCACCATGGCCAATCTGCAGCCACAGCTCAATCCGGATTTTATCGGCGCCATCTGCGCCGATCCCCACCAAGATTCTGCACCCTGGTTCTCCTCTCCAGCTGGCCCACCCACGCACGAGCCCCGGTGCAAGCACCGGGGAGTTACGAGGATGGCGCATCACGCACGGGACAAATAACGGCTCCAGAGACCGCCATCGTCCTCCACAGAACCCTCAGGGCTGCTCGTTCACCTGAAGCAAGCATGCAGCTCACCACTGGATTTTTTTAATGGTCTCAGCCACGGCACATAAGGGATTTCAGCCGTCAGCTGTTCCCGGGGGGTTTTAGGGTTGCTCCTGCACCTAAAGCCAACAAGCCGAGTCCCTCTGCTTCTTTTTTTCTTACAGCCTCGCCGCTCCTGTTTTCTTCATGGCCACGAGAGGAGCCAGAGACTAATTTTTCTTCCTGTGGACCTCTGCACGTTCAACGGGACAGTCCTTCGACATCGCGGACCCACAAGCAATTTTTGCGCGGCTCGGACGAGTTCACCGTCCCCCTGCCGGCACTTACCCCCCTCCTCCCTCCCCCTCCGCCTGCAGTTAGCTTCTCCCACAGCTTGCTCCCATAGAGGGATTATCGAGGTCTCGGCCCCCTGCCGTGCCCTCTGGGGGGGAGCGTGTGTGGCGGTTCGGTTAACCCCCACAACAGATTAAGGACACTCAGCTCTCTTCTCTTGGTTTTTTCTGCTGCACTACTGATATGTAGATGTGCTTTGGTGTAAACCCCCACAAACAGACTGGTCAAACACAGCGCTCGGCTAGAGCAAATAACAGAACAGTGAAATGTGTATTAATGTCTACAGGCAGACTCGTTTCATCTGGCTCACTTCTGTGATGTTAATGTTGCCTTTCATGCATTGTGCTCATGCGTCCTGTCCTCACTGTGACCTAGGGACTGAGATCAATATGTCTCTCAAATGCAAATGTCTTATGCCTGTTCTGTTATCTCTTTGATCATGCCAACTGCTGGAGTATGCCCTTGATGTATTGTTGTAGTCGAGTATATATGCTGCAATTTTGTAACGCAAACCCTCTCACTCTCATTCTGGTTCTGCATCTGCTGTGAGACACACACACTGTCTCCTCTTTGAGAGCCTGAGGAATTCGGCTTCAGCCTGCTCACACTATGTGCTGGAGCCGAGTTCTGATGAAGGCGGGTGATAATAAAGCTACTTAAAAATCCAACGCTGCCTTTATTTTATCATCCTCTTCACCACATGTGTTTTGAGTGGCAAACACATGTTGCAGCTTTAGTTTGTATGCAGCAAAACATAAATAAATGCTTATTTTTTAACCTTATTTATTATTGTTCTGAGTGCTGCTCTCCCTTTGGTGCTGCAGTCCTGTAATTCCATCATTGTGGGACTAATAAAGGTTTATATTATCTTAAATTACATAAAATATTGAGTCACAGCAGTACAAAGAGTGCCTTTTTCACTTTAGATATTAATACCACACTGTTTACTTGACTACAGTGATGTGTGAGTAAGACTGAGCACACATTAGTGAAGAACTGTTTCTGTGCCTGGAATTATTTGTCTATTTTATTTTTTTTTGTCAATTAATACAAAGTGGAATGATAAGATTAGTCTCCACAATGCAAGCAGGTACTCTGTGAACTCCATCCATCTTTTTCCGCTTAATCCTTTTCGGGTCGCAGGGGGGCTGGAGCCTATCCCAGCATCTTTGGGCGAGAGGCAGGGTACACCTGTGACTGAATACCATGTGTGTTTTTTGCATTTTACTGCACACACCCTATTGCTGCCATTCATTTTTGCCACTCAGTGTTTGGTAACTGTTATGAGCTCTGTTCAGTGACATCATGTGCATACCCACCATACAAAATTAAATATAGAAAGCATGGAAATTAAAATTCCAGTCTAGTTTCAATGTGGGTATGGTGCCCTCAGCTGCAGCCAGGGCCCAAATTTTGATGCTATGAAATATTTAAATAGGCCTATACCAGGGGTGTCCAACCATGTGCCATGGAGAGCCAAGACCCTGCAGGTTTTCTCTTCTACCCAGTCTCTTCAGCAGGTGTTTTCACTTATCAGCAATCAGTGGGAAGAAGTTCACTGAAATCTGCTGTTGAAGACACTGGTTGGAGGTAAAACCTGCAGGGTCTTGGCTCTCCATGGCACATGGTTGGACACCCCTGGCCTATACACATACAAACACACACGCGCGCGCGCACACACACACACACACACACATATATATGTGTATATATATATATATATATATATATATATATATATATGAGTATTACTTTGTGACACGCAAAATATTACATTCTGTAAATATCTTTATTTACAGTCTGTGATAACATCTACTCATCCATGTTACTGGATTGGCCACTTCCTTTTCTCAACTACAGAGTGCCACATATGGGCAAGTAGTGTGAGACACATAAACTGTGTTTTAAATTTAGTGAATTTAATTTTATTATTGTAATTTATGTAGTCTGTGGTGGGACAGCGAACTTTTTTTTTTTTTTTGTACTTATTTTGTACCCGTAGGTAGATTTGTTTTGCAGTCTGGTGACAAGCCACCAGCTGTCGGTCGCTGCGTGCGCAAGCGCCCCGTATCCCTAACCTGCATGTTTTTGGCATGCGGGAGGAAACTGGAGAAATCCCAGAGTAAACCCACGCAACACGGGGAGAACACGCAAACTCCACACAGATCACTGTTGGCCGGGGGCAGGGATCGAACCCACGATCTCATGATCCCCGCGATCCCCCGGCCGAGGGTAAACTGTGCTGCCGCAGTGCTAACCACTGCGCCACCGTGCAGCCCGCAGCCCAGAACTTGAATGCAACACAGTGTTCTGACCTGGCTTGCTAATAAAATCTCTCATTTGTACCTATTTTGAGAACTTGATCATTCTATTTGTTTACATCAAAGTAACCAAAGACTCTTGATATTTATGTGATTATATTTTTAATTGAAAAAACTAGCATTTGATCATCGTTGAATGGAAATTTTCTCAGTCGTTTACAAAAAAAAAGATGACCAAGCTTTTTGTTTTCTAGATTACGCTGTGGAAGAAGAAAGCAGATGAGACATGAGCTGACGACACAGAATTTTATTCCTCCTCCAACACAGAACAGATAAAATATGAGTGCCAAAGTAAATTCCTTTATACATTTTCTTCCTCCTCTGGCACCCAGGGTAAACACATTAACATGCAAGTTACGAAGCATGAACACACATCACCATACACATTAATATACACGTCACAGAACAAGGCTTAGTACAATACATTTACACCCCTGCGTCCTCAGGTGTGAACCTGGCACAGAGGGGGCGAAAGGCACATCTTTACTTGACTTCATCCCTCCTAGCGCTCTGGTACCTTTCGTTGACACCTCTCGCCTCTTTCCCCATTACCATATCTAACTACCTTCTCCCCCACCAACCCCAAGTACTGGGTGGAGTGCCCTGTCCTATTGTGTCACCACACAGCCCCCCCTCCGAACACCCAGAAGGGGCCCTAACCCTCTGGACCTTTGGGCTTGAGCAAGCGCCCATAGCGGCTGTAGCGTGGTGGGTGGACAGAAAGGTTGGTCTCTGGAGGGGGAAAGGGTGGGGAAGGGAAAGAGTTAGTTTCATGAAAACCATTCTCTGCAGGGGGAACACAAACCTGTGGACCCACCATAGGTGGGTTCACGCGCCGGGAAGCTTGAACCAACACCACCTGCTCATCTGCCAACACATAAGCAGGTTTCAGCCTGTCTATGCAGACAGTTTCCTTACCCCCCCACCCCCCGCCAAGTCTAACATAAAATGTTTCTCCCCCGTTTCCAACGCTCTGAACGGGCCATCCTACAGCGAGCGCTTTGGAACAAAAGTGCAGGGAAAACAATGGTGCGCCGGGCCCAGAACACTGGCAGCCCCTGTAGCGGAAAAAAATGCTGTGTGGGCGGATCGGTACGAGGCGCAGGGCTCTCTGGCAAAAATTCCCCCGGGATTCGCAATGGCTGAGAAAAAACAAGTTCTGCCGGGGAAGTTGCCAAATCTTCCTTAGGTGCGGAGCGCAACCCCAATAGGACCCGGGCTGCACGGTGGCGCAGTGGTTAGCACCGCGGCAGCACAGTTTACCCTCGGCCGGGGGATCGCGGGGATCATGAGATCGTGGGTTCGATCCCTGCCCCCGGCCAACAGTGATCTGTGTGGAGTTTGCATGTTCTCCCCGTGTTTGCGTGGGTTTACTCCGGGATTTCTCCGGTTTCCTCCCACATGCTAAAAACATGCAGGTTAGGGAGTTAAGGGACGCTTGCGCACGCAGCGACCGGCAGCTGGTGGCTTGTCACCGGACTGCAGAACGAATCTACCTATGGGTACAAAATAAGTCAAAAAAAAAAAAAAAGGCAGGCGGTCGACCCAATTTGCATCTGTTAGAGAGGCTCTGAGTGGTGCTTTAAGTGATCTGTGAAAGCGCTTGCATAAACCATTAGCCTGTGGGTTGTATGCGGTGGTGCAGTGGATTTTGACCCCCAGGCTGTCGGCCATCGTGGACCAAAGTTCCGAAACAAATTGCGGACCCCTGTCAGAAGTGATGTCTGATGGGGACCCGAACCGTACGACCCAAGCTGACAAAAAAGTGCGGGCTACCTTGGCAGACGTGGTGGAACTCAGCAGAACCACCTCTGGCCAATGCGTAGTGCGGGCCACAATTGTTAAAAGGTGTGTGAATCCCTGCGACAGTGGAAGGAGACCCACTAAATCCACGTGTATGTGGTCGAACCTCCTGGCTGGAATTTGAAAAGGCTTGAGGGGGGCTTTGGTGTGCTCGTGCACCTTAGCCCCTTGGCATGCGTTGCACGCTGCAGCCCATTCTTTCACATCCCTGCGTAAATGAGGCCAGATGAATTTGGACCCCACTAGTTTAACTGAGTCTTGCATGCCAGGATGTGAAAGGGAGTGGATGGACTTGAAAATGCAGTGGCGTCAAGAGCTCAGAACCACCCGGCATGGGTGGCCGGTGGAGATGTCGCAGAGCAAGGGGGGGGCACCCTTCTTGTACCACCCTGCTCTTGAGTTTTAATCCGTTAGCTGTGGACTGGAGTGCGCAAATGTCTGCGTCCCTGGTTTGGTCGGCAGCCATTGCAGAAAAATCGATGCCCATGTATACCGGAGAGACCAGTGCACGTGACAAGCAGTCTGCCACAACGTTCAATTTACCGGCTACATGTTGGATGTCGGTCGTGAACTCTGAAATCGTGGCCAAGTGCCGTTGTTGCCAAGCTGACCGCAGTTCTGAGACTTTGGACATTGCGTAGGTCAGTGGTTTGTGATGGACAAACTCACGACCCTCGAGCCAGAACTGAAAATGACACGTAGTGAGGTGAAGAGCCAACAACTCCCTGTCGAAAGCGCTATACTTACGCTAGCTGTCGCGCAAAGTATGGCTGAAAAAGGTGAGGGGCTGCCATGAGCTGGAGACATACTGCTCCATCACGGCCCCTACTGCGACATCCAATGTGTCTGTGGTGAGTGCTATTTGTGCTGACGGAGCCGGGGGGGGGGGGGCAGCAAAGCTGCATTGGTGACCGCTGTTTTGGCACCTGTGAAAGCCTGGACCCGATCAGGGTTCCAGTCAATGGTATCCGCAGGTTTCTTTTTATTTTTAGTGTGCCGTACAGCGACTGCAGCAGCTGGGCTGCACGGGGGAGGAAGCGGTTGTAAAAATTGACCATCCCCCAAAATTTCTGCAGCGCCCTGAAGGTCTGTGGACGCCGAAAATCTGACACTGTTCTCAGGTGTGAACCTGGCACAGCGGGGGCGAAAGGCACATCTTTATTTGACTTCATCCCCCCCCAGCACCCTGGTGCCTTTCGCTGGCACCTCTCGCCTCTTTCTCCATTACCAGCTCTAACTACCTTCTCCCCCATCAACCCCAAGTACTGGGTGGAGTGCCTTGTCCTATTGTGTCACCACAACGTATTTCTATTCATTTGAGACCTTAAAGTTATGAAGGTCAGAATAAACAATCCTGAAAACATTTGGTCTAGACTTTCAAAAGTATGGATGGATAGTTGGTAACATTATAGGCTACATACAGTATGCAGCCTATAATTATTTTTTAATAATAGTTTAAAATGACACATTTCACCACACCGTGGCTGTATGCTGGCGCAGTGGTTTAGCACTGTGGTAGCACAGTTTTACCCTCGGCCGGGGGATCGCGGGGATCATGAGATCGTCGGTTCGATCCCAACCCCCCGACCAACAGTGAGCTGTGTGGAGTTTGCATGTTCTCCCTGTGTTGCGCGGGTTTACTCCGGGATTTCTCCGGTTTCCTCCCGCATACCAAAAACATGTAGGTTTAGGGCGCTCGCGCACGCAGCGACCACCAGACTGCAAACCAAATCTACCTACGGGTACAAATAAGTAACAAAAAAAAAAAAAATTAAGGAAAAATATATCTTTGACTGTTCCAATATCAACCTGCAAGCCAGTATATTATTATTGTTATTATTATTATTAATAAGTTTATTTTTGTTGACACATCCTGTGTTTTAGTTTAAAACAACAAACAAACCATAGGAACTACAGTTCCCAGCAGTCCTAGCGGCACGCTGAGGCGTCTCACGTTGGTGAAACTAACTACCACACGGACCTTGCAGCGTTCACGACTCCATAACTGCAGGCAGTCAAACTTGTAGTGGTTCTCTTCCCCGTCGTTGCACCGGTGTTTGGCTGTGATGGACCGTTGGAAGGGCAGAGTGGCTCTGGTGACGGGAGCATCGGTCGGGATCGGGGCGGCCATAGCCAAAGAACTGGTCCGGCATGGTATGACGGTGGTGGGCTGCGCCAGAGACGTGGAAAAGATCCAGGTTTGTGCTGAAGACGAGAAACTTGGTTTCAGGGAAAAGTACCTGAACATCACACTTTTTAAACTGAGCATACAGTCTTCAGCCAAACTGTATTTGTAAAAACATTAATTTCTGCTGTATCATGCTGACATAATGTAGAGAGCAATTGTGCTTCGTTATGAGTAATTATAGAAGTCCTCGTGTATTTTTTTTTTTTGCTTTTTACTGTCACGCTGCAAATCCAGACTAAAATGTTTGTTGCAAGTTGCCTAAGCACAGAATTTATTAAAGCTTGGCCAAGATCGTCGTAACTATCTGACAGTTTAACCAATGGATGGACCATTTGTGCAGTTAGATCTCTACCCACGACCAGTGATAATCGACTTTCGCGTCTCATCTCGCGCAAAGCATCATGGGATCGTGGCTACCAAACAAACTACCAAAATGGGGGAGGTTAATCTAAACTTGGATGAAACATGCTCTATCGATACATTTAATTTATGGAAAGTTCTTGATCTACGAGCATATTGTGTGCGTAGGGGTCTTCCCGGTTGTACCCGCAAACGCAAGGATGAACTAGTTGCACTTGCATTCGTGGCCACGTTGCAGAAATTGCCAATAGTGTTGTCAATGGCCGAGGAATCCGAGCATATTCAACGTGACTGCCAGCTTGTTGACGTTTGAGGTGGAGGGTGAAATGCTGACAATTCCCGACCCCTTGGGACTTGAAGCCTGGGAGACGGAAATCGATGCTGTGTCAAAATGGCCCCCCTGTATGTACGCTGACGTAGCAGATTTTTTGTTGTCAAAGGACCAAGCACCCTTACTTGCGAGACTACCAAACGACTACAAAGAAGGTAAGCGAGTGGTTTGACAGCTCAACTTTGGCTTTGTCATTTTGAGTAAATTTCACTACAAGGCATAGCCTGCTTACTTAGATCTGTAGGTCGATACTACTATAGCTTAAGTACCACACGTTTTCAATGATTTGCAATTTTATTTTATACCAGCCTACTTATCAATGGCCTTAATTACATGTGTGTGTAGATCAAGCTTCATTACCAATATACAAAGAACTATATCCTAGATCCAGGCATGCCTGTGAGTACGTACTACTTCAGGGTTTAGACTCGTGCAGGTCTAAATATGACATATTATTTTATACATTTTATAAAATAATATAATTGCCATTACCTATTGCCAGACTTGTGTCAGCTAAGTCCTATTTTTAACGTATAACGGAGATTTAAAGCTTAAAGCAGACTTTAAGCGGCAATTGTTCAGGTGTGACAGTACTGTTTCTATACAAAAGCAAGCCGGCTAGCGGAATGTTTGGTAGTTGTGACCTTTGAACCGGATGTCGGGTCACATAGTCCGCACATGCGCACTCGTAATGCGAAAGTCGCTTATTGACTGCCATACTTGTTAGGCAGTGGCCATGGGTTCAGAACTGTACCCCTAGAATGCTTTCAACAGATACAGCTCGGGCTCGAATCTGATTGGCCAATTGGTGTCACATAACTCTGCATGCCATACCTCATTCATAAGAATCTGAATTAATGCCTTATCTTATGCAGCAGTGGCTACAGGTATGGAAATCTGAGGCATTTATCAACAATTGAAGAAAGGATATTTCTCATATTAACCCATAATTTGTTTAAATTTTTAAATTAATATCTATGCATTGCCTTTTTAATCTTACCCTTTCCCAAATCATAAAGATAACCTCTTAATTTTAACTCTAAATTCCATCTTATGTCAAGTAAAATAGCTTGGGCATGGTGGCAAGAACAGGAAGCAAACCACCAACCCTCCAATCAGAGACTGACCACACTGATCTGACAGGTTTTGTCAGGTTGTCAACTCTTCTGTATCTGTGGACATTTTGTATAGGGATACGTCTTCCATGTCTGTAGGCACTCCCTAAAAGGTTTGTTGCAAGTCACCTAAGTACAGAATTTAGTAAAGTTTGACCAAGATCCACCTATCTGATAGTTTAACCAGCCTTTTTTATTACACATTGACGGTTTGTGTTTTTAGATTTCCACCCAGGTTTTATAGCCAATGAGAAAGGACCAATAATGTCATTTTGATGGACTGCCATGCTTTTTTAACAGCGCACATGACACTTTTAAGATACAGGAGGAAATTGGTAGATTTTTTTAAAACATAAAATAAATGATCAGTTTTAAACATTGCATTTCTCCTGGCTAATACCAATAGTGTCCCTCCACTTGATTACATTGCTGATGCAGTGTCTCTGCTCTCTCCATAAATAAGCCCATGTCCACATCCACAGTACAGGTACATTTCAAAAAATTAGAACATCATGAAAAAGTTTAATATTTTTTGTCACTCATTTCAGAAAGGGAAACCCATATATTATATAGATTCATTACACAGAGTGAAATATTTCAAGTGATTATTTATTTTAGTTTTGATGATTATGGCTTACAGCCCATGAAAACCCCAAATTCAGTTTCTCAGGAAAAAAAAAATAGAATATTACATAAAATTAATTTTAAAAAATAGTTTTTAAATAGAAATGTTGGCCAAATGAAAAGTATGTCCATGTACACACTCAATACTTAGTTGGGGCTCCTTTTGGATTAGTTACTGTATCAATGTGGCGTGGCATGGAGGTGATCAGCCTGTGGCACTGCTGAGGTGCTATGAAGATCCAGGTTGCTTTGATAGTGACCTTCAGCTCGTCTGCATTGCCGGGTCTGGTGTCTCTCATCTTCCTCTAGACCACAGGTGTCAAACTCATTCCATGGAGGGCAAGACCCTGCAGGTTTTACCTCCATCCAGTGTCTTCAACAGGTGATTTCACTGAATTTCTTGCCACTGATTGCTGATCAGTGAAAACACCTGCTGAAGACACTGGGTAGAAGCAAAACATGCAGGGTCTTGGCCCCCATGGAATGAGTTTGACACCCCTGCTCTAGACAATACTCCATAGATTCTCTATGGGGTTTAGGTCAGGAGCGTTTGCTGGCCAATCAAACACAGTGATGCCATGGTTATGAAACCAGGTTTTGATACTTTTGGCAGTGTGTGTGTGTGTGTGGGGGGGGGGGGGGGAGGGGGGGTGCCAAGTCCTGATGGAAAATGAAATCAGCTTCTCCATAAAGTTTTCAGCAGAGGGAAGCTTGAAGTGCTCTAAAATTTCCTGGTAGACGACTGCGCTGACTTTGGTCTTGATAAAACACAGTGGACCAACACGAGCAGATGACATGGTTCCTCAAATCATCACTGACTGTGGAAACTTCACATTAAACCTCAAGCAACTTAGATTCTGTGCCTCTCCACTCTTTCTCAAGACTCTGGGACTTTGATTTACAAATGAAAGGCAAAATCTACTTTTATTTGAACAGAGGTCATCTGCTGGTGTTGGTCCACTGTGTTTTATCAAGACCAAAGTCAGCGCAGTCGTCTGCCAGGAAATTTTAGAGCACTTCATGCTTCCCTCTGCTGACAAGCTTTATGGAGAAGCTGATTTCATTTTCCAGCAGGACTTGGCACCCCCCCCCCCCCCCCCCCCACTGACAAAAGTATCAAAACCTGGTTTAATGACTATGGCATCACTGTGTTTGATTGGACAGCAAACTCTCCTGACCTTAACCCCATAGATAGCAGGGGTGTCAAACTCATTCCATGAAGGGCCAAGACCCTGCATGTTTTGCTTCTACCCAGTGTCTTCAGCAGGTGTTTTCACTGATCAGCAATCAGTGGGAAGAAATTCAGTGAAATCACCTGTTGAAGACACTGGGTGGAGGTAAAACCTGCAGGGTCTTGGCCCTCCATGGAGTGAGTTTGACACCTGTGCCATAGAGAGTCTATGGAGGATTGTCAAGAGGAAGATGAGAGACACCAGACCCAACAATGCAGTTGAACTGAAGGTCACTATCAAAGCAACCTGGGCCTTCATAACACCTCAGCAGTGCCACAGGCTGATCACCTCCATGCCACGCCACATTGATACAGTAATTAATCCAAAAGGAGCCCCGACCAAGTACTGAGTGTGTACATGGACATACTTTTCAGTCGGTCCACATTTCTATTAAAAAAAAACAAAACTATTTTTTTTTAAATTAATTTTATGTAATATTCTAATTTTTTGAGAAACTGAATTTGGGGTTTTCATGGGCTGTAAGCCATAATCATCAAAATTAAAATAAATAAACACTTGAAATATTTCACTCTCTGTGTAATGAATCTATATAATGTATGGGTTTCACTTTCAGAAATGCGTGACAAAAAAATATTGAACTTTTTCATGATATTATAATTTTTTGAGATGTACCTGTATTCTGATAAGTGGGAGCAATCAGATAAGATAATTTGCATGATTCAATCAATTGTTTGATTTCTCCCCACAAGTGTATGATGTAAACTCGAGCTTCTTCTTGTTTTCAAAACTTCCACTTTAGTTTTATTCACAGCTTCACTGACCAGGGTTGTACTTCCATTAAATCCCACCTCTGCTATTTCACAGACTTCATGAATCTGAATTCCCATATGTACTCCCAGCCAGAAGGTGACAAATATTCACATCCTTCTTTCTGTACATTTCCCCGTCACTCAAAAATTGTTTGCCCACATTTTCTATATTTGTATCTTCTGCATATATTGGCATTTTGAGTTTGTATTTGCACATGCTCAGATGCAAATATCTGTAGATTAATGGGCAAGTGTGTTTATCCAGTTTTCCATAACCTAATAATGGCCTTTATCTGATTAAAAAAAATAATCAGGTAACTTCAGAAAACTGATTATATTCACTTTATTACCCATGTTCACTGAAGCCCCATTTTAGAAAGATACATCCTGATGTTAACGTGACATCTGAACACAGCTTTATTTTTGCATTTGTGGTCACTGCCCATGAAAAATCATTATGACAGTCTTATTAGCTCTGAAAGGAATGACATACTGTACATGACACTTGAGCATCTTCTTGTTGTTGTCATATTAATTGATAAACTTATCCAGAATAGAAGTTCAAGGCTGTAATGCATTTTTGTGAGCTGTTCAGATCAATAAAAGAAGTTTTTGAGAATGGCAGGAATGGCAAACAGGCTTGACGGCTCTCAAATTTCACCTGGACACACCTGTTCTCCTGTTCTGTGGAAAGTTATCTGAGTGAATATTTGGTTTACTTCCTCATTTCAGAAACTGGCAGAAGAGTGCAAAAGCGAATGCCTGTGTGGTGTGTTGGTGCCTATCAAGTGTGATATGACGAACGAGGAGGAGATTCTGTCCATGTTCTCAGTCATCAAAGGACAGCACAGGGGTGTGGATGTGTGCATCAACAACGCTGGCCTGGCTCATCCAGAACCACTGCTGAGTGGCAAAACCGAAGGCTGGAAGAACATGATTGATGTAAGAGTTCAGTCATGAGGGGGACAAGCAGTCAATGGAGAAACTCAAGCAGCTTGTAACAGTGCAGCGTCCATTATTTGGACACATTTTGACTTTAGTGAATAGGACACCAAGCAAATGAAGACACATATAAACTCTGTTGAAAAATGGTTTCAGCATCCAAATATACCAATAATATTTTTTAACACTCATGTTACCACAGACAAATAGTGCATGACTTAAAAAAGAGAGACTGAAATTAATTTACCCACATAAAGACTTTTTAAACCGTCAAACAACAACAAACCATCAAACAACTAAAATTGAGGTAAAATGTTCAGTTAACCATGATCTTGATTTTGGATCAATTCACCCACTCCTACTCTTTGACAAGCTACAGATTGACAAGTTCAATTCAATTAAATTCAATTCAACTTTATTTATATAGCACCATTTCACAAAAACAGTCATCTCATAGCACTATCAACTGTAGGGGGAACCCCCACAGTTGCAGAAAGACCCCAGCAATCAGGCGATCCCCTGTGAGCAAGCACGGCGACGGTGGAGAGGAAAAACTCCCTTTTAACAGGAAGAAACATCCAGCAGAGCCAGGCTCAGGGAGGGGCAGTCATCTGCTGCGACTGGCTGGGGGGTGAGGGGATAGAGAAGATGAAAAGAACAGACATGTAGAGAGCAAACTACAAGTGTAATCGTAAGCACTGACTTAATTTAGGTTAGCTGTGTCAGGGTCCTGATATCGGACATATTAAACTAGGGCTGGGCGATACGGCTTTTAACATGTTTCACGATACATTTAGGGTTTTATTGCAATACACAATATGTATCATAATATTATGAGATCTCCTCCAAACCACTGTATAAATGTAAATGTAAAACCTTTGCATAAAATGATACCAGCATGATAACAGAAACGGACTCGTGTATTGTATCTTTTTCAAAATTGCATAAAAAAGGGGGGGATAAAATCAAAGTTAAATTTAGCAGACTTTATTGAACCAGTCAGGCAGCCCCACTCATAAATTTGCAACTAATCAGAATACAATATGATAGGCCTTCCTCTTATGGCCAGTAATAAAACCAAAACAAAAAAAAAGGAGTCAACACAATAAAAAGTGCATTAAGCAAGAATTCCAGAGAAATATGATGTAAAACCATATAAATTAACCCCTTGAACTCTGTGAATTCCGCGGGCGGTCACGTCTCTGCATCTTAGTGCGTCTCAGTGCGCACTGAAAAAAAAAGGCTGTATTTCTGGTCTTCCAGTACAGACACAGCCTTGTTATAACCTGAGAAAAAAGTTGTGTAATATATTCATTTTTTGTGGTATTTTTACAAAATTTTGACCTGAGCTTGAAAACACTTGGTTCTTCATTTCTGTTGTGTTTTCCAGCCAGTATCTGACAGCTGTATGTTATTTGCAAGCATTTGTATCTTAAAAAAAAACACCTAGGCGAACTTTCTTGTTACTCAGTGGCAGGAGCACTTGGAGAGATTATGACTGTTTTGCCAAAAAATTCACAGTGTTTTCTTTTAAATGAGACTAACCCCATGAAGATGCTGCAAAGGGTTGAAGAACAGCTTTTGATTTACTTTGGGCATGTTATTTTTAGGCGTTTTTAGGGAAGTTGAACAGAGCTCAACAGGTTAAAGTCCACTTTTTCTGTTTGGTCATGTTTTTAACAACAGGGGCCATGTCTTTGGCAGTATCATTTTTGACTGCAGTTGTGATCTCTTTCCATTTTTCACGTTTGTTGTGTGGGATAAATTTTCCCAATGAAGAAGCCATATAGTCATTTTCTTAGGGCTGATTCCTTTAAAGCTCGAGATTTGGGTAATGACCGAAAGAACGAGATCGCGGATACAAGCGGCTGAAATGAGCTTTCTCCGTAGGATTGCTGGACTCACCCTCAGAGATAGGGTGAGGAGCTCAGTCATCCGAGAGAGGCTCAGAGTAGAACCGCTGCTCCTCCACATTGAAAGGAGTCAGTTGAGGTGGTATGGGCATCTGATTAGGATGCCTCCTGGACGCCTCCCACTTGAGGTGTTTCAGGCATGTCCCACTGGGAGGAGACCCCGGGGCAGACCCAGGACTCGGTGGAGAGACTATGTCTCCCAGCTGGTCTGGGAACGCCTTGGAAGCCCTCTGAAGAGCTGGAGCAGGTGGCTGGGGAGAGGGAAGTCTGGGCTTCTCTGCTTGAACTGCTGCCTCTGCGACCCGGACCTCCGGAAAAGCGGTAGAAGATGGATGGAAGATGGATGATTCCTTTAATTTTTCTTTTTTTTTTTTTTTTTTTTTGTAGGGGCTACCTGGGATGTTGAGAGCGGATTAAGTGGTGAGACCAATTAGTGGTACTGCTACCTTTAAAGGCAAGGGTTTGGCGACATATTTTGCACAAAACTGTATTTTGTTCAGTTTCTACCTTCTGAATTTCGAACCACTGCCAAACAACGGAGCCGGTGCTTTCTTCTCCTTTGAAATGATGTCATTCAACTCCGCTTCCAATGCAACCAGTGCGTGTGTGTCGGTTCACCTTTTCACTCTCCCCGCGCATTCTGCCAGTGTTGCCAGATTGTGCATTAAAAAACAAGCCTCTCTGCGCCACAAAAACGGGCTCAAAAGAAGCAGTTTCTAAAAAATTGCAAGAAAAAACAGACCTGGCAACGACCCTGATATGAAACATGGTGTGGGTGGAGTGACCCGAACTGTGTGACAGGAGTTCGGAAGAGAGGAGAGGGAACTGGAACTTCAAACAGAAAAATGAATGCTGTCTGTTTACACTGCCACGACAATTTATGCTTGATATCTGCGATAAAGGCATTTTACAGTGGTGTGAAAAAGTGTTTGCCCCCTTCCTGATTCCTCATTTTTTTGTATGTTTGTTTGATGCTCTAAAACATTTAATTGTGACAGATTTAAATATTAGACAAAGATAACACAAGTAAACACAAAATGCAGTTTTTAAATGAAGGTGTTTATTATTAAGGGGAAAAAATCCAAACCTACATGGCCCTGTGTGAAAAAGTGATTGCCCCCTAAACCTAATAACTGGTTGGGCCACCCTTAGCAGCAACAACTGCAATCAAGTGTTTGCGATAACTGACAATGAGTTACAGCACTGTGGAGGAATTTTGACCCACTCATCTTTCCAGAATTGTTGTAATTAAGCCACATTGGAGGGTTTTCGAGCATGAGCCACCTTTTTAAGGTCATGCCACAGCATCTCAATCAGATTCAGATCAGGACTTTGACTAGGCCACTCCATAGTCTTCATTTTGTTTTACTTAAGCCAATCAGAGGTGGATTTGCTGGTGTGTTTTGGATCATTGTCCTGCTGCAGAACCCAAGTGTGCTTCAGCATGAGGTCACAAGCAGATGGCCGGACATTCTCCTTTAGGATTTTTTGGTAGACAGCAGAATTCATGTTTCCATTTACCACAGCAATTCTTCCAGGTCCTGAAGCAGCAAAACAGCCCCAGACCATCACACTACCACCACCATATTTTACTGTTGGTATGATGTTCCTTTTCTGAAGTGCTGTGATACTTTTATGCCGGATGTAATGGGACACACACCTTCCTAAAAGTTCAACTTTTGTCTCGTCAGTCCACAGAGTATTTTCCCAAAAGTCTTGGGGTTCATCAAGATGTTTTTTGGCAAAACTGAGACAAGCCTTTATGTTCTTTTTGCTCAGAAGTAGTTTTTCTCATGAAAGTCTGCCATGCAGGCCATTTTTGCCCAGTCTCTTTCTTATGGTGGAGTCATGAACACTGACCTTAACTGAGGCAAGTGAGGCCTGCAGTTCTTTGGATGTTGTTGTGGGATCTTTTGTGACCTCTTGGATGAGTCGTCACTGCACTCTTGGGGTAATTTTGGTCGGCCGGCCACTCCTGGGAAGATTCACCACTGTTCCATGTTTTTACAATTTGTAGATAATTGCTCTCACTGTGGTTCACTGGAGTCCCAAAGCTTTAGAAATAGCTTTATAACCTTCTCCAGACTGATAGATCTCAATTACTTCGTTTCTTATTTGTTCCTGAATTTCTTTGGGTCACAGCATGATGTCTGGCATTTGAGGATCTTTTGATCTACTTCACTTTATCAGGCAGGTCCTATTTAAGTGATTTCTTGATTGCGAACAGGTGTGGCAGTAATCAGGCCTGGGTGTGGCTAGAGAAATTAAACTCAGCTTTCCAAAGATGTGATAAACCACAGTTAATTTATGTTTTGGTGGGGGGGTCACTTTTTCCACACAGGGCCCTGTAGGTTTGGATTTTTTCTACCCTTAATAATAAACACCGTCCATCCATCTTCTACTGCTTTTCCAGAGGTCCAGGTCACAGAGGCAGCAGTTCAAGCAGAAAAGCCCACACTTCCTTCTCCCCAGCCACCTGCTCCAGCTCTTCAGAGAGGATACCAAGACGTTCCCAGGCCAGCTGGGAGACATAGTCTCTCCAGCAAGTCCTGGGTCTTCCCTGGGGTCTCCTTCCAATGAGACGTGCCTGAAACACCTCAAGTGGGAGACGTCCAGGAGGCATCCTGATCAGATGCCCAAACCACTTCAACTGGCTTCTTTCAATGTGGAGGAGCAGCGGTTCTACTCTGAGCCTTTCCCGGATGACTGAGCTCCTCACCCTATCTCTAAGGGTGAGTCCAGCAATCCTATGAAGAAAGCTCATTTCAGCCGTTTGTATCCGCAATGTCATTCTTTCGGTCATTACCCAAACCTCATGACCATAGATGAGGGTAGGAACATTGATTGACCGGTAAATCGACAGCTTTGCCTTAGAGCTTAGCTCCCTCTTCACCACAACGGACTGGTACAACATCCGCATCACTGCAGATGCTGCTCCGATCTGTCTGTCAGTCTCTCGCTCCATTCTCCCCTCACTTGTGAATAAGACCCCGAAATACTTATACTCCTCCACTTGGGACAGGAGCTTGTCCCCAACTCGGAGAGGACAATCCACCTTTTTCCGGCTGAGGACCATAGACTCTGACTTGGAGGTGCTGATTCTCATCCCAGCCACTTCATGCTCAGAGGCAAACCATCCCAGTAAGACCTGTAGGTCATTGCTGGATGGAGTCAACAGGACAAAATCATCTGCGAACAACAGAGATGAGAGAGATCCTGTGGTCGCCAAGCATGACGCCCTCCGTTCCCTGGCTGCACCTAGAAATTCTGTCCATAAAATTTATGAACAGGATCGGTGACAAAGGGCAGCCCATTTGGTGCATAGGCACAAATGATGGTCAAGACTTGTTTGCCAACTCAAAGGCGCAGGAAAACAACCCTTTCATCCACCGGGGAAAACTCCAATATAGAGGCAGCAAGGTGGGGGGATACAAGAATACCCACCCCTGCTCATCGCCTCTCGCCCAGGGCAGCTCCAGAGTAGGCCAAGCTGCAGCCCCTCTCCAGGAGACTGGTTCCAGAACCAGAGCTACAGACGTGGACAGAATTGTTGGTACCCCTCTGTTAATGAAAGAAAAACCCACAGTGGTCACAGAAATAACTTGAATCTGACACAAGTGGTAATAAATAAAAATTCTATGAAACTTAACCAGTGAAAATCAGACAATGCTTTTGAATTGTGGTTCAACAGAATTATTTAAAAAAAACAAACTCATGAAACAGGCCCGGACAAAAATGATGGTACCCTTAACTTAATATTTTGTTGCACAACCTTTTGAGGCTATCACTGCAATCAAACGATTTCTGCAACTGTCAGTGAGACTTCTGCACCTCTCAGCAGGTATTTTGGCCCACTCCTCATGAGCAAACTGCTCCAGTTGTCTCAGGTTTGAAGGGTGCCTTCTCCAGACGGCATGTTTCAGCTCCTTCCACAGATGTTCAATAGGATTTAGATCAGGGCTCATAGAAGGCCACCTTAGAATAGTCCAATGTTTCGCTCTTAGCCATTCTTGGGTGTTTTTAGCTGTGTGTTTTGGGTCATTATCCTGTTGCAAGACCCATGACCTGCGACTGAGACCAAGCTGTCTGACACTGGGCAGCACATTTCTCTCTAGAATACCTTGATAGTCTTGAGATTTCATTGTACCCTGCACAGATTCAAGACACCCTGTGCCAGATGCAGCAAAGCAGCCCCAGAACATAACAGAACCTCCTCCATGTTTCACAGTAGGGACAGTGTTCTTTTCTTGGTATGCTTCATTTTTGCGTCTGTGAATATAGAGCTGATGTGCCTTGCCAAAAAGTTCCAGTTTTGTCTCATCTGTCCATAGGACATTCTCCCAGAAGCTTTGTGGCTTGTCAACATGCAGTTTGGCAAATTCCAGTCTGGCTTTTTTATGATTTGTTTTCAACAGTGGTGTCCTCCTTGGTCGTCTCCCATGAAGTCCACTTTGGCTCAAACAATGACGGATGGTGCGATCTGACACTGATGTACCTTGACCTTGGAGTTCACCATGAATGTGTTTAGAGGTTGTTCTGGGCTCTTTTGTTACCATTCGTATTATCCGTCTCCTCTTGCGGCCACGTCCAGGGAGGTTAGCTACAGTCCCGTGGATCTTAAATTTCTGAATAATATGTGCAACCGTAGTCACAGGAACATCAAGCTGCTTGGAGATGGTCTTATAGCCTTTACATTTAACATGCTTGTCTATAATTTTCTTTCTAATCTCCTGAGACAACTCTCTCCTTTGCTTCCTCTGGTCCATGTTTAGTGTAGTACACACCATGTCAACAAACAGCACAGTGACTACTTGTCACCCTTTAAATAGGCCGACTGACTGATTACAAGTTTGTAGACACCTGTGATGTTAATTAGAGGACACATCTTGGTTGAACATGTCCCTGTGGTCACATTATTTTCAATCTTTTCTAGGGCTACCATCATTTTTGTCCAGGCCTGTTTTATGAGTTTGTTTTTAAAAATAATTCTGTTGAACCACAATTCAAAAGCATTGTCTGATTTTCATTGGTTAATTTTCATAGAATTTTTATTTATTACCACTTTTGTCAGATTCAAGTTATTTCTGTGACCATTGTGCGTTTTTCTTTCATTAACAGAGGGGTACCAACAATTTTGTGCACGTCTGTATGTGTTGAGGTGAGGCCGACTATGTCTACCCGGTATCTCTCAACCTCATGCACCAGCTCAGGCTCCTTCCCCATCAGAGAGGTGAGTCACATTCCATGTTCCAAAAGCCAGTTTAGGAAGCCTGGGATCAGACCGCCAAGGTCTCTGCATTCGACCACCACCTGATCCACATAGCACTGGACCCCCATGGTCCCTCCTGTAGGTGGTGAGCCCATTGGAGGGCGGACCCATGTAACTCCTTAGGGCTGAGCCGACCAGGTCCCATGGGCAAATTCCCAGCCAACAAGCGCTAGCCATCAAACCTCTTTCCCAGGCCTGGCCCCAGGGTGGATCCCCGGTAACCCCATACCGGGCAGGGTACACTGAATTCTTGTTCTAACATTCATCTTGAGAGTCTTTTGGATTGTTCTTAGTCTGGCCCTTCACCCAGGACCAGTTTATCTTGGGTGACCCTACCAGAGCTCAAATTGCCCCACACAAAATAGCTCCTGGGATCACTAGGGCACACAAATCCCCCCCACCATGATAAGGTGATGATCCATGAGGGAATGATACTTATATAATAATAAACACCTTCATTTAAAAACTGCATTTTGTGTTTACTTGTGTTGTCTTTGTCTAATATTTAAATTTGTTTGATGATCTGAAACATTTAAGTGTGACAAACATACAAACAAAAGAGAAATTATGAAGGGGGCAAACACTTTTTCACACCACTGTATGTATCGTGTATCGATACAACGAATATATTTGGTATATAGTCCAGCTCTATTAAACCCACTAATCTTGGTTTACTGAATGTTTGAATGAAATGTAGTCATTATTTTTCCGATTAAAACTATGTTCTTACTCTTACAAGTCAAAAATTAGATTAAACTAGTACATACCTGTGCATACCCGTCCATGCCCGTAGAAACCAAGTATAAGCAAGTGTTTCTGCATGCCCGGTGCTGAAGGGTCTCCTCCTGTCTCAGACGGTTGTGTTGTTCACAGTCATGCCTGCGGCGTACTGCTTGAACCTGAGGTGTTTCATCTTCACGGCATCTTTTCTGACGTGCAGCAGTTCTCACTGTATTGCTCTCCATCTGGTGGGTCTTCTTCTTTTCTTCGTTCAGACCACTGGTTGAGGGATAGGTGCATTGTATTTCAAATTCATGGAGAGGATCCCGAAAATTGATCTGAGCAAAAAGTGGCTTTGGACCGTGTTCTGCCAGACCCGTGCATGACGGTGGAAACCAAGAAACCAGAGCAACCGGATAAAATCAGTGCTTTGCTTGGCATTTTACACATTTGTAGTGTAGACTGCCATTCTTCAAGGTTCCACATTTTTGCTGTCAGCACCTGTTTTAAAACAACATTGCTCAGAAAGCGATGCTTTTGCTTAGTTTCTTCATCTTGAGCAAGAATACGAGGAGTACTTGATCTGGCAACTCTGCTCACGGCAAGGTACTGAAGCAATCTGTTGTGCAGAAAAGACCAACGTGCTGTAAAGCAAGGTGAATGGCAACATGTTGTCAGATGGTGTGAGTGCAATTTGTGGAATGAGGAGAGTGCATCCAGCATTGACACCAATCACAGATGTTGCAACCAACAGGTGAGGCTGTATTTGTTCAATGATGTATCTTCAGGCATTGCAATGTCCATTTTCTTGATCAAAGTTTCGCAGTAGCATGATGACCAAGTCAGGCATCCTAGGACAGCATGCCTCCATCATTGGCAGCCAGTCCTATTGTGTATATGACGGCATCGTCCTATTGTCTGTATGACGGCATCGTGAGTCCTGATGGTCTACATCAAAGTTTCGCAGTAGCATGATCACCATTTTCAAGGCAGGCATCCTAGGACATCATGCGTACATCATAGGTAGCCAGTGCTATTGTGTATATGACAGCATTGTCCTATTGTCTGTATGACAGCATCGGGAGTCCTGGTGGTCATCAGAAAGACATCAAGGCGGGCATAGGACCTCATGGTCTATATGACTTCATGTAGACATCAACGCAGCCATCACTGTATATGACATCATAAATACATCAAGGCAGGCATGACGTCCTATGATGGAGACATCATAGGAACATCATAGGCCATCCTAAGATGTCCTATGAATGTTATAGACAGACAGACACGCAAACTGACAGATTTCTTGAATTTATATATAGATTAGTACATACCCATGCATACCCGTCCATGCCCGTAGAAACCAGGTATAAGCAAGTATTTCTGCATGGCCGTTGCTGAAGGGTCTCCTCCTGTCTGAGACGGCTGTGTTGTTCAGTCATACCTGCGGCGTACTGCTCAAAACTGAAGCGTTTCATCTTCACAACATCTTTTCTGACATGCAGCAGTTCTCCTCACACTATTGCTCTCCATCTGGTGGGTCTTTTTTGTTCTTCTTTGTTCACACCAGAGTCAGAGTCGCAGTCTCTGAAGCAGAGTCGCAGTCTTACACGCCTCTCTGCAGCTCCTCTTCATCCGCCACCCCTCAGCTTAGCCCCTGTCTTCCCCATCAGAGAATCGTTGTCTGCTCCCTCCAAAATAAATAAAAATATAATGTATAAGCATCCCAAAGTGATAAAGCAAAATACTGGTAAAACTCAAATTAAACATAAAGCCTCTAAATTGAATGATTTGGCCTCTGTTCCTCCTCATAATTTAAAAATTAAATGTGGTTTATTAAATATTAGGTCTCTAACTCCCAAGTCTCTGTTAGTCCATGATCTGTTAATTGATCATCAGATTGATTTAATTTCCCTTACAGAGACTTGGTTAGGACAAGAGGATTATGTTGGTTTAAATGAATCAACTCCCTCTGGTTATTTAAACTGTCAAAATCCCAGAAGTTCTGGTCGTGGAGGAGGAGTAGCATCAATTTACCATTCCAAATTACTAGTTAATGTAAAGCAAAAAACATGTTATAATTCCTTTGAGGGCCTGGTCCTCAGTGTTGGGCACTTTAGCAATTCCAGGTTAAACCCAATTTTATTTGCCATAGTTTATCGTCCCCCATCAACCTATTCAGAATTTTTATCCGAATTTGCTGATTTCTTAGCTGATTTAGTGCTGAAATCTGATAGAATAATTATAGTAGGGGACTTTAATATACATGTGGATGTAGATAGTGACTGCCTTAATGTGGCTTTTAATTCAATATTAGACTCGATTGGGTTTTCTCAGAAAGTAGGAATTTCTACTCATTACCTCCACCATACATTGGACCTTGTTCTGACATATGGCATAGAAATAGAAAATCTTGTAGTGTCTCCTCATAACCCTGTACTGTCAGACCATTGTCTGTTAACCTTTGATTTTACTATTTCTGACTATTTGGCTCCTAAAGAAAAATATTATCACAGTAGATGCCTCTCAGATGATGCTGTTTCCAAATTTATGCAGATTGTTTCCTCTATGCCATGTGTCAACACAACGGAAATAAGCTATAGACAGCTTGCTCCTTCTGTAATTGATAACATGGTGGATAGTGTTTCAGCTTCTCTGCATCAGGCTCTAGACTTGGTGGCCCCCTTAAAAAAGAAAAAGTCTAATCAGAGATTTTTAACTCCTTGGTTCAACACAGAAACTCGTAGCTTAAAACAGAAGACTCGTCAATTAGAAAGAAAATGGCGCTCTACTAATTTAGATGAAATCTATTTAGCTTGGAGAAATCATCTTTTAATTTATAAAAAATCTCTTAGAAAAGCTAGAACGAGTTATTACTCTGCATTAATAGAAGAGAACAAGAATAATCCCAGGTTTCTTTTCAGTACTGTAGCCAGGTTGACAAAGAGTCAGGACTCTGTCAATCCTAGCATCCCCTTAGAGCTTACTAGTCAGGACTTTATGAACTTTTTCAATAATAAAATTTCATCCATCAGAGATAAAATCAATCAGATTCTTCCCACAGTTAACTTAAATACTGTAACTACTACAACTCCTTCTATTGATGTCTGTCTTGATGAGTTTACTCCAATCGACCTTTGTGAGTTAGACAAAATAGTTTCCTCATCCAAACCTTCAACTTGTCTTTTAGACCCTATTCCTACCAGGTTATTTAAAGAAGTCTTCCCACTTATTGGTAGCTTTATTCTTCATATAATCAATTCTTCATTAACTTTAGGCCATGTACCGCAGGCTTTTAAAACGGCTGTAATTAAACCCTTACTCAAAAAGCCAACGCTAGATCCAGGAGCTTTAGCTAACTATAGACCAATCTCTAATCTCCCTTTCATTTCAAAAATCTTAGAAAGAGTTGTTGCTACGCAATTATTTGACCACCTGCAGGGAAATGGTTTATTTGAGGAGTTTCAATCTGGGTTTAGAATCCATCATAGCACTGAAACAGCCTTAGCGAAGGTCACTAACGACCTCCTCATTGCATCTGATAATGGACTAGTTTCTGTACTTGTCCTTTTAGATCTTAGTGCAGCTTTTGATACTATTGATCATAATATTCTACTTGATAGATTAGAACACTATGTTGGACTTAATGGAACTTCGTTGCAGTGGTTTAGATCTTATTTATCTGATAGGTTCCAGTTTGTTCATGTAAATGATGAGTTTTCTCTCAGCTCAAAGCTTAGTCATGGAGTTCCACAGGGATCTGTGCTTGGCCCTACTCTTTTTAGTTTATATATGCTTCCGTTAGGCAACATTATTAGAAAGCACTGTATACATTTTCACTGTTATGCAGATGACACACAATTATACCTGTCAATGAAGCCAGATGATACTAATCAATTAGCCAAGTTAGAAGCCTGTCTTAAGGAAATCAAAGTTTGGATGACTTGTAATTTCCTGCTATTAAATTCAGATAAGACTGAAGTCATTCTTGTTGGTCCAAAAAACCTTAGAAATTCCTTTCCAAATCAAACTTTCAGTTTGGATGCAGTTACTCTTTCTCTTAATAGCTCTGTGAGGAACCTTGGAGTTATTTTTGATCAGGATTTGTCCTTCAATTCACATATTAAATTTGTTTCTAAGACTGCCTTCTATCATTTGCGTAATATTGCCAAGATTAGGAGCATCTTGTCTCAGAGTGATGCTGAGAAGCTGATCCACGCTTTTGTTAGCTCGAGATTAGATTATTGTAATTCTTTATTATCAGGTTGTCCTAAAACATCTTTAAAAAGTCTTCAGCTGATCCAAAATGCTGCAGCAAGAGTTTTAACAGGTACTAGAAAGAGAGATCATATCTCTCCGGTTCTGGCCTCCCTTCATTGGCTTCCCATAGAGTTTAGAATTAAGTTTAAAATCCTTCTTCTTACTTACAAAGCTCTAAACAATCAGGCTCCTTTTTATTTAAAAGATGTGATACTACCGTATCATCCTAACAGAGCACTACGCTCCCAAAATGCAGGTTTACTTGTAATACCTAGAATCTCCAAAAGTACAATGGGAGGCAGAGCCTTCAGTTATCAAGCTCCTCTCCTGTGGAATCAGCTGCCAATCTGGATTCGGGAGTCAGACTCGATCTCTGTTTTTAAGAATAGGGCTAAAACCTACCTTTTTGATATAGCCTACAATTAGGGAGGGATCATGTGTTTTCTGAACCCTCCCTTAGTTATGCTGCTAATAGGTTTAGTCAGCCGGGGGACCTCCAGTAATGCACTGGGCCTCACTCCTTTCCTCACTCTCTATGAAATATTTTTTTTTTTTTTTGCTGGTCAATAACATTTGTTTGTTCTCTCCCATAGATTGAGTCCCCATCGTGCTGTTTGCTCTCTACATGTCTGTTCTTTTCTTCTTCTCTATCCCCTCACCCCCCAGCCAGTCGCAGCAGATGACTGCCCCTCCCTGAGCCTGGTTCTGCTGGAGGTTTCTTCCTGTTAAAAGGGAGTTTTTCCTCTCCACCGTCGCCAAGTGCTTGCTCACAGGGGATCGCCTGATTGCTGGGGTCTTTCTGCAACTGTGGGGGTCCTCCCTACAGTTGATAGTGCTATGAGATGACTGTTGTTGTGAAATGGCGCTATATAAATAAAGTTGAATTGAATTGAATTGAACCACTGGTTGAGGGATAGGTGCGTTGTAATTCCAGTTCATGGACAGGATCATGAAAATAGATCTGAGCAAAAAGTGGCTTTGGACCCTGTTCAGGAAGACCTGTGCATGCCCATCAAAACCCAGAAACTGGAGCACCCGGAGAAAATCAGTGCTTTGCTTGGCATTTTACACATTTGTAGTGTAGACTGCCATTCTTCATGGGTACTGCTTTGAATGGGTGTGGTTCAAAGTAGGGTATCCTATTCTTAGTGGGGTGACAGACTGACACACTGACAGAGATTTCTTGAATTTATAGAGTGCTTTCTGCCTTACTGAGTGATTATTTCCAGATTTACTGCTTCGAATGGATGTGGTTTAAAGTAGTGTGTCCTATTCGGTCTCACCTTCTCTGTGCCCTGCCTAGCATGCAGCGTTGGCGGCCAGCTGACTATTCCGCATCTCCTGGGTCTCAGCTTGTCTGTGCCTTGCCTGGCGTGCAGTGTTGCTCACTTTGCAGGCATTTCGGGCTTCAAGTGACTCAGCACATGCATGGCGCACTGCCACACATCTCCTGTCTGTCTGTGCAGCCCTTGTCTGTCGTACCCTATGATGTGCTCGAACCTCAGGTGTTTCATCTTCACGGTATCGTTTGTGACGTGCAACACAGTCATGCCTGGGAGGTACTGCTCGAACCTCAGTTGTGCCATCTTCACGGGATCTTTCCTGACGTGCAGCAGTTCTCCTCTTCTTCTTCATCTTCTTTTAGATTTTATTGGCGGTTTGCAACCAGCTTACAGGTGCATTACCGCCACATACTTCACTCTATATCATCACTCTGTCTGGTCAGGAGCTGTTGTCCTTCTATCATCATTGCTGTGTCCACTCGAACCTCAACTCTATCTTCAGACATCACTCTTCTTCATCTCCTCGTAAGCAGTTCTCCTCACTCGATTGCTCTCCATTTATGTAGCGTCTGGTTGGTCTATATGATATCATAAAGTCATCGAGGCAAGCATCATAGGACACCACATCATAGGCAGGCATCATAGGACACCGCATCATAGGCAGGCAGTCCTATTGCCTATATGACGGCATCACCTATGTGACGGCATCATGAGTCCCATGTAGCCTGAGATCATAGGAGTATCATAGGACAGCGTGCAGACATCATAGGCAGGCATCATAGGCCACTACATCATAGGTAGCCAGTCCTATTGCCTATATGACGGCATCGCCTATATGACATCATCGCGAGTCCTATATAGCCTGAGATCATAGGATCATCATAGGACATCAGGCAGACATCATAGGGCATCCTATGATGTCCTATGATCGTGACAGACGCACAGAGATTTCTTAAATTTAGTGATACAGAGTGAAGAGTGATGATGATGATGCATCAACCTCACTTCAACAGCATCTTGGTAAAACTTAGAAAACCAAAGTAGTAATTAAAATTTTTTGTTGTATGGTGCACAAGATGCCATTATTCTGTAGATTTCTGTTTGGTCACTTGCAGGTGAACATTCTTGGCTTGTCTATCTGCACACGTGAAGCATATCAGTCAATGAAAGAGAGAAAGGTGGACGACGGGCACATCATAAACCTAAGCAGGTACAGCTTTATTTAGATGGGATTTATAGGAACGTTGTGTTGATTTCCTATTTCATCACCCTGGCATCTTCTTTTGCAGCATGAGTGGACATCGTGTAGTTGCTGTGACTGATATACATTTCTACAGCGCTACCAAATTTGCAGTGACTGCTCTGACCGAGGCCCTGAGGCAGGAGCTGCGTGAAGCAAAAAGCAACATCCGAGCCACAGTAAGACTATACTAAGAAATACTTTGTTTTACACTTCAATGTGGTTTTAATAAATTAAGTTAGTAGAGTCCAGAAGATTCTCAAAGGCCCCTCAAACATATAAGTACAGGATAAGGACCTGGACTTACAGTATATAGCACTTTTTCTAGTCACTAAGACCACTCAAAACACTTAACTAGTAGCTACACTAACCCTCTATTCTCAGGGCCTATCAGAGACAGATACCTAGGGACAATTTAGAGTCACCAATTAACCTAGAAAGTATGTCTTTGGATTGTGGGAGGAAACCAGAGCCCCCAGACTAAACCCACACAACACGGGGAGAACATGCAAACTCCACACAGAAAGGTTCCCACCCCTGCCAGCCTGGGGATTCGAACCAGGAACCGTCTAGTTGTGAGGCAACAGTGCTAACCACTGTACTACTGTGCTGGCCGTAAGTGTCCACTCTGTGGTCTGATTAGTGGAGGCCTGGTGCACATGACAGCATTTTTGTTTAGACTGAGAGAGAAACATCTGCGTGCAGACGACACATCACAGAAGCAACCACGCGTGCACACGGGTCCACCAAAGGTGCGAAAACTGCTGTTGTAACAAACGGATGACCAGTAGACTACTACTACTATTACTAGGGACTTTGGATTATAGCTATAAATGGCAGATTCCATTTGCAAGCAATATTTTTTTTTAAGTTGGAAGAATGAGGGAGTCATAAATTAACTAGAAAAGCACTCAGAGAGTGCATACCTCCACCAAGGCTCCTTCCGTCCCTCATGGATCACCTCCAAAATGTAATGGGTTTGTGTGTAGGCCTAGAGCCTGGTGAAAATTACATCAAAGTCTGTCCATTAGTTTTGGAATATTGTTGTTAACACTGTGAGAAGATAAGAGCCTTGGCCGAGGTATGCGTTCTCGGATCCTCACCAAAATGTTATGGGTTCGTCTCTTAGGCCAAGGACCACTAGTCTGGACACGAGTGGCATGGGTCTTCTCTCTGACTGCAGCTACCTGCTGCCCAAGGCTACTGTGAGACTGACTGCTGTGAGTGCTTTGGGATGGGGAGAGTAGGGCTGTCGCAATAATCGCAATTATGTAATACCGCGGTATGGACACGCCTACCGCGGAGGAAAGCAAGCAACCAAAACAACCACGGTATTCACTTTTTTTGTGTGGCTAAATCTTATTTACTTGTGTACCCCTATTGAATATTAAATACATTTTAAAAGTTAAGTATATTTTTATTGCCAGCAGCATTTTTGCACATGGCACTCTGGAAGCTGTGGGAGCTTTCAGAGTGCCGGGTGCAAAAAAAAAAAAAAAAGACCGCAGTTGCGCTGGCTGCCAAGCTAAAGACATCATCGCTGGTTTGAGAACATTTCGGTTTTGAGCCGAATATAAAAAGGAGAGCCAGCTAATTTAGAAGTGGCAATATGCAAAATCTGTGCTGAAAAGGTCCCAGTAAAATGGGGAAATATGACAAATTTGAGGTCTCACCTAGCTTGCTACCATCCACCCATAGAAGCCCAGCTGCCGCTGCCAGCACCATATGGGGGGCTCTCCAGACAGACTCCAGACAGGCTCCAGCAGGCAGTTAAGAGTGGTGGAAGTGTTTAGATGAATTACTAAATACAACCGTGACAGTGAGCGGTATAAGTACCTTACACGTGCTGTTACTTGGCATCTGGTTGAGGAGATGATTCCATTTAACACAGTGGAGAAACCACTTAACTCTAATGCAGATCCACTTGCCTCGTGGCGAGACAACCAGAATAGATGTCCTCTTCTCTCCAAAGTTGCTCGCAAATACATGTGGAACAAGTACGCCATCAGAAAGAGTTTTCAATGCTGCTGGGAACATTGTTACGCCGCTGCGATCCTCTCAGAAACCACACAAGGTTAACATGCTGGTTTTCCTGGCACACAATAAAGACAGCCTGAAATGACTTGATCCTTCGTGTTCATTTTGTTCATTTATTCATTTATAATCTTTAAACATTCAGTGCGTGATGCTGCATGAGTTTTTCACTGTTTCCTTGGCATGATTTTTCCCCACATATGTATTCTGCAGTTTTACAGAAACAGTTTAAAAAAATCAGTATAAATACAGTGCGTTACTTTGGTTTTTGGCAGTTTATATTTAGCCTATTACCATTTGTTAAAAAAAAAAAAAAGACAAATGGTTGTTCTCCATGGTTGTCTCGCATGTGGTTGTTTTCCATACGCACCGTATTGAGTCTCTCTTGTGGTCAGCAATAAAGCATAGCCTATAATGTTTTAAAAACTGCCACTTTTGTAGGATCAAAACAAAAAATGTACACATTAATACTCTACTAATAAACCAAATTCGTAGAGCACTTGAAAGGGCATAAAGCGTGTTATTTTTTTGGTGTGATTACTTGTGGCAGATGGGGGAAAACGAGGTGAGAAAATATCCTAAATTTAATAAAATTAATGGCTGGCTGGGCTCCTTCTGAGAAGAGTGTTTGTGAGCCTGACGGTTAAGCTCTGAAACAGCTACTGCAGAGTGCATTGCTTGTTTGCTGTGTGAATGGGATTTTTCGGACAGCGGCAATATTGTCCAAAAATCACGATGGAGAGACAGGCGCAGTCCTGCATGGAGTCTGTCCTGTTTTAAATAAGCTGAACGTCGCCGCTCTCGCCAACCAGTCCACACACCCTAGTTGAAATGCTGGTGTTACCGCCACTGCTTTATGAAAACGATCCAAGTTTTTTTTTTGTTTTAACAGAATCAGCAGCTCATGACTAGCAAGACCTGAGCTTTGCACACAAATTGACAGCGGAGCTGCAGGGACTTTCTCAACACACAGCTTCCATCATTTGCTACATAAATTATGAACCCTGTGTTTAAATTAGGAGACCGCAGGGTCCGAAAAACATTTGCAATCATACCGCCGTGTTGAGCTGTCCACCGTCACCGCAGGGGAAATTCCTCTACTGCGACAGCCCTAGGGGAGAGGCTCACGGTAGCACCCGCTGCTTGTTGAGGACAGTAACTGCAGACTAAGAGCAATCGTGCTTTCACGTCAGAGTCTCCAAAAGACCAGAAAAGTCTCCAATAACACCAGAAAAAGTAGCTAGATTTGTCACTAGTTGCGTTTGACCAAAAAAAAAAAAAGTCACCGAGAGGATTTGAAAAGTCGCCAGATTTAGCGAGAAAGTTGGCAACACTGCTGTGATGCTAACAGGCTGCTCGAATCACCGACTCAGAGTCCAGCTCTGTGACTATGAAGGCTTCAGGGAGGAGAGGCGGTGATATGCACACAGTTTAAGAAAACATGCAGCACAGTGGCAGTGGACTAGACCAAAATACAACCAAGAGTACTGTGATGTAGGGGTGTGAATCTTGAGTGATCTCAGGATTTGATTTGATTACAATTCAGGCATTAACACTTCAAATGCAAAATGATTCACGATACATCTTGATGTATCTTCAATTATTTTTTTTTTCTATGTAATACTTTTTTAAATTTCAGTATTTATTTTTGAAATTTATGAAAGGAAAAATGCTGATCCACACATTGCTGTATGTATCAGTTATAAATAAATTTTCTTTGCTTTACCACTACTTCAGCAATAAACAGAATAAGTGTAATGTAAACTCTTTATTCAGAAAGTGCTTATAGATAGCAAGTTTGTATAAAAGAGTTGCTTCTCTTTTCTTTCATGGTTAGTGTAAGGTCTGTTTGTTTTCTTTTTGGTGTTATGCACTTTTGTGCCAGTAGGTGGTGGTATAGCCGAGTTTGGGTAATATAAACATGCACAGATGTAACAGATGGTGATGATGAGGGCAGAGGTTACAGTTTTTACCACACTTACAGGCACAGTGGCTTTTCTCAGAATTTTTGGTGTTGGTCATAATAAATAATTTCCCTTCTTTTTGTCACAGTTTTCTCTAATAGAATCTAAACTTTTGTAGAATAAAGGGAAAAACTACCCAAACAAACAGATCATGTGGACAGTTTAACTTCTTTAGATGTGTTTAAAATATTTCTCCACCTCATCACCATGACAGAACAAACAGAGAATTGACCCTACAGTTAGTTTTATGTTGAGACTGTTACTTGCGCTTTGGTTCCAATGTGCGCTGTAGGTGGAGCCATTTCGGGCGGGACCTTGTACTCCAGAAGTTGGGAGGACCTGGCGTTCCGTGTGGCAAAGGTAGGCTGGATATCCTTGTCTGCGGGTGCCACCGGGGAGTGGCTGCGCCTCTGCTGTGGTTTCACTGTGCAGAGTGCCGCATGAACTGAGAAAGAAGCTGAGGATGTGCAAAGACAATTATAGGAGGAAGTTAGAGGATAAACTCCAGCAGAACAATGTGAGGGATATGTTGACTGGAAAGAAACACGTCACTGGATGTAAGGGGAGAGACAGACAGACGTCGGCGAGCCTTGAGAGAGCTAATGAGTTGAACCTGTTTTTTAATAGGTTCAACTCACCGTCTGTCACCCCCACGACACATCCCTCCCCCATCACTCTTGTGCAGCACTTCTTTCTCTCTCCTCCCCCCCTCCCCCTCCTCTGAAGACGATCAGCACCAACCCCCACATCACTGTGACTACAGACCAGATTAAGAAACAGATGGAGAGACTCTGCCAGTGGAAGGCTGCGGGTCCTGATGGCATCCCCGCCAGGATCCTGAGGACCTGTGCCAACCAGCTATCTCCTGTACTGAAACACCTGTACAACCTGAGCTTTAGTCTGGAGAGAGTACCGGTGCTGTGGAAGACGCCGTGCCTGGTTCCTGTCCCCAAGAAGTCGTCTCCATCAGACCTGAATGACTATAGACCAGTTGCCCTCACATCTCATGTGATGAAGGTCCTGGAGAGACTGGTCTTAGCCCACCTGAGGCCACAAGTGAAGACGTGGTTGGACCCTCTGCAGTTTGCATATCAGCCCCATTTAGGAGTTGAAGACGCTGTCATCTACCTGCTGCAAGGAGCCCATCTGCACCTGGATGGTGGAGGAGACACTGTGAGAATCACATTCTTGGATTTCTCCAGTGCCTTTAATACCATTCAGCCACTGCTGCTGGGTGAGAAGCTGCGGGTGATGGGGGTCGACAGCTCTGTGATCTCCTGGATTACTGACTACCTGACAGGCAGGCCACAGTTTGTCCGGATGGGCAGTGTTTTGTCTGATGTGGTGGTTAGTGATACGGGAGCTCCACAGGGGACTGTGCTTTCTCCTTTTCTCTATACCTTATACACCACTGACTTTCAGTACAACTCCGAGTCATGCCACCTGCAGAAATTCTCTGATGACTCAGCTGTTGTTGAGTGTATAAGAGGGGGAGAGGAGGAGGAGTACAGGGCACTGGTAGACAGATTTGTGGACTGGACCGAGCAGAATCACCTGAGGCTGAATGTCAGCAAGACCAGAGAGATTGTCATTGATTTCAGGGAGAAGAGAACGCCAACACAGCCATTGCAGATTAGGGGGGAGGATGTAGAGGTAGTGGAGGACGACAGATACCTGGGTGTTGTGATCGGCAATGGACTGGACTGGAAATCTAACACCGATGCTACATACAAGAAGGGGATGAGCACACTGTACTTTCTGACCGTTGTTTCCAGCACCATCTTCTTTGGTGCTGTCTTTTGGGGTAGCAGTATCAGAGCCAGCAACACTAACAGACTTGACAAGATTATCAAGAGGGCTGGCTCTGTAATTGGTCTCAGGCTGGAGACTTTTGAGAATGTGGTGGAGAGGAGGACACTGAACAAACTGTTACCCATCATGGACACCCCCTCCAGCACATATTGGACAGACAGTGGAGCACTTTCTCCAACAGACTACTACAGCTCTGCTGTCAAACGGTCAGGTACAGGAAATCTTTCCTGCCACATGCCATCTCACTGTACAATAACTCACTCTAATGTTGAATCTTGGTCATAACATTTTTTTTTTTTTTTGTTACTTATTTGTACCCTTAGGTAGATTTGGTTTGCAGTCTGGTGACAAGCCACCGGCTGCCGGTCGCTGCGTGCGCGAGCGCCCTAAACCTACATGTTTTTGGTATGCGGGAGGAAACCGGAGAAATCCCGGAGTAAACCCACGCAACACGGGGAGAACATGCAAACTCCACACAGCTCACTGTTGGTCGGGGGCTGGGATCGAACCCACGATCTCATGATCCCCGCGATCCCCCGGCCGAGGGTAAACTGTGCTGCCACAGTGCTAAACCACTGCACCACCGTGCAATGCTGCCATACTGCACTTTACAGTTTAATTGGTACCTCACATTTCACTCTGCGCCTGATAGTTCTGCATTGTTCAGCTAATATGATCCATGTATCTATACAGGTCATAATCTATTCTTCTGCGATGTATATAAAGTTATCTAGGCAGTTTTACTTTCCCTGGGTAATTCCTTTTTCTATTATGCTGTGTGTGTTTCTGTCGTTTTGGTCGTCTACTGTGTCATACTGCTGTTACACTGTAATTTCCCAGTTTGGATCAATAAAGTACATCTAGCTATCCATCTATTGTGGTGTGGGAGCACACTTGTTAGGAGCTTACTGTGGCGGTGCTCTCTCCATCCTCTTTGTCAGCCCTGGGTGGGGACAGCTGCCATAGCTCTGTGGCTCCTTGGGCCACATATACAGTATCTCACAAAAGTGAGTACACTTCTCACATTTTTGTAAATATTTTATTATATCTTTTCATGGGATAGCACTGAAGATATGACACTTTGATACAATGTAAAGCAATCAGTGTACCTACAGCTTGTATAACGGTGTAAATTTGCTGTCCCCTCAAAATAACTCGACACACAGCCATTAATGTCTAAACCACTGGCAACAAAAGTGAGTACACCCTTAAGTGAAAATGCCCAAATTGTGCCCAGTTAGCCATTTTCCCTCCCCGGTGTCATGTGACTCATTAGTGTTACAAGGTCTCAGGTGTGAATGGGGAGCAGGTGTGTTAAATTTGATGTTATTGCTCTCACACTCATACTGGTCACTGGAAGTTCAACATAGCACCTCATGGCAAAGAACTCTCTGAGGATCTGAAAAAAAAGAATTGTTGCTCTACATTAAGATGGCCTAGGCTATACGAAGATTGCCAGCACCCTGAAACTAAGCTGCAGCACAGTGGCCAAGACCATACAGCGGTTTAACAGGACAGGTTCCACTCAGAACAGGCCTCGCCATGGTCGACCAAAGAAGTTGAGTGCCTGTGCTCAGCGTCATATCCAGAGGTTGTCTTTTGAAAATAAACGTGTGAGTGCTGCCAGCATTGCTGCAGAGGTTGAAGGGATGGTGGGTCAGCCTGCCAGTGCTCAGACCATACACGGCACACTGCATCAAATTGGTCTGCATGGCTGTTGTCCCAAAAGGAAGCCCCTTTTAAAGATAAGGCACAACAAAGCCCACAAACAGTTTGCTGAAGACAAGCAGACTAAGGACATGGATTACTGGAACGATGTCCTGTGGTCTGATGAGACCAAGATAAACTTATTTGGTTCAGATGGTGTCAAGCGTGTGTGGCGGCAACCAGGTGAGGAGTACAAAGACAAATGTGTGTTGCCTACAGTCAAGCATGGTGGCGAGAGTGTCATGGTTTGGGGCTGCATGAGTGCTGCCGGCACTGGGGAGCTACATTTCATTGATGGAACCATGAACGCCAACATGTACTGTGACCTACTGAAGCAGAGCATGATCCCCTCCCTTCGGAAACTGGGCCGCAGGGCAGTATTCCAACATGATAACAACCCCAAACACACCTCCAAGATGACCACTGCCTTGCTAATGAAACTGAGGGTAAAGGTGATGGACTGGCCAAGTATGTCTCCAGACCTAAACCCTATTGAGCATCTGTGGGGCATCCTCAAACGAAAGGTGGAGGAGTGCAAGGTCTCGAACATCCACCAGCTCCGTGATGTCATCATGGAGGAGTGGAAGAGGATTCCAGTGGCAAGCTGTGAAGCTCTAGTGAACTCCATGCCCAAGAGTGTTAAGGCAGTGCTGGAAAATAATGGTGGCCACACAAAATATTGACACTTTGGGCACAATTTGGACATTTTCACTTAGGGGTGTACTCGCTTTTGTTGCCAGCGGTTTAGAGATTAAGGGCTGTGTGTTGAGTTATTTTGAGGGGACAGCAAATTTACACTATTGTACAAGCTGTACACTGACTAGTTTACATTGTATAAAAGTGTCATATCTTCCGTGTTGTCTCATGAAAAGATATAATAAAATACTTACAAAAATGTGAGGGGTGTAACCAAAATAATTTCATATAATGTAAAAGGAATCCTGAATCCAGTTAAAAGATCCAAGATTCTAGGCAAAATGAAAAAAGACAAAGCAGGAATAATACTTTTACAAGAAACCCACCTAACAGACGTGGAACACAATAAACTCAGTAGACAAGGGTTTAAAATGATCTCTTCATCTTCATATAAATCAGGGAGGAGGAGGGGAGTAGCGACATTGATATCAACCAAAATTACATTTGAAAAAAAATCAGAACACAAAGATAAAGAAGGGAGATACAGTTTGGTAACTGGGCGGCTAGAGGGAGAAGATATCACCCTGCTGAATGTGTATGCTCCCCCAGGGGCTAACTGGAAATTTTATAAAAATGTATTCGACCTAATGATAACTAAAGCTCAAGGTTTAGTGATATGTGGTGGGGACTTCAATCTTAGACTGAATCCATACTGGGATGCTTCTGGTAATTCCCCACATCAAAATAACACCCAAAACAGGAAGACTCGGATGCTACTAAAAGAATTGGGAATCTGTGACGTGTGGAGGGAACTCAACCCCAGTGTAAAAGACTATACATTTTACTCAACTCCACATTCATCTTACTCAAGGATTGACTATTTTTTTATGTTTAATAGAGACATTGGAAGAGTAAAAACATGTAAAATAGGACTGATGGATCTCTCCGACCACAGTCCGATCTACATGGACTTAAATATCCAAAAATACACAAATAATACATTTTCTTGGAGGTTAAATTCAAATGTCCTGAAAGGACCATTGAAAGATGAATTGGAATCAGATATTCTCAGATATTTGGAAGATAACGATAATGGAGAAGTATCCCCTTTAATACTGTGGGATGCATGTAAAGCTGTAATAAGAGGAAAGATTATTGCAAAACTGGCAACCCAAAAGAAACTAAGACAAGAAAAACTATCCACATTAGAGTCAGAACTTAGGAACCTAGAAAAAGAACACAAAGGCAACACTCATTCTACTGACTCGCTCAAGATTAAGGAAATTAAAAACCAAATAAATGAGATCTACACAATAGAAATCCAGAAGAAACTTACATTTCTGAAACAAAAATACTATGAAGCAGGCAGTAAATCGGCAAAATTGCTAGCCTATAAATTGAGGAAACATCAAACAGAAAGAGCAGTCTACAAAATCAGAGACCCAGTATCAAAGGAAATAAAATTCAGAATTCAGGATATTCTTAAAAACTTCGAGAATTACTATAAGAACTTATACTCCCACAAAAAACATAAAAACGCATCCGAGGCATTCCTAAACACATTAAACCTTCCCCAACTTACGGAGTCACAAAATAAAACACTACTGTCAGAAATACATCCTAAAGAATTGGAAAAAGCAATTATGAAACTTAAAGCTAACAAATCCCCAGGAGCTGATGGCTATACAGCAGAGTGGTACAAAACCTTTAAACAGCAACTATCTCCTCTCCTCCTGAAAACATTTAATTATGTCCTCCACACAGGGGAAATCCCCCCCTCCTGGAGAGAAGGGGTCATTGCAGTTATACCTAAAGCTGAAAAGGATAAACTAGAGTGCTCCAACTACAGACCAATCAGTGTACTAAATCAGGACTATAAGCTTTTTACCATTATCCTTGCCAAAAGGTTAGAAAATATACTGACAGACCTAATTCATTTAGACCAAACAGGTTTTATAAGACAAAGACAGACACAAGACAACATTCGACGCACTTTACACATAATTCATCATATAAAAAAATATAACTTAAATGCAGTCATATTGGGATTAGATGCTGAAAAAGCATTTGATTCGGTTGACTGGTCTTTTCTATATAGAATCTTATCCAGTTTCAATTTTCATAACAACTTCATTAGAACTATACAGGCATTATATAAAAAACCAACAGCTAAAATAAGGATTAACGGTAATTTATCATCATCTTTTGAACTGGAAAGAGGATGTCGTCAGGGCTGCCCCCTGTCTCCACTGCTCTTTGCAATCTTCATAGAACCTCTGAGCCAATGGATAAGACAAAACCAAAAAATTCAAGGTATTACACTTGGTCAGAAGGAACATAAAATAGCACTCTTTGCTGATGACATTTTAATATACCTAGGGCAGCCGGACACTTCTTTACCAGAACTAACCTCAGTTTTTTCAGAGTATGGAGATTTACCGGGGTACAAATTAAATATGCATAAAACCCAAGTTTTAACATTCAACTATGACCCAAATCATTATTCACTAAGCAAACTCAAAACTAACTGGGAGTCGGAATCTATGAAATATCTGGGGGTCAATATCCCGAAACAACTCAACAAAATTATATCACTAAACTATGATCCACTGGTGACAAAAATAAAATCTGACCTAGCAAGATGGAATATGATACCATTCTTGGGTACTGCACAAAGAATTGAAGCAGTCAAAATGAATATACTTCCACGTCTTCTATACCTTTTCCAAACAATACCGGTAGAACCTCCCAAAAAAACATGGCAGGAGCTGGACAGAAGGATCTCAAGATTCATATGGCAGGGCAAGAGACCTAGAATCAGATATAGAACCCTACAGCTAAACAAAGACAAAGGTGGGCTCGCGCTGCCAAATATCAGGGACTACTTTAAAGCCGCACAAATTAAAACTTTAGTAGAGATATGTAACCCAGTCTACACTGCACAATGGAAGGAGATCGAATGCCAAATAACAAGTGACATCCCCCTACAGGCGATAATAGGGAACAATGTCTTACCTAAGCTTTTGAATAACACTAACCCGTGGATAGAGACCCCGCTAAAAATTTGGTTTAAGATAGTCAGAGAGAATCAAACTAAAGAGCCCTATCGACTTCTGCAATGGATCGCCTATGATCAGGACTTTACTCCTAATAAAACAGACACCAGATTTAAAAAGTGGAAGGAGAAAGGGCTGATAAAATATTACGATTTTTTTAAAGGGCAAATCTTAAGAAGTTTTGAAGATTTGAAAAAACAAGGCCTAATAAATCAAGACCTTTACAGGTTCTTCCAGCTTAGACACCACATAAACAATATACTTAAAAAGGAGGTTTTGGAAAGGGCCCAGTCAGGTGTTCTGAAGGTCTTCTTAATGGCATATAAAGGGATCCCAGGGATCAGATACATTTCTAAAATATACCAAGGTCTTCAAGACTTAAAAGGAGACAACACATCTTATATAAAAGAGAGATGGGAAAAAGAGGGGAATTTCACTTTACAACTGGAAATATGGGAAAAGCTAAATAAACAGCAATGGAAAAGTACCTCATCCCTGCAGTGGAGAGAATTTGGATGGAAAAACTTGGCAAGATTTTTCAGAACACCTGCACAAAACAAATTTACCCATAAGGGATTGAACTGTTGGCGCTTGTGTGGTGAAAAGACTGCAAATCATTTTCATGTGTTTTGGTCATGCCCAGTTATCCACCAATATTGGACCAAGGTACAGACAATATTGGGGAAAATATTCAAAATTACAGTTCCCTTTTCTTTTGTAACTTTGTATTTGGGTTTACTACCGGACTCACTGGAAAGACGAGGAGAAAAATACTTATTCAATGTTTTAATATTGGCAAGCAAAAAAGCTCTAACTAAAAAATGGATGTTGAAGGACTGTCCTACACCTGAAGATTGGACTAACGTGATCCAAGACATTTACTCGATGGAAAAGTTGACATTCGCACTGAGACAGGACATGGATGTGTTCATGAACTTTTGGCAACCCTGGACCGCATATGTGTCTTCCATTAGATCTAATCTTTGACAAATACCATTTCAATAATGGTTCCGCTCTTTGTTCCAACGCTACTCAGATGCTCTTTTATCTTTATTTACTTACTTTTTCCTTTTGTTTGTTTTTTACTGGTTTGTTTGTTTTTTTTATTTGTTTTTTGTTTTTTTTTTTCTCTTTAATTTCACTTTTTCTTTCACTTTAAAAAAAAAAAAAGGGGGTGTTGTAAGAATTAATCTTCCAATGTTGTCAGATATCAGAAAATAAGGGAACATGTGATGAAAATGTAAACACTGCATTGCTGTAACGACCTGTATACCCTTTACAAAAACTTAAATAAAAAAAAAAAAAAAAAAAAAGTGAGGGGTGTACTCACTTTTGTGAGATACTGTATGTTGTCCTCGATATATTATCCTACATAATGGTTGGAAAGGTTGGTCCGCCGCTGGTGTGCTAGCTCGTATCTTGTCCAGCTCATGCTTCCCACCAAGTCCACAAAATTCAAAATACGCCAAAACATCCGCTTTTAAAATGCAAGGTGAGTTTTTAGTTCATTAGTTCAAAGCCGAAAGGAACTAATGCAATGGCGTGGCACACCCATCAATCCGTCCGTCCGTCAGTCCATCCACATTTTATGGGAATTGCTACTCACCCTAGGCATTTCTCTCAATGCTCACTAAACTCACTCCCAATGATCTTCAGGTAGGTCTGCATCCAAGTTGTGGTCAAGGTCAAAGGTCAGGAGATCTGGGCACCTATGTGATTGCAGAAAAGTCGCTGCTTCTCCTAGGCAATTGCCCCGATGATCACCAAACTCACTCTCAATAACTCTCAGGAGGGTCTACATCCAGGTTGAGGTCAAGGTCATTTCAAAGGTCAAGAGATCTGGGCATTTATGATTTCACAAAAAACATTGCTCCTCCTAGGTCACTGACATTGACTTTAAGCACCTCCTTGATGGGTCTGCATCTAGGCTGTGCTTGAGTTCAGGGTCAGGAGATCTGAGCACTCCCAGGGTGATTATGTCAGGCTGGAATGAGCTACTCCGTTATTGACGGTCTGGTTTAATCCTCCGTTCACCATGATGCAGTGACCGCATGCATGTGACAGCAGTTTTCAACATTGCAACGTAACTTTGACAAGCAGAGGTCAGACAAACGGCATTCAAGGTTAGTGCTTCAGGTTTTTGCACAGGTGCTGAGATCTCGATCAGTAGGGGTGGGAATCACGAGGGTCCTTGCAATTCAATTCATATTGTGATACTTGGGTCATGATACAATCCTATCACAATTCAATGATAATCACGATATTGCTATATTAAGTATCACAATCCCATATACTTCAAATTTTTTCACCTTATTCAACCTCAGATCATGTCCCAAAGTAAAACTGTTGACATCTTTCATATAATAAAGTATTCTCGGGGCTTCATTTTCCACGGAGTCATCTCTCTGCA
This sequence comes from Pholidichthys leucotaenia, assembly GCA_020510985.1. NCBI lineage: Eukaryota > Metazoa > Chordata > Actinopteri > Cichliformes > Pholidichthyidae > Pholidichthys > Pholidichthys leucotaenia. The sequence goes on along the minus strand of CM035847.1, from coordinate 247,634,659 downwards.
CATAGGGAGGGCGGTGGAGTGTTGTTTGGAATTGAGTTTCACTCCAGCTTCATTTAGCTGACTCTGTAGACTCTTAAAAAGCAGCTGAAAACTTTTTTTTTTTGAGGGTTTCCATTGAGTTTCAATTCAACTGCTTTTTAAGGGTAAGTCTGATATTTTTTAAATTATTTTAATCTTGTGTTTTAACTTATTTTTGTATTTTTTAAATTTTTTTATATCTATCAGCTTCCTTTTATTCCATTTTATTGTACAGCTCTTTGTGAATATATGTCTGTGAAAAGCTCTTCATAAATAAACTTTACTTAAGTGGCACTTGGATGGAAAGCAAGCTCCATGCTGTTGTCTCTTTAGCTTAACCGTTGCTAATGCTGCTCCGAGACTGGTGCTGGCCCGCATGTTTCAAGTGTTGTTGTTTTTTTCGTGCGCTTCTTGCAGGTTGTGTGTCATGTCTAGGCTTTTCCTTCCATCCCTGTTATAAAGCCATCATACATCAGTGTGTAAATGTGTGTGAATGGGTGGATAGCAGGTTCTGTAAAGCTCTTTGGTCATCCAGAGATGAGTAAAAAAAAAAGCGCTATATAAGTGAGTGCCATTTACCATAAAATCGAAAAAAAGCCCAACATTTGAGCTAACTGCTTCCTAACTTTCAAAGCTGGCCGCAAATCTAAGATAAGATAAGATAAGATAAGCCTTTATTAGTCCTACAATGGGGAAATTCCAGGATTGCAACAGCACAGGGATAGCAACACTCAGAGCAACAATCAAGAAGACAAGAAAAACAAGAGCAGCGAATATACATATGTACATATAAATATATAAACACACAGTGCGGAGCATTGTAGCTAGATGGAATAAACAGGATAACCGTCTGCTTAGTTATCCTACATAGTATGAATATGTACCCATACATATTGTCACCCTCCATAGCGACCGATATTGTCCTAGTTGTATACTGGAGGGGACCATTGTGTAAGTCTATTGCGTCTTTTGCATTCAATACTATTAGGTCATCACGTTTTGTTGCTATCTCTGCGAGCAGCCCTGCTTAGGTTATACAGTCTGACAGCCGTAGGTAGGAAGGACCCGCGAAACCTCTCAGTTGCGCACCTAGGATGATGTAGTCTGCAGCTAAATGAGCTCCTCAGTGCGTTCAGTATGTCCTGCATAGGGTGGGACTCGGACTCCAGCAGAGATGACAGTTTAGCCACCATCCTTCTCTCTCCTATCTCCTCCACTGGGTCAAGGCGCTGCCCCAGGACAGAGCTAGCTTTCTTGATCAGTTTGTTCAGTCTCTTCCTATTGGCTGCTGTAATGCCACTGCCCCAGCAGACCACTCCAAAAGTGATGGCTGATGCCACCACCGTGTCGTAGAATGTCTTCAGCAGCGCCCCTTGTACACCAAAAGACCTGAGCCTCCTCAGTAGGAACAGCCTGCGCTGTCCCTTCTTGTAGAGTGCGTCGGTATTGTGTGACCAGTCTAGTTTATTGTTCAGATGAACACCCAGGTACTTGTAGGATGTCACCATCTCAATGTCTGTTCCCTGTATGTTTACTGGTGCTGTGAGGGGTTGTCCTTGCCTGCAGCAGTCCACCACCAGCTCCTTAGTTTTCCTCGCGTTGATCTGGAGGCAGTTCTAATGGCACCAGTCCACGAAGTCCTGGATAAGTCCTCTGTACTCAGCTTCATCTCCATTGGAAATGAGGCCGATGATCGCAGAGTTGTCAGAGAACTTCTGTAGATGGCAGTGTGTTGTGTTGTGTGAGAAGTCCGCAGTATAAAGGGTGAACAGGAAGGGAGCCAAAACCGTTCCCTGGGGGGCCCCCGTGCTACCGAAGATTGTGTCGGACACACAGTCCCGGGTTCTCACAAACTGTGGTCGGTTAGTGAGGTAGTCCAGGATCCATGATGACAGGTGCTGGTCCACCCCTGCGCACAGCAGCTTGTCCTTCAGGATCATCGGTTGGATGGTGTTGAAAGCACTGGAGAAGTCAAAGAACATGATCCTCACCGCATTCCCGGGCTTCTCCAGGTGGGACAGAGAATGGTGAAGAAGGAAGATGACTGCATCCTCCACCCCAATGCCATGCTGGTAGGCGAACTGGGGTGGATCCATCGCTGGTCCCACCAGGGGGTGGAGGTGAGCAAGGAGCAGTCTCTCACAAGTATCTCACAAGACAAGCTATGACTTCACTTGACTGGGTGCTTGCTTTGCGCCATGTACTGAACTGAAAACACAACTGGTTGAATACCCAAGGACATATGCAATGTTTACATGAATATATACACTGTATGTAATTAATAAAAGATCGATCCATGCTTTTAGGGATCGGTGCATTGTTGGTAGTGTTAAGTATCGTGATCAATCAATCTTTTGTGCCACCTCTATCAATCAGTAACACTTTGCATTGCCTGCATCACGATACATCTGAGAATCGGGATATTTCCCCACCTCTACTGTGATGGGAAGGTCACTGAAGGCAGGGCTTTCTTTTACTGACATTGTGGGGCCATGGTGTTGGACTTCTCCACCCAGGGAACAATGGACCGAAAGAGGAGGTGTCACCGGGGGGTATCAGACAGGACAATAAGGACTATGCGTCCCCCAGGGAGAGGAGTAAAAGCCAGAGCTGCTGGGAGAAGAAGGGTGTGAGAGCGGCGCCGGCGTTATGTCATGTTAATGTGCCATACAGGCTTTGTTCTAAACATGATGCATGATGGTCGGAAGTTCCGGGTCTTGATGCATGGTATTAAAAATATAAAAGAGGAATGCAGAAAGACCAGGGATCTTTTTTGCTGTAAGTTATGTTGGAGAAAGAATAAAGCTTCTGTTTCGTCCAGCTCGTTGCCTCGCCTGCCTCCTTTCTCCACATTGGTGACCCTAAGACGTGCCGTGGAAAGCGAGCTGAGCACCGCCCCGGAGACTGCCTGGAGAGAGAGCACCAACGCCGCGTGCATGGTCTTAGTCGAGCTCCCAGACTTGTGGCTTCACAACCTGACCGCGTGGTTCTTGCACATAGAAGCCCAGTTTGCACTCCGCGGGAAAACAATGGATGATACCAGGTATTACTATGTGGTCGCTGTGCTGGATGCATGCACCACGCAACAGGTGATGAGCCTGCGCCAGGAGCCGCCGGCCCAAGGAAAATATGAAGCGCTCAAGAGGATGCTTTTCCAGTGCTGTACCCTTTCTGACAGTGAGAGGGCAAAGAGACTTCCTAACACGTTCAGAGTTAGGGGACAGATCAGCAGTGGAGCTCATGGAAAGCATGTTGGCGCTGAGGGGGAAGGATGACAAATCTTTCCTGTTCGCCCACTTGTTCCTCAGGAACCGACCGGCTACAGTGAGGGCGATCCTGGCCAACTCGCCGCAGCTGGTTGCTAAGGACTACTGCGCCCTGGCGCAGGAAGCGGACCGCATCATTTTGGCAACCAGAACTCTCAGCGTGCAGACAGTGGCACCGGCATCCATGAGGAACTCCAGCAAGGTCGAGGAGCCGTTCGTGGTAGCCGGGACGGACACCAGAAGATGATGGAACAAGGCGATCTGTTTTTATCATCGCTGTTTTGGCTTGAATGCCCAACGCTGCCTGTCGCCATGCCAATTCAAGAAGCCGGGAGGACGGCATGTTCGGAATTCGGTGGCAGCTGCAACCAATGGTGACAGGAACAGACTGCTTTATGTCATGGACACACGTTTGAGGAGACGGTTTTGGTGGACTCCGGCTCCCAGAAGAGCCTCATCCTGCTGGTCAACGCAGGCAGGGTGGCAGGACGCAGCGGTTCCGAGCTCACGGCCGTCAACAGATCCACCATCAGGACATTTGGTGAGCGGACACTGATGATATGTTAAGACGGACGCAACTTTCAGTGGGACTTTGTGATAGCTGCATGTTCCGGCCCCATTTTAGGTACAGAGTTTTTATTTGCTTATGGGTTGTCAGTTGATGTTGCTTATTGGAGATTAGTGGACACTGTCTCTTTTACCTCACTGCCCTGCACAGCTTGGGGAGCTGGGTCGGCAACACTGGCTAACGTTGTAGCTCCAGGGTGTAAGTACCAACATTTTCTTGCACAGTTCCCAGCACTCACAGTCCCGACTTTTTCGGCTATGGTGATGAAACACGGGGTCGAGCACTTAATAATGACAAAAGGCCTGCCGGTGTTCGCACGACCTTGACGTTTGGATGCAGCTAAACTGGCCAGCGCACGAGAGGAGTTTGCCAACTTAGAGCAGTTGGGCATTGTCAGGCGCTCCAACAGCCCGTGGGCATCCCTGCTACACGTGGTGCCTAAAGCCGACGGGTCGTGGCGACCGTGCGGCGATTTCCGGCGCTTGAATAACGCCACGGAACATGATCGTTATCCCATTCCGCACATCCAGGATTGTTTTTTCGAAATTGGATCTGGTCCACGGAGACCATCATGTCCGAAAAAGCAGCGGTAATAACTCCTTTCTGCCTTTTTGAGTTTTTACGCATGCTGTTCGGATTAAAAGGCGCAGCGCAGACTTTCCAAAGGATGATGGACGCAGTGCTTCATGACTTGTCCTTCATTTTCCTCTACTTAGACAACATTCTGGTAGCTAGTGTGTCCGAGGAGGAGCACATCGCCCATCTTAAGACGGTTTCCAGAGGTTGGAGGTGCACGGGCTGATAGTTAACCCGGTGAAGTGCCAGTTCGGTGTGCCAGAGATTGATTTTTTGGGCCACCGCATTTCACCGGAGAGCGCAATTCCATGACAGGATAAGGTGCGCGCTGTGTTGGACTTTCCATGCCCGCAGACCGTGAGAGCACTACAGGAGTTTTTGGGAATGGTTAATTTTTATAACTGTTTCCTTTCCCAGACAGCCCAGCTGATGCAGCCGTTGTATGCTGCGCTTAAAAAAAAAAAAAAAAAAAAAAAAAAAAGAAACCTGCGGAAGTCATCGACTGGACTCCTGAGCGAGTCCAGGCTTTTACTAAGGCCAAAACAGCGCTTGCGGATGCTGTGTTGTTAGCCCACCCGGATCCATCTGCACAGATAGCGCTCACTACGGATGCATCTGATGTTGCCATAGGGGCAGTAGTGGAGCAGTACGTCTCAGGTTCGTGGCAGCTGCTTGCATTTTTCAGCCGAACTTTGCACGACAACAAACGCAAATACAGCACGTTCGATAGGGAATTGCTGGCTCTCCACCTGACGACATGCCATTTCCAGTTTTGGTTAGAGGGGCGCGAGTTCACTGCATTCGTGGACCGTAAGCTGCTGACATACACGATGGCCAAGGTCTCGGAACCATGGTCAGCCCAGCAGCAACAGCATTTGGCTGTGATATCAGAGTTTACTACCGACATTCAACACGTCACCGGTAAGCTCAACGTCGTGGCCCATTGTCTGTCACGCGCATTAATCTCCCCGGTCTACATGGGAATAGATTTCCCTGCGATGGCCGCAGAGCAAGCCGGGGACGCGGACATTTGCACGCTTCAGTCTGCGCCTACTGGGTTAAGCCTGGAGAGCAGGGTGGTGCAAGAAGGGTGCCCTCCCTTGTTCTGTGGCGTCTCCACCGGCCGCCCGCACCTGGTGGCTCCAAGCTGGAGTGCAGGCTTCAGTTAAGTTACTGGGGGTGAAATTTGTCTGGCAGCGCTTGCGCAAGGACATGAAAGAGTGGGCTGCAGCTTGCGTCGCGTGCACAAAGAGAGCCCCTCTCGAGCCGTTCCAAATCCTGGCCAGGAGGTTTGACAACGTCCACGTGGATTTGGTGGAACCCCTCCCGCCGTCGCAAGGTTTTATGCACCTCTTAACAATCGTGGGCCGCACCACGTGCTGGCCTGAAATGGTCCCGCTGGCTTCTACCACATCCGCAGAAGTGGCATCGTGCTTTTTTGTCGGCTTGAGTTGCATGGTTCAGATCCCCGTCGGACATCACTTCCGACAGGGGTCCACAATTCGTTTCGGAACTCTGGTCCACGATGGCCCAGAGCCTGGGGATCAAAATTCGCCACACTACCACGTACAACCCCCAGGCTAACGGGTTATGCAAGCGTTTTCATAGGTCGCTTAAAGCAGCGCTCAGAGCTTTGCAGAGCCCTGTTTTCTTTTAGGTTTGCGCTCCGCACCTAAGGAGGATTTGGCAGTCTCCCCAGCAGGAGTCGCTTTTTCTCAGCTGCTGCGGATCCCCCTAAAGTTTTTACCGGAAACCCCCACCCACGCAATTTTTGCACAGTACGGAGGCTTTTAGCGTACCGGGCCCGGCCCACCATTGTTTTCCCCGCACCTTTGTCCCAAAAAGCTTGCAGAACACCGGTTTTGTTTTTGTCAGGCACGATGCACACCGGACCTCGCTGCACCCACCGTACGATGGACCATTCAGGGTGTTGGAACCTGAGGCGAAGCATTTTGTGTTGGACTTGGGGGGACGTAGGGAGACCGTCTGCATCGACAGGCTGAAGCCCGCTTTTGTGTTGGCAGACGAGCAGGTGGTGTTGGCCCAAGCTCCCCAGCGCAGACGCCCACCGTTGGTGGCTCCGCAAGTGGGTGATCCCTCGGCAGGGACCTGCGCTCGCGTAGCTGATGTGTTTTCTCCCCCTCACTTTTTCCCTCCACAGACTGATGTGCCCTCTTGTACACCCCATGGTTCGACTGGATCGGCGACCCCCTGCTACAGCTGCTATGGGCACCAGCTCAAGCCCAACGGACGGGGGGGTTAGTGTCCTTTCTGGATGTTCGGGGGGGGAGCTGTGTGGGAGCATGGTGTTGGACTTCTCCACCCAGGGAACAATGGACCGAAAGAGGAGGTGTCACTGGGGGGTATCAGATGAGACAGTAAGGACTATGCACCCCCCGGGGAGAGGAGTAAATGCCGGAGCCGCTGGGAGACGAAGGGTGTGAGAGCGGCGCTGATGTTATGTCATGTTAATGTGCCATACAGGCTTTGTTCTAAACATAATGTATGATGGTCGGAAGGTCCGGGTTTCGATGCGTGGTATTAAAGATATAAAAGAGGAATGCACAGAGACCCGGAATCTTTTTTGCTGTAAGTTATGTTGGAGAAAAAAAGTTTCTGTGTTGTCCAGCTCGTTGTCTCACCTGCCTCCTTTCTCCACAACATCACAAATAAACCAGGAAAAGCTGAGGCGATCCCCTGTGAGCAAGTGCTTGGTGACGGTGGAGAGGAAAAACTCCCTTTTAACAGGAAGAAACCTCCAGCAGAACTGGGCTCAGGGAGGGGCAGTTATTTGCTGCGACTGGCTGGGGGGGGGGGGGGGGGATAGAGAAGATGAAAACAACAGACATGTAGAGAACAAACAGATGTTAATGACCAGCAAAAAAAATATTTGAGAGTGAAGAAAGGAGTGAAGCCCAGTGCAATTATTTGAGGTCCCCTGGCTGTCTAAACCTAATAGCAGCATAACTAAGGGAGTGTTCAGAAACACATGATCCCTCCCTAATTGTAGGCTATATCAAAAAAGAAGGTTTTATCCCTATTCTTAAAAACAGAGATAGAGTCTGACTCCCGAATCCAGGTTGGCAGCTGGTTCCACAAGAGAGGAGCTTGATAACTGAAGGCTCTGCCCCCATTGTACTTTTAGAGATTCTAGGTATTACAAGTAATCCAGCATTTTGGGAGCATAGTGCTCTATTAGGATAATAGGGTAATATCAGATCTTTTAAATAAAAAGGGCCCTGATTGTTTAGCGCTTTGAAAGTGCGAAGAAGGATTTTAAACTTAATTCTAAACTCTATGGGAAGCCAATGAAGGAAGGTCAAAACCAGAGAGATAGGATTTCTCTTTATAGTACCTGTTAAAATGCTTGCTGCAGTATTTTGGATCAGCTGAAGACTTTTTAAAGATGTTTCAGGACAATCTGATAATAAAGAGTTACAATAATCTAATCTAGAGCTAACAAAAGCGTGGATCAATTTCTCAGCATCACTCTGAGACAAGATGCTCCTAATCATGGCAATATTACACAAATGATAGAAGGCAGTCTTAGAAACAAATTTAATATGTGAATTGAAAAACAGATCTTGATCAAAAATAACTCCAAGGTTCCTCACAGAGCTATTAAGAGAAAGAGTAACTGCATCCAAACTAAAAGTTTGATTTGGAAAGGTATTTCTAAGGTTTTTTGGACCAACAAGAATGACTTCAGTCTTATCTGAATTTAATAGCAGGAAATTACAAGTCATCCAAGCTTTGATTTCCTTAAGACAGGCTTCTAATTTGGCTAATTGATTACTATCATCTGGCTTCATTGACAGGTATATTGTTCCGGTTCCGCCGGACCAGTGGCGCCACACGAGTAGGCTGCCCGTTGCAACAGCCTTTTTTTTTTATCTTCCTTCTTCTTTCTACACCTTTCACTCTGTATATATATCACGGACGCACGGATCGCCCCGGGGGTCTCCCGGGTCGGCGGACGGAGCCACGGTTTGCAGCGGGAGACGTTACAGCGGGGAGGAGCTAGTGCTAGCTAGCACTTGGCCGCCGCCCGGTGCTAATGGGAAACTCGACATACCGGGAGCTGTAGCGAAAACGACGCGGGTGCCGGGCTGGAGTTTAGGCGGCGTGCAAGAAATATAAGACAGAATAATAAAGAGCGATGGCAAGAACCAAGCAGACTGCCCGTAAAATCTACTGGAGGAAGAAGCCCCCCAGGAGACAGCTAGCCACCAGGGCTGCTCGGAGAGGCGCTCCGGCCACCGGCAGAGTGAAGAGGCCTCGCCGTCACAGGCCCGTGGCTCTGAGAGAGATCCGTCGCTACCAGAAATCCACGGAGCTGCTCATCCGTAAGCTGCCCGTCCAGCGCCTGGTGAGGGAGATCGCTCAGGACTTCAAGACCGTCCTGCGTTTCCTGAGCTTCGCCGTCATGGCTCTGCAGGAGACCAGCGAGGCCCACCTGGTGGTCTCTTCTTCGCTAAGGGGGTCACCATCATGCCCAAAGACTTCCAGCTGGCCCGCCACATCCGCGGAGAGAGAGCTTAGACTTTCTGCTGCACATTCACCAACCAACCATAATGCTCTGCACTGTGTGTCTATATACAGTATATACATTTATAGTAATATGGACATATGTTTACTAGATGTTGTTTTTTCTTGCCTTCTGATTGTTGCTCTGAGTGTTGCTATCCCTGTGCTGTTGCAATCCTGGAATTTCCCCATTGTGGGACTAATAAAGGCTTATCTTATCTTATAATTGTGTGTCATCTGCATAATAATGAAAATGTATACGGTGCTTTCTAATAATGTTGCCTAACGGAAACATATATAAACTAAAAAGAGTAGGGCCTAGCACAGATCCCTGTGGAACTCCATGACTAAGCTTTGAGTTGAAAGAAAACTCATTACTGACATGAACAAACTGGAACCTCTCAGATAAATAAGATCTAAACCACTGCAACAAAGTTCCATTAAGTCCAACATAGTGTTCTAATCTATCAAGTAGAATATTATGATTGATAGTATCAAAAGCTGCACTAAGGTCTAAAAGGACAAGTACAGAAACAAGTCCATTATCAGATGCAATCAGGAGGTAATTGGTGACCTTCACTAAGGCTGTTTTAGTACTATGATGGATTCTAAACCCATATTGAAACTCTTCAAATAGACCATTTCCCTGCAAGTGGTCAAATAATTGCGTAGCAACAACTCTAAGATTTTGACATTGACAGGTATATTGTTCCGGTTCCGCCGGACCAGTGGCGCCACACGAGTAGGCTGCCCGTTGCAACAGCCTTTTTTTTTTATCTTCCTTCTTCTTTCTACACCTTTCACTCTGTATATATATCACGGACGCACGGATCGCCCCGGGGGTCTCCCGGGTCGGCGGACGGAGCCACGGTTTGCAGCGGGAGACGTTACAGCGGGGAGGAGCTAGTGCTAGCTAGCACTTGGCCGCCGCCCGGTGCTAATGGGAAACTCGACATACCGGGAGCTGTAGCGAAAACGACGCGGGTGCCGGGCTGGAGTTTAGGCGGCGTGCAAGAAATATAAGACAGAATAATAAAGAGCGATGGCAAGAACCAAGCAGACTGCCCGTAAAATCTACTGGAGGAAGAAGCCCCCCAGGAGACAGCTAGCCACCAGGGCTGCTCGGAGAGGCGCTCCGGCCACCGGCAGAGTGAAGAGGCCTCGCCGTCACAGGCCCGTGGCTCTGAGAGAGATCCGTCGCTACCAGAAATCCACGGAGCTGCTCATCCGTAAGCTGCCCGTCCAGCGCCTGGTGAGGGAGATCGCTCAGGACTTCAAGACCGTCCTGCGTTTCCTGAGCTTCGCCGTCATGGCTCTGCAGGAGACCAGCGAGGCCCACCTGGTGGTCTCTTCTTCGCTAAGGGGGTCACCATCATGCCCAAAGACTTCCAGCTGGCCCGCCACATCCGCGGAGAGAGAGCTTAGACTTTCTGCTGCACATTCACCAACCAACCATAATGCTCTGCACTGTGTGTCTATATACAGTATATACATTTATAGTAATATGGACATATGTTTACTAGATGTTGTTTTTTCTTGCCTTCTGATTGTTGCTCTGAGTGTTGCTATCCCTGTGCTGTTGCAATCCTGGAATTTCCCCATTGTGGGACTAATAAAGGCTTATCTTATCTTATAATTGTGTGTCATCTGCATAATAATGAAAATGTATACGGTGCTTTCTAATAATGTTGCCTAACGGAAACATATATAAACTAAAAAGAGTAGGGCCTAGCACAGATCCCTGTGGAACTCCATGACTAAGCTTTGAGTTGAAAGAAAACTCATTACTGACATGAACAAACTGGAACCTATCAGATAAATAAGATCTAAACCACTGCAACAAAGTTCCATTAAGTCCAACATAGTGTTCTAATCTATCAAGTAGAATATTATGATTGATAGTATCAAAAGCTGCACTAAGGTCTAAAAGGACAAGTACAGAAACAAGTCCATTATCAGATGCAATCAGGAGGTAATTGGTGACCTTCACTAAGGCTGTTTTAGTACTATGATGGATTCTAAACCCATATTGAAACTCTTCAAATAGACCATTTCCCTGCAAGTGGTCAAATAATTGCGTAGCAACAACTCTAAGATTTTTGAATTGAAAGGGAGATTAGAGATTGGCCTATAGTTAGCTAAAACTCCTGGATCCAGCGTTGGCTTTTTGAGTAAGGGTTTAATTACAGCAGTTTTAAAAGCCTGCGGTACATGGCCTAAAGTTAATGAAGAATTGATTATTTGAAGAATAAAGCTACCAATAAATGGGAAGACTTCTTTAAATAACCTGGTAGGAATAGGGTCTAAAAGACAAGTTGAAGGCGTGGATGAGGAAGCTATTTTGTCTAACTCTAAAAGGTCAGTTGGAGTAAACTGATCCAAGCAGATGTCAATTGAAGGAGTTGTAGTAGTTGCTGTATTTAAGTTAATGGTGGGAAGAATCTGACTGATTTTATCTCTGATAGATGAAATTTTATTATTGATAAAGTTCATAAAGTCCTGACTAGTAAGCTCTAAGGGAATGCTAAGATTGACAGAGTCCTGACCCTTTGTCAGCCTGGCTACAGTGCTGAAAAGAAACCTGGGATTATTCTTGTTCTCTTCTATTAATGCAGAATAATAACTTGTTCTAGCTTTTCTCAGAGATTTTTTATAAATTAAAAGATGATTTCTCCAAGCTAAATAGATTTCATCTAAATTAGTGGAGCACCATTTTCTTTCTAATTGACGAGTCTTCTGTTTTAAGCTACGAGTTTCTGTGTTGATCCAAGGAGTTAGAAATCTCTGATTAGACTTTTTCTTTTTTAAAGGGGCCACCATGTCTAGAGTCTGATGCAGAGAAGCTGTAACACTATCTACCATGCTATCAGTTACAGAAGGAGCAAGCTGTCTATAGCTTATTTCCGTTGTGTTAACACATGGCATAGAGGAAACAATCTGCATAAATTTTGGTAACGGCATCTGAGAGGCATCTACTGTAGTAATGCATTTCCTTAGGAGCCAAATAGTCAGAGATAGTAAAATCAAAGGTTAACAGACAATGGTCTGACAGTACAGGGTTATGAGGAGGCACTACCAGATTTTCTATTTCTATGCCATATGTCAGAACAAGGTCCAACGTATGGTGGAGATAATGGGTAGAATTTCCTACTTTCTGAGAAAACCCCATCGAGTCTAATATTGAATTAAATGCCAAATTAAGGTAATCACTATCTACATCTACTGTACATGTATATTAAAGTCCCCTACTATAATTATTCTATCTGATTTTAGCACTAAATCAGCTAAGAATTTGGCAAATTCGGATAAAAACTCTTGATGGAGGATGATAAACTATGGCAAATAAAATTGGGTTTAGCCTAAAATTGCTAAAATGGCCAATACTGAGGACCAGGCCCTCAAAGGAATTATAACGTGTTTTTTGCTTTACATTAACTAGTAATTTGGAATGGTAAATTGTTGCTACTCCTCCTCCACGACCAGAACTTCTGGGATTTTGACAGTTTAAATAACTAGAGGGAGTTGATTCATTCAAACCAACATAATCCTCTTTCCCTAACCAAGTCTCTGTAAGGGATATGAAATCAATGTGATGATCAATTAACAGATCATGGACTAGCAGAGACTTGGTAGTTAGAGACCTAATATTTAACAAATCACATTTAATTTTTAAATTATGAGGAGGAACCTCATATTTTAGTTGAAAGGCTCCTGCAACAATTTGATTTGAGTAATAATCTGGTGGGTTGGATTCTGGATTTTTTTAACCAACAGGACACAGAGAGTTGGGGTCAATGGTACATTTTCTGAACAAAAGTGCTCTTCTACTGGCTCTCCTCAGGGGTGTGTGTTGTCACCACTACTCTTCATCCTGTACACAAACATGTGTCGGAGCAGACATGACAACAGACATATTATAAAGTATGCTGATGATTCAGTTGTTGTCAGTCTCCTCCAGGATGGTGAGAGTGGCCACGGCCCAGTAGTTGATAATTTTGTCCACTGGTGTGAGGATTCCTACCTGCAGCTGAATACGACAAAAACTAAAGATATGATTATTGACTTTAGGAGGAAAACTCCCAGGCACAAAGTCACTGTACTAAAAGGCCAGACCACTGAATGTGTACAATTCTACATATATCTTGGGACGATTATTGATAGTAATTTGAACTTTGAAGAGAACTGTGAAAGGGTGTGCAAAAAGGGTCAGCAACATTTGCATTGTTTAAGGAAACTTGCACGCTTCCAAATTGACCAAACCGTAATGACAGTGTTTTATCAGGCTTTTATTGGAACTGTTTTATCCTTTTCTTTAGTGTCGTGGTTTGGTCAGACAAAACTGAAACAGAGGAAATCCTTGGATCAGGTTGTTAGATGGTCCAGTCGTTTGCTTGGTGAGTCACAGCTGAGCCTGACATCCCTGTACACCAGACGGGTACAGAGGATTGCTACCTCCATTTTAAATGATGACTCCCACCCTTTGCACTGCCACCTTCAGCTTCTTCCCTCCAGACAGAGGTTTGCTGTCCCAAAAAGTAAAACCCAGCGCTACAAAAACAGCTTTGTTCCTGCTGCTGTTAAAGAGTTGAACAAGATGTAACAATATATTGCACATAATTTAGTTACCTATTTATTAATTTGATTATATATTTACTTATTTTTGTAGGTTTTTTTATTGGGGTTCTACATCTTTTTTTCTCTTATCTCTTTGTCCTATGTCCTGATTGATGGAGCCTTGAGTACTTTTATCATGTTTATAGTCAGCTTCATGTGTGCCTGTGTTTGTGTTCATGTTGAATGTAATTGTGGCTTGGAAATATGGATGTCACCTGACTGCAAAACAAATCTACCTACGGGTACAAATAAAGTAACCTGAACATGGAACAGAGGCCAAATCATTAAATTTTGAGGCTTCATGTTTAATTTGAGTTTGTTTTTATTTCCACAATATCTTTATTGAACCTTTTTTTTTAACAAACATAACACAAACAATCAAACACTAACACTAAAGTACTACAAAAAAAATGCACTAAAAACACCTACAACCACCAACAAAATCAAGTCTTCAACAATGCTCCTCTGTTTAGTCTAGACAATCCATTACATAAGTATACATATTATGTTCACCAGTTTGGAATTTACAAGGTCCACACACATCATTCACCTTCTTCTTCAAGAGTTATGTTTAAATTTTTTACATAATCAATAAAAGGTCTCCATATATTCTCAAACACACTTTCCTTTGATTTCAGTAATATGTTATTCTTTCTAATGGAAGGTTTGTTAACATCTGTCTTAACCACTGAGTCACATCTGGTCTATGAGTCTTTTTCCACAGTAATGCAATACATTTTTTGGCATTAAGCAAACTGAGGTCTATGAATGTTCTTTCACTTTTATTAAAGTTATGCTTTTTTGGGTACAGACCCAACAAAAACAGTTTAGGATTCAATATGATTTGTTTTGAAATTATTTTTTCAATTGTTACCCTCACCTCTTCCCAAAACATTCTAATTATTCTACATTCCCATAAACAATGAAATAGGGTTCCTTTACTTTCCATGCATTTTGTGCATGTATCTGGTATGTTTTTGTTATATCTATTTAACTCCACCGGTGTAACATACATCCGCATTAACCATTTAAAATGTATCAATTTAAGACGTACATTTATTGATTTGGTTTGAGCTTCTGTACAAGCCAATTCCCATTGTTCCTCTGAAATTTCAGTTTGCAGATCTTCTTTCCAGTAGTTTAATCTTTTCTGTGAGTTTTCACTTGAGGATAGTGTCAATGAGTTATAAAACTCTGAAATAATACCCTTTCTTTTACTATCTTTCATCAACATTTTTTCCAAGGATGAATAAATAGGTCGAGTGAGAGCATTATTTTGGTTTGGTTGAATAAAGTTCCTAAGTTGAAGATATTTAAAAAAATGTGTTCTATTAAGATTAAATTTGATCCTCAGCTCTTCAAAAGACATTATGTTATCTGAACATGACAAATATAAATCTTGAATTTTTTGGATCCCTTTTAAACTCCATACTTTAAACACAGCATCCGCTCTCCCTGGTTCAAAATATTGATTACCCCATATTGGACTAAACTGTGACAGTAAGTGTGGTTCTTTTAAATATTTTTTAGTTTCACACCATATTTTAATCATATGTTTTACAAATGGGTTTTTAACTTGTTTCTGTAATTTTTTTGCCGAGTCTGAATATATGAATATGGGAAGAGGTAAAGGCAAATTGTATGATTCCATTTCAGTCCAGTGAGGGAGATCATTTGATGAAAAATATGTCATAGACCTCAGTTGTGCCGACCAATAATACAACATAAAATTTGGACATTTCAGACCTCCACGATCAAATGGTAAATATAATAAAGACAAACGTAATCTAGCCCTCCTGTTGTTCCATATAAATTCCACTAACTTTTTTTTAATTCTTGAGAATAAATCTAAAGGTGGTGGTAAGGGAATGTATTGAAATAAATAAAGTATTTTAGGTAAGATATTACTTTTAAGTATATTGATTCTCCCGATCATCGACATTGGTAGTGACATCCATCTCTGAATTGACTCATTGATATCTGTCATTAAGGCTTCATAATTGACACTGGCGACTGATTCTAGCTTAGGCACAATTTGGATTCCTAAATATTTAAACTGATTTACAACATTGAATTGATTTACCTCAGGGGCTGGGTAATTTCTCTGGGTCTCATTTAGCATTAATATTGAAGATTTAGTTTTATTTATTTTATATCCTGATATTTCCCCAAAATTCTTTATTAAATTCAACAAGGTCGGAATTGATTTTTTAAGATTCGACATAAACAAAATTATGTCATCGGCATACAGGGAGATTTTATGTTCTGTTGGTCCAACTTTAATTCCATATATTTGTGACTGTAGACGTATCGCCATCGCTAAAGGTTCAATTGCCATAGTAAACAGTAAAGGTGAAAGTGGACAGCCTTGTCGACATCCTCTATTGATTTTTATTGATTTTGAAATATTGTTATTTGTTAGGATTTCTGCTGTAGCATTATTATATATTATCTGAACCCATTTTATGAAATTATTTCCAAGTCCAAACCTTTGTAAGACTTCAAAAAGAAAGGGCCATTCGACTCTATCAAAGGCCTTTTCGGCGTCCAGTGATAGGACAGCTGTATCCGGTGCTTCTTTATTAGAATAAATAATGTTAAATAGTCTTCTTACATTATGGAAGCCTTGTCTTCCCTTTATAAAGCCATTCTGATCTCGATTAATAATATTTGGTAAAATTTCTTGTATTCGTCTTGCTAAAATTTTACAGATTATCTTAAGGTCGGCATTTAATAGGCTTATTGGTCTCATATTTTCACATTTATTAGAGGGTTTACCTGGTTTTGGCAACAGTAATAATTAAGGCATTATTCATGTATGATGGTAAATTACTATTTTGAAATGCTTCTAAAACCATTTCCAAAAAAGGTTTTATTAATTTATTCTTAAATTTTTTATAAAGGTCAACTGGAAGACCATCTGGTCCTGCACTTTTTCCTGATTTCATATTATCAATGGCTAGCCCAACTTCTTCTTGACTAATTTTAGACTCCAGTATCTCCCTGTTTTCATTTGAAATACACGGTATAGATAGTTCGTTCAAAAACCCATTTAGTTTTGTTAAGTCAGATTCATTTTTGGTATCATATAATTTTTCATAGTAATCTCTAAAGGCTCTATTAATTTCTAAAGGATCTATAACTACCTGTCCGTTACTTATAATATTGGTAATTGGTGTTTTAAATTCTAATTGTTTAATCTGCCATGCCAATAATTTTCCTGATTTTTCACCTTGTTCATAAAAAGATTGTTTCAATCTTAGAAGACTCGAGGCAGCTCTATTCGCTGATTTTTTGTCATATTCAGCTCTCAAAATCAGTAATTCATTCTCCAACCTTGGATCACTTCCTGCATATACTTTTTCTTGAAGAATTTTTATTTTATGTTCCAATTGAACTCTCTCCTCTCGAGTCTTCTTAGATTTTGAACCTGTATAACTAATAATATGCCCCCTAATAAAAGCTTTGAAAGCCTCCCACTTTACACATGCTGATGTTTGTGTAGTATTGATATCAAAGAACTCATCTGTTTTTCTATGTACTTAACAAATTCCTCATCCTGAAGCCATTTATGCTGAAATTGCCATCTACCTGGTTCCTTTGTCAATTTCTTATCTACATATATTAGACAGCAGGGTGCATGATCAGAGATCACGATGTTATCATAAAAGCAGTTTTGAATCTTGGACCTTAATTCTATGGAGATTAAAAAATAATCAATACGTGAGAAAGTCTTGTAGGTATTGGAATAACAAGAGTAGGCTTTAACTTGTGGATTCATTTCTCTCCATATATCTAGCACTCTCAATTCTTTCATAAAATGAATAATGGTCATCCTACATCCATTGTGCATACAGTCCAGTCCTGTTGATCTATCTATACCGGGATTCAATGTACAATTAAAATCCCCTGCTATTATATGTTGCCCTGTAAGTGATGATAAGATAAGAAATAAATTAGCAAAGAACTTTTGATCATCTATATTGGGACCATATAGGTTTACCAAATTTATATTTTCTAATAACAAAGATCCTTGAATGATTAAATATCTTCCAAATTTGTCTCCAATTACATTTTTCACTTGAAATGGGACTGATTTATGTATGAGAGTCATAACTCCCCTGGCTCGGGATGAAAATGATGAGGTGAAAACACTTCCTTGCCATCTACTCCTAATTCTTTTTACATCCTCCTCTATTAGATGAGTTTCTTGTAAAAACACAATTTTTGAACCCATATCTTTTATTTTATTCATAACTTGTTTAAGTTTTTTTAATTTTTGTAGACCTCTGCAATTCCATGAAGTTAAATTAAGATTAACGCTTTGGTTTATGATCAATAGGGAGTTTAGGATTACCTTGCAGTATAAACATGCTCATACAGAGAAGCAAAAACATGAGTGGTTGAACATTCATCCTACAAACTACACACAAACAAATTCCCCCTTCCCACATTTGTGGTAATCCCCCCAAAATCAAAAAAAAAATTCCGTCTCCCGATATAGCCATCGACCGTTCCACACCCACGAGGATCAGCCAAAGCCACTCCTTCTTCATCCTCCCAATCACCCTAACTCTGCTACTTTTAATGACATAACATTAACTCTCTTCTGTAGTTTTCCAACTTAACTCCAAAATTTTTAGCAACTTTGTACATCATAGTTTTGTTTTTTTTGTTTTTTTTTAATATATAATACAATCTATATTTTGTAAACTTGCTATTTGCTTCAAGTCAGTCAGATGCCTGTGCAAATGCTTAAATATTCTACCTTATATTTTGTTCATGCTTAGCTCCCACCAGTCTCTTCTTGGATCTTCTTGATGAACTCCTGCGCCTCCTCTGGGGTCTTGAAGATGTGGGTTCTGCCCTCATACGTGGTCAACAGTCTCGCAGGATAAATTACACCATGACGAATCCCAAGGTTGTGCAGCTCTTTACGTACGGGATCAAACTGCTTCCTCAATTGTTGGATTCCTGTGGCCAAATCTGGGTAGAACCGCACCTGCTGGTCCTGGTGTTTAATCTGGCCTTTAGCTCGCGCAGCGTTGAAGATCTTCATCCTGTCTCTGTTGCTGATAAACTTCATAATAATCGTCCTCGGTGGTCCCTTATCTCTCCGTGGGCCGATACGATATGCGCTTTCCAGAACGACTGCTGATTGCAGCTCCGCGCTGCCCAGTGCCTCCGGAATCCACTTTTCCAAAAAGGAACATGTGTCCCGACTTTCGGATTCCTCCGGTAGACCCACCAGCCTCAAGTTGTTCCGTCTCGACCGGGATTCCAAGTCCAAGACATTATTTTCCAGACTTTTTTTTTTTTTTTCCAAAGTGCTCACCTTTAATTGAAGACAGGTGACGTCATCTTCAGCACTAGCGACACGAAGCTCTACCTGCGCCATTCGTTCTACACAGTCACCCAATTCTTTTCTCATTCCTTCCAACGCTGCCATAATCCCATCAAACTTAGCGGAAATGTCCGCTCTCATTGAACTAATGGCGTTAAGCACCGCACCTGTGCCGTTTCCCACATTCACCGCACCACTGCTCGCTTCCTCCGCCATATATGGAGCTTCTTTATCTGCTGCGTCACAGACGTGAAAGTCCGTTAATTTAGACTGTTTCGGCGGCTCGCTTTTTCCTCTACCTGGTTTTCCAGCCTTAGGCTTCACCGACATATCCTCGTCCAAACGCTGGGATAGGTTCTGTCCCAAATGAGAGAGTTATTTGCCGTTTTTTCGTCTCCAGGAGCAGAGCAGAGTGAGACGTGTCCCCCTCACGTGGCCGCCATAACTGGAAGTTTAATTTGAGTTTTACCAACTTTTTGTTTAATCACTTTGGGATGCTTAAACATTATATTTTTATTTACTTTGGAGGGAGCAGACAATGATTCTCTGATGGGGAAGACAGGGGCTAAGTTGAGGGGTGGCGGATGAAGGGGAGCTGCAGAGAGGCGTGTAAGACTGCGACTCTGCTTCCTGGTCCCAACTTTGAGTTGTCAGGGTTTTGGAAATTTGGATAAAAATGATGCCAGATTGTTAGATAAATGAGACGCACCATCCCAAAGTGGGATGGATGCCGTCTCGTCTAATAAGACCAGGTTTTCCCCAAAATGAGTTCCAGTTGTCAATGTAGCCCACATTGTTTGCAGGACACCACACAGACAGCCAGCGGTTGAAGGATGACAAGTGGCTAAACATGTCATCACTGGTCAGATTGGGGAGGGGCCCAGAGAATACTACAGAGGCAGACATTGTTTTGGCAAAGTCATACACCGATTCCACATTAAGTTTTGTGACTTCCAACTGCCGGAGTCGGACGTCGTTAAGGCCAGCGTGGATAACAATTGTGGAGCATTTACAGTTAGTTTTAGCCAGCATTTTCAAATTTGACTCGATGTTGCCTGCTCTGGCCCCAGGAATGCATTTGACTATGGCCGCTGGAGTCTCTAGGTTCACGTTTCTGACTACAGAGTTTCCAATGATCAGAGTTTTTTCCTCAGCAGGTGTGTCGCTGAGCGGGGAAAAACGATTAGAAACATGAACAGGTTGATGGTTAACTGGGGCTTTGCGATTAGGCTTCCTTCTCACCATCACCCACCCAGTCTTCTCGCTGCTGAGGAGGACTGGAGGACCACTAGCAGGCCGCCCTAAGCTAGGGAGCTCCGCTGCAGCTAGGGGACGTCCGTCGTTATTAACTGGCGAAGATGGTGTTTCAATGCAGCGGAGCCAGGATTCCAAATCAGACAACCTCGCCTCGAGCGCCTCAAAAAGACAACATTTATTACATTTACTGTTATCACTAAAAGAGGCAGAGGTGTAGCTAAACATCTGACATAGAGTGCACACCACAGGAGGAGAGGAAGGAGAGCTAGTAGCCATAGCTAGTGGCTAACCCGAAGCTAACAAAAACACCAATGAAAGGTGAAAAGAAGGCTAAAGAGGGGGATTAGATGACATTGAGTGCACACACAGGTGCAAGAGGCTTGATAAACAGAAGTGAGAGCTAACGGTAGAAGGAAAAAAGTGATTAAAATACAACTAGAAAAGCACTCGGAGAGCGCAGACCTCCGCCAAGCAGCACAGTTCCCCCCATACAGTGTTTGTGTGTACGTTTTCAGATTCCCTGAGCATGAAAAGATATGACTAGCAATTGGATTCACAATGATTATTTGTTTATTTGACATGGACAGTGCAATAAACAGACAAGTAATGAATGACAATCAATGTGATAGTGATAGGATTAGTGGTTCAGTAGTGTAAAACGGGGCTATAAGGGACGGCGGGTTAATAAGGGACACTTTTCTGGGAAATGTTTTAAATGTAATTCTGCTTTTTTTATTTTGAGCAGGACGCTGAGTTGTGTTGTTATTGTCAAATATCCATGAATCCTTCATCAAATCTAGGCGGAAGCAAAATTAAAAAAGCAGAATTACATTTAGAAAAGTGTCCCATATTACCCCGCCGTCCCTTATAGCCCCGTTTTATGGTAGTAAAAGCATTGCCTCCTTGGCGGAGGTAATAACCTGAAGTGTTGGTGTGTCCATCTCCTCCACTGACGGATGCAGATTGGTTAGACAGGTTGCCGTGCGTTTTATATTATATTGGGGTTGCGCTCCGCGGCAAAACAGAATTTTGAGTCTTCCCCGGCAGAGAGGTCATTTTTACGCAGCGCCCATAGCTGGGCGGGGAATTTGTGGCAAATAATCGGGCGGCGGACAGGTGGCCGTGTCAGGTTTTGCAGCGTGGCGCAAAAACAGGCACGCTGGCGGGCCCAGGCCAGCAGTGTTTTCCGTGTGCTTTTGTGCCTAAAACGTTGAAGAAGGCGGAGTTTGTGTTGGTCAGACACGACGACCAGCGCAATGTGCGCAGCGCCTATGGCTGGCACAGGCACGCTGGCGGGCCCAGGCCACCAGTGTTTTCCGCATGCTTTTGTGGCTAAAACGTTGAAGAAGGCGGAGTTTGTGTTGGTCAGACACGACGCCCAGCGCCCTCCATTGCGCCTGCGCACATGTTGAAAATGGCCGTATGTCACAGTGTGGAAAAATGCTTTAAAAAATTCCTGTATGCAGACGGTGATGCGGATCATCCCTAAAATTTAATCAGTTCTTCCTTGTACCATTTCCAACAACGCCTGAAAGTTTCATTGAAATCCGTCCAAAAGTTTTTGAGTTATCTTGCTAACCAACAGACAGACAGACAAACAGACAAACACACAGACAAACACACAGACAAACCCCGGCAAAAACATTACCTCCTCCTGGCCTTTCGGCCTGGCGGAGGTAATTAAAGACAAAATCCTCGGGAGAATGAGGAGAGCAAACCACAGACAGACAGCAACACAGGAAGTGACAATACATTTCCACAGGAAGGTTAAGTGAGAGGTTTTTATGCTTTTACAGTAAACATGACCCATGGATGCATTTTAGGTTGAAGCCCATGAAAGTACCATTTTGCAGCAAATGAGACCTTTAAGGACACGATATTGCACAAAATTTACACAAAACTGAAGTTTTGAAACTTCAGGAGAAATTCAACCTTTGAAAAAGACTTTCATCTGAGCAGACATGCCATATATAGACAGTTGCATAGCGTTTTCCTGGTAAGCGGCATGTGCTGCCAATTTATATATGTTTTGCCTATGTAAGGGCCAACACAGATCTCTGACACAGTGAGATTTAGATACCTTTAATATTTCTAGCACATACCACTCACTTACTAGGTAGTACTGTCAAGTTTACATTTCCACTCCTTTCACAGTGCATTTCTCCTGGTGTGGTGAAGACAGAATTTGCTCCACGTTTCCGCAGCAATGATCCTGCTAAAGCTGCTGCAGCATACACTGAATTTAAGGTAACATAGTTAGTAAATATTTCCAACGTAATTTAACGGCTACCATACAAAGTATTAAAGCTCTCTTTTACCTTTGACAGCCTTTGGAGGCAATCGATGTTGCACATGCAATAATATACGTCCTGAGTGCCCCTCCTCATGTGCAGGTAAGCCGTTTTCATTGTGCTTTTATTGTAACTTTTCCATCATTGCTTTTTTTATATTTGAACACTTTCTTATTCCATGGGGTCAATTTTTAATGTTCTGTCAGAAATTTTTTTCTTGGATTTGATGTCAAAAGATATTTGTTTTTATACAACAGTTAGTTGCAATTGAGCAATCTGATTGGACAATTGGGATTCCAGGAGTTAGTACATTCCCAGATAATCGCATTTGGACGTTTCACCAAATATAATAAATATGTATTGCTCAGCTTCAGCCACATTTAATAATCTTTACATTATAGTTAATATCAGTGGCTTCTGATAATTTGAGAATTGTAATATTGTGTTGGATACCGTAATTTCCACAGTGAGGCGCTGTTTGAAAAGAGACCAGAAGGACCCAAACATGAGACCTCAGTGACCCAGAAGTAAACATCCGGTCAGCACCGTCCGGCCACAGAGATTTCATGTTCACTTGCAACAAAATAGACAAGCTTGAGTTGGATTTGTTGTCTCGATTAACCAGCCTAGGGCTGGGCGATATGAAAAAAAGTCCAGTCATGATAAATGTTTTCATATTGATCAATATCGCTGTATATTGCAATATGAATCAAATTACTATTTCTGTCAAGCTTAAAGGTTCCTTTTTACTCCTAAGTGAGATGTGAAGCTACAACAAGATCAGAAGTTGAACCTGACAAATGTAGTGTAGAACATTATACAACCGTATTTCAAATAATTATAAAACATAAAATAATTATATAACATAGAATAATAAATATTTTATAATCTTCTCCTCATCAACTTACCGATAGCTGAGTGGAGTACATACCCAAAGTACTGCAGCCACGTCCACTTGTTTAGTGATGTGGCCTTCGCTATATTTGTCCCACTGTCTGTGATGCAGACTTGTCTTCACTCAGATTCAGTCTTCTCCAGGATGCAACTGCTTCGGTCAGCCCTAAAGCAATGACTTCACCTGTATGGTCTTCAGGAAAGTTTGAAAACATTTGCATTTCAAATTCCAATCTTTATCAATGAAGTGGGCAGTGAGGCCCATACAGTATGTGCAACTTGACCACAAATGTGTGAAGTATGGCAGACTTTGCAGCTCATTTTCAGCCATTTCTCTACATTCCGTGTACAGCTGGGGAAGTGTTGTCTGGGAGAAATATTTACGGCCAGGGAGTTGGTAACAAGGGTCAGTCACGTTAATCAACCACTTAAATCCGACATTCTGTGTGCTCAATAGGGTGGCACTGCTTCAGATGGTAAAAAAAAAAAAGATTTGTAGTGTGACCTGATTTTGTGGCAATCTGCTTGACGGTTTGCAGCGCACGCTAAGCTGCTTCTTGTCAGACTTTAAATAGCCAAAATATCTCCACATTACTGAATTCCTCAGACCCTTCTTTTCAACAATCTCCTCGTCTATTGAGCACTGGGTGGTGTCCGTTTCAGTGTCTTCTTTGGTAACGCTATCACTGGGCTTTTCATTAATGTTTTCTGTCATCTCCTACATGGCTGTGCTAGCCCAAACATTAGCAGGTGTGCTAGGCTAAACCCCGGCTATGTGCTGGTCGTACGCGCCTACACATGCTGTTGTGTGCGTCAATCGAGCACGACTTCCAGCTATATGGTTGGTTTGGTGCAGTGTATTCTCATTTCCATTGGCTTTTCATGTTGCCTGTCAAAACACGGAAACAATGAGTTCTAAGTTCTATCAAAAATGCTTTGTCTCTATTGAGGGAAAGTTATCTTGCAATAATTATTATTATTGTTTTATCACCCAGCCCTAAACCAACCATAATAACTATGTGGCGATCAACTCTTTATTTCATCTGAAAATGCTGAGAAAATGTGAGCCAAGTACACCAAAGCTAAATCACTAAGAAGCTAACCGAGCTAACCAGCCACCGGCACAGTCAGCAGCAATGGCTGGTTCACGTTGGGCCTATGGCGAATCACCACAGTTATGTATTAAGTGATAGGATACTCCCTCCCATGTAATATTGCTTAGGTATATGGATGATCGTAGAAAATTTACCATTTGTAGGTTGGTGTAGAGATGTTGCAATTTTTCAAACAAAACAGCACTTCTCATCCAGTTTGAGAACATTTCACTTTGTTTACACTGATTTGTTTTGGTTGCAGTCACCTTTCTCGTTTGTTTCTTGGTTAGTTAATGATATACAATGCCTGTCCAAAAATAGTTCCAAATTCTAAAATTTTGTTGGATTTTAGCTTGTAGCTTTGATTGTTTCACACATTCACCAGGGTTTTGTTTGCTTGTTTGCCACATATATTTCTCTTGAAATTTGCATTAATTTTTGGCCAGGAATCTTGTATTGATGATGGAAGATGATGGTTCACCGCTATCATTCCAGTGTTTAATAACGCGTTGGACAGTTATTACCTCCACCAAGGAGGTTGTGCAATCAGGGTGGTTTGTCTGTCTGCCTGTCCATCTGTTTATTTGTCTGTTAGCAGGATTACGCAAAAAGTAATGGGTGGATTTTGATGAAATTTTCACCAGAGGTAGCCCTTGGGCCAAGGATGAACCCATTAAATTTTGGTGATGATCTGAGAGTGCATACCTCCACCAAGGACCTTGTTTGTATTTGTGTAGCAGGATTACACAAAAACTACTGGATGGATTTGGATGAAATTTTCACCAGAGGTGGTCCTTGGCCTAGAGAGGAACCCATTAGATTTTGGTAATGATCCCAGAATGCATACCTCCACCAAGGCTCTTATCTTCTCACACTGTGTTAGCAAAAATCCTCCAAAACAAACCCCATTACATTTTATAGGTGATCCATGAGGGACAGAAGGAGCCTTGGCAGAGGTATGTGCTTTCTGAATGCTTTTCTAGTTGATGCAGTTTTAATAGTTTCAGCAGTCCCCTTAGTTGTTTTTTACCTCCGCCAAGGAGGTTATGTTTTCATCGGCGTTGGTTTGTCTGTCTGTTTGTTTGTTAGCAAGATAACTCAAAAAGTTATGGACGGATTTTCATGAAATTTTCACAGATTGTCAGAAATGGGGTATCCTACAGATGATTACATTTTGGTGGTGATCTGGATCACCGTCTGGATCCAGGAATTTTTTAAAGGATTCTTTAACATTGCGAGATAGGGCCATTTTCAATATTTGTGCATGTAAGTCTGCCAAAAATCGTCAGAACACTTGCAAAACAAAAAAAATACAGGACAACATGCCCACAGGTTCTATAATATATCAAAGACTGATCTGGATAATGCAATAATTCCGGATACTATGATCCACAATATCAACAAAAATAGGGGACCTTTGCAATTTTCCTCATAGGAACAGAACAAATGAAGCTAAAATCACTCAACACACACCATTATGTAGCCAAGACACTGTGGAATCTGTAGTGTGTCAATGGATTTGTTGTATCTTTAAAAGCTATGGAGCTACATCCAGAAGAAAACCGCCATTATGCGAAATGCCATTTTCCTGAATAACTACTGAACCACTAATCCTATCCATGTGAATCCATTGCTACTCATATGTTTTCATGGTCAAGGAATCTGAAAACGTACACACAATAAATCTAGGATTAATATTTATGATGTAAAACGCTGTATGGGGGGAACTGTGGCGCTTGGCGGAGGTCTGCGCTCTCCGAGTGCTTTTCTAGTTTTTTCTTGAAACAGTCCAGTAATTTGATTATTCTGAAATGGAGTAACATCTTTTCCACGAATGAAGGATAAGTCTTCCACATGGTTAAGACATGAGAAACTAATGACTGCAGAAGACAACTAGTTATTTAACACTAATTGATGCATTGTGCAGGGGGAATGTATACCATAATCAAAGCTAGAGGCTAAAATCCAGCAAAATTTTAGTGTGCAACATTTTTGTGGGATGGAAAGTTTAATGCAGTTGTGTAGAATATGTCAGTTTGAATTTAGATTTATTTCATCTTCAATCATTTAATCCTTTCTGGATTGGGGGGGGGGGGGGGGCTGGAGCCAATCCCAGCATCTTTGGACGAGAGGCAGGGTACACCCTAGAACGATCGCCAGTCCGTCGCAGGGCCAACACGGAAAGATAGACACTCTCACATTCATACCTAAGGATAGTTTAGAATCCCTGGTTGATGCTAGTTAACCTAACCTGCATGTCTTTGGCCTGTGGGAGGAAACCGGATTACCCGGAGAAAACCCACACAGACATGGGGAGAACATGCAAATTCAACACAGAAGGATCACCAATGGCCAGGGGGTGGGCTCGAACCCATGATCTTCTTGCTGTGCTGCCGCAGTGCTAACCACTGTGCCACCGAGCTGCCCTATAATAATGTTATATTATCCCACATAAAGGTTGGAAAGGTTGGTCTCAGCTGCACATAATTGGACAAACTTTTTCATAACTTTTCTTTCAGGTTGGAGACATTCAGATGAGACCCGTGGAGCAGGTGTTGTAGAGTTGCTACATCTGACCCCCAGAATTAATCCACCAAGGGAACTGATTACTGGACTGTATTAACAGGTGTAAAAACAAAGTCTTTTTTGTCACCATGAAGTTATTTTATTATTAATTACCTCCACCAAAGAGGTTATGTTGTTGCCAGCGTTGGTGTGTTTGTTGGTTTCTGTCTGTCTGTTATGGATGGATGGATGGATGTACTTTATTGATCCCACACTGGGAAATTACAGCTTGTCATGATTACGATTATAGATGTTAGTGACATTACTCCAAAAGTTAAAAACAGATTTTGATGAAATTTTCAGGAAAGGTGTGTAATGGCATGGGGAACAGGTGATTAGATTTTGGTGATGATTTCAGAGTGCATACCTCCACCAAGGGCTTTGCTTGTATTTGTACAGCAGGATTACACAAATAACTACTGGATGGATTTGGATTATATTTTCACCAGAGGTGGCTCTTGGCCTGCATACAAACCCATTACATTTTGGAGGTGATCTATGACTGCATACCTCCACCAAGACTCAGTCTTCTGGCAGTGGTTTAGCAGGATTATGCAAAAATACTACTGGATGGATTTTGATAAAAGTTTCACCAGACATGATCCTTGGGCTGCAGAAGAACCGATTAGATTTTGGAGCTGATCTATGAGTGCATACCTCAAGGCCCTATCTTACAATATATGGTGGGATGGAGGCAGAGAGGTACGGACAGATGGATGGACAAAGGGAGGGAAGGAAGGAGCCTTGGCAGAGGTATGGACTCTGAGTGCTTTTCTAGTTTGTACTGTATTTTGAAAAAGGTCAAATTAAAATAAAACATTTGCTTTAAAGGTAAATTTTGTTGCATTTGTTCTTGTTACTAAATAAAATATTTGAATAGTCCCTTTGGATCACACAGTTTAGATATCACATTAACTATCAAAATTTAAATGTAATTTGAGAAGTCTGTGACTTTACATGGGTTTTAAATATGTAAATAAGGAGTGTGATTACTACAAGCTCTCAGTATTTCATTCAGGAGAATTTCTTGGATATGATCTTCTTTTACACCTTGTGTGCAAATTTGTGCTACCAGACAATCCCCTGGGTTTTGTATAAAACCTCAGATTGCAAGAATATTGCTTTGGTCCCACTTAGGAAAAATTAAGGGAAAGCCGACTTTTGCTTTTTATTAGGGATGAGCCGATCTGATCCACCATATCGGTATCGGGTTCAATCCAGGCAAAATGGCTGGATCAGTATCTGTAAGGAATAAAAGTAATTTTTTACCCTTTGTTCTTATTAAAGACAAAAATAGAAAGGAGATGTTTTTACCTTCTTTACTTGTTTCGACTGTTCACTGCAGCCTTCGTCAGAAGTGTCAGCTGATTGCTGCCAGGTGTCATTTTATCAGCTGACTTTCGTAGGCGGAGCCAGCCCAGCAGACCTGTCAGATCCACCGAGCTGGCCCCGCTTTCTGCCGTCCGATGGTCTCTGGAGAATGTGGTCCCAGGTGTGGGAAAGCATAAAGGCCCCCTCATCCCGGTTCATGCTGTCTTTCCCCACTTCCTGATTTCTATGGCCTCCTTGATCCAGCGTTTGTGTCTGTTGCTCTCCGATCCAGTAATTTTTGCGTTGTCCCAGTCCATGATGTGATTATTTCTTTTGCAGTGATCGGATATTGCTGATTTTAATGTTTCTTGTTCTGCCTTTTCTTTTTGTGATCTTGTGAGATCATGCAACAAAACCTACATTGGAGAAACTGGAAGATCATTCACCACAAGGAAAAAGGAACACCAGAAGGAATGTGAGAAGGAAACACAAGGACAACTCTTTATTTTCAGATCCACAGCAATTGGCTAATTTCACTTCTTAATTGGTCCAAAAAAACTGCAAATAATTTGCTATTGTGTATGAGTTCTGTAGGTAGCTCTTATTTTGTAAAATTTTGAAGGAAATCTACTGGATACTTGCTGTAGTTCAACCAACCCTGTTTACATTATATGAAAATAAAGAGTATTCAGTTGGAGTATTCCTAGATCTTAAAAAAGCATTTGATACAGTAGATCATAATTTATTATTAAAGAAACTACAAAATTCTGGTATTAGAGGGGTAGCACTGTCCTGGTTAAGTAGTTACTTAAAGAATAGATATCAGTATGTATGTGTTAGCAACAAAAACTCAGAGTTGCTGAAGGTCACCTGTGGAGTCCCACAGGGTTCAGTTTTGGGACCATTATTATTCAATATGTATATAAACGATATATGTAAAGTTTCAGAAAAAATGGACTTAATATTGTTTGCCGATGACACTAATCTGCTATGCAGTGGAAACAATTTGGAACAACTTCTGGATACACTCGGGAAGAAATTAGAAAAGCTTAAACTGTGGTTTGATTCAAACAAATTAACGCTCAATTTAAGTAAGACAAAATTTATAGTCTTTAACAACCATCACAACAATCCAGTACCCAAACTCAGTGTAAATGGTGTAGAGATTGAAAGGGTATCTGAAACTAAATTCCTTGGAGTAATAATTGATAACAAACTGTGTTGGAAGTCACATATTAATTATATTAAAGGTAAAGTTTCCAAATCAATTGCAATATTACACAGAGTGAAATATTTGCTGAATCAACCCACACTATACACCTTGTATCATTCATTAATACTCCCATACATGACATATTGTAATGAAGTATGGGGAAATACATACAAAACAAACATATATCCACTCTTTATGCTTCAAAAGAGAGCTATTAGAATAATAAACAAAGCAGCTTACAGGGAACCAACAAACCCACTTTTTCTTAAACAAAAAACTCTCAAGTTGAAAGATCTGGTTGACTTTAAAACCGCAATAATAATGTTCAAAGTGAAGAATTTATCACTGCCCGCAAATATCCAAAAGTTGTTCCAAACAAGGGAGAAACGATATCACTTCAGAGGAACATGTATATTTCAAAAGCCTACAGTGAGAACAACCACCAAGCAACACTGTATTTCAGTGCAAGGAGTCAGATTATGGAACGATTATGGACCTGAATTAAAATCATGTACAACGCTTGGACAATTTAAACAAAAACTAAAGGAAGAAATACTCCAAACATATTTACAAGACGACATGTAAACTCACATAAGGATTGACATATCCAGCCTGTGTTGTGTTGTAGCTTAGTTTTTTTTTTTTTCTCTCTGTGACATTCTGTCTTAGATTTGTCTTGAATAGTAACCGCTCAACTTAGCTTAGCTTAGTTTTCCTTTTTTTTCTCTCAGTCACACTTTGTCTTAGCTTTGTTCTAAATTGTAATCACTCTTGTCTTGTTTACTCTTTTTTCTTTTGAATTCTTGGATGGAATATGGGTGGGCAATATAAGCTGCGGCTTCAGCCATCACCCATTTCGGATAACTCACGTGGAATTGTTTAGTAGAAGGAGTCTTTGTCTAATTTGACCTTGTTGTTATATTATACAGTTTCTTTTAACCTGTACTGTATTATCCGAAATAAATTCATTCATTCATTCAATCTTTTTTTCAGTCATTTGAGAGTGACAAATGGGGTGTGTGGAGTGAGAAAGTTTGAAAGGGGGCACATGAGAGAATATCACTCTCAAAGAGGGAAAGTTAGTATCATTGATATAGGTTATGAGGAAGAACCAACAACTGTTACGGTGTGTTCAGACCAAACCCAAAGCAAATTTTTCACGGCATGAATACATGTAAAGTTAACGTAAACATGCAAATACATGTGAATTTACATCTGAGGGAGGTGGTCCCAATAGCTAATTAGCCTGGCGATTCTGCCATCACCAGAGTAAAAGTATCAACACTGGAGTGTAAACTAGTTTGAAAATGAGTTTGAATGTGATTGGTTAATTCTGAACACAGCCACATCCCCAGTTATAACAGGGTGTGCATATTTATGCGACCAGGTTATTGGAAGTTTTTTATTTTTTATTTTTCTCCTTAAAAGATTTCAGTTTGTTTTTCAATTGGGTTGTACAGGTTATAGGTCACATTAATGGTGGAAAATTTTTTGAAATGATTTATCTTGGTCTCATTTTTTTACATCATAAAAACCTGGCATTTGAAAAGGGATGTGTAGACTTTTTACATCCACTGTAACACAAAAAATGTTTTCAATATAATTTCTCTATACTGCGATGCACGATACATATGATATATATCGTGATAGGTGTTTTGTGAACTGAATGTCCTTTAAAATTTGGTTTTACTTGCATTTTTATTATATATATATACACACACACAGTGGGGCAAAAAAGTATTTAGTCAGCCACCAATTGTGCAAGTTCTCCCACTTAAAAGATGAGAGAGGTCTCCAATTTTCATCATAGGTATACCTCAACTATGAGAGACAAAATGAGAAAAAAAAAAACCAGAAAATCACATTGAAGGATTTTTAATGAATTAATTGGTAAATTCCCCTGTAAAGTAAGTATTTGGTCAATGCCAAAAGTTCATCTCAGTACTTTGTTATATACCCTTTGTTGGCAAAGACAGAGGTCAAACGTTTTCTGTAAGTCTTCATAAGGTTTTCACACACTGTTGCTGGTATTTTGGCCCATTCCTTCATGCAGATCTCCTCTAGAGCAGTGATGTTTTGGGGCTGTCGCTGGGCAACACAGACTTTCAACTCCCTCCAAAGATTTTCTATGCGGTTGAGATCTGGAGACTGGCTAGGCCACTCCAGGACCTTGAAATGCATCTTATGAAGCCACTCCTTCGTTGCCCGGGCGGTGTGTTTGGGATCATTGTCATGCTGAAAGACCCAGCCACGTTTCATCTTCAATGCCCTTGCTGATGGAAGGAGATTTTCACTCAAAATCTCACGATACATGGCCCCATTCATTCTTTCCTTTACACGGATCAGTCGTCCTGGACCCTTTGCAGAAAAACAGCCCCAAAGTATGATGTTTCCACCCCCATGCTTCACAGTAGGTATGGTGTTCTTTCTCCTCCAAACACGACAAGTTGAGTTTTTATCAAAAAGTTCTATTTTGGTTTCATCTGACCATATGACATTCTCCCAATCCTCTTCTGGATCATCCAAATGCTCTCTAGCAAACTTCAGATGGGCCTGGACATGTACTGGCTTAAGCAGGGGGGACACGTCTGGCACTGCAGGATTTGAGTCCCTGGCGGCGTAGTGTGTTACTGATGTAGCCTTTGTTACTTTGGTTCCAGCTCTCTGCAGGTCATTCACTAGGTCCCCCCGTGTGGTTCTGGGATTTTTGCTCACCGTTCTCGTGATCATTTTGACCCCACGGGGTGAGATCTTGCGTGGAGCCCCAGATCGAGGGAGATTATCAGTGGTCTTGTATGTCTTCCATTTTCTAATAATTGCTCCCACATTTGATTTCTTCACACCAAGCTGCTTACCTATTGCAGATTCAGTCTTCCCAGCCTGGTGCAGGTCTACAATTTTGTTTCTGGTGTCCTTTGACAGCTCTTTGGTCTTGGCCATAGTGGAGTTTGGAGTCTGACTGTTTGAGGTTGTGGACAGGTGTCTTTTATACTGATAACGAGTTCAAATAGGTGCCATTAAAACAGGTAATGAGTGGAGGACAGAGGAGCCTCTCAAAGAAGTTGTTACAGGTCTGTGAAAGCCAGAAATCTTGCTTGTTTTTAGGTGACCAAATACTTATTTTACCGAGGAATTTACCAATTAATTCATTAAAAATCCTTCAATGTGATTTTCTGGATTTTTTTTTTCTCATTTTGTCTCCCATAGTTGAGGTATACCTATGATGAAAATTGGAGACCTTTCTCATCTTTTTTAAGTGGGAGAACTTGCACAATTGGTGGCTGACTAAATACTTTTTTGCCCCATTGTGTGTGTGTGTGTGTGTATATATATATATATATATATATACGTATATACTTCCGGCGGTACTTCCGGTGCTGCACTTGTAATGCTTGATATGAGCCGAGAATTTTAAGCAAAACCATCAAAATAAGGACTTCTGTTGGCTACCAACAAACGTGGGGAATACCCTTACGACCCAGTGCTGACCTGGTGAAGGTTCTGGTAGATCTGGCTCCGTTTCGCCCCGTTTCCGACCTCTAAAGGCTCGCCTCTGATGCTAACCCAGATGCTAACCCAGAGTAACTGCAGCAGTGAGAAGGTATTCTTTACATCTGGCCATCTGGAGCCGAGGAGAGAAGGATTTAAAAGGAGGACGAACCAACCGAGGCGGCGATTGGGAGCTCGGGCGCGGCGTTGGTGAGAGACGGGGGCCACCTGGATCCAGCAGGACAGTGGTCTGAACCGGTGCTCAATTGCGAGGCCCAGCCGAGGAACGACCAGACTGACGGCGGTCGGTGACGGGGCCTAGACGGGGCCCAGCGGAGGAGCCGCCTAGCCAGACGGCGACGAGTGGCTGTGATCGGTGGATTCCGGCTGCGCCGGCGGTGCACAACACAACTGGCCAGGTAGACGGATGCAGGCGATAGACGGCGGTGATCTGCGGAGCTGAGCAGCGTCACTCGGCGGAGAAGCTGCGCAGGAGCGGCGGGTCCAGTAGTGACCGAGCTAGTTGAGGCCTAGCCGGATTCTCTGCTTATTTCTATCCACAGGTCAGTAAAATGCCACCCAAAAAAGAGGAAATGGAAGAAATTAAAAAAACTCTGAACTTTGTGTTAGATGAACTGGCCAAAGTGACTAGCCAGCAGGACAAAATATTAGACCTAATACAGGAGGTACAAGCCCTACATTCAATAATAAAAGAAAAAGACAAAAAAATTATGGACCTGGAGCAACACGGGCGTCTTTTGGAGCAACGCGTTGAGGATCTTGAACAAGGTTCTCGCATTGATGACATAGTTATAAGTGGACTAGACATCAGATATCAGTCGTACGCCCATGCCGCTACAGGACTGAGTGGTGAACATGCTTCCATAAGTGAATCAATGTCCTTAGAAAACCAAGTGCTTCAGTTCCTTAATGATAAAGACATTAAGGTAGAAGCCAATGTGATCTCAGCCTGTTATGCTTTACCGAAGAAAGATAACAAAACAAAGAAATCAATTGTGATGCGCTTTGTGAACAGGAGGGTGAAAAATGACATACTGAGGCAGGCCAAAAAACTAAAGGAAACTCAAGTTTACCTAAATGAACACCTGACAAAAAAAAACGCTGAATTAGCACGGCAGGCACGGATGCTAAAGAAACATAATAAGATACAGTCAACCTGGACAAGAAATTGTAGAATTTGGATTAAACTAAATGGAACACCTGAGCAAGCAAAAAGTATAATGATCAGAGATGCTACTGACTTAGATAAATACAGATGAACACTGACTATGAAACACAGAGTGAGGAAACTCAAACTCTAAAAATATGCCACTATGCTGAACATAAACCACAAGAGATGGAGAATGATATTGATCCTGATAACCACTTTTTCAATAATATTCATAACCACTGTGAATATTACACTGAAAAGCAATTCAAAAGTCAAGTGCAATTAGATGGTAAACTGTCAATAATACACTTCAATAGCAGAAGTCTTAACAAAAACTTCTCACAGATTCAGGACTATTTAAAACAGCTAAACAGAAAATTCACAGCTATAGCAGTCTCTGAAACCTGGCTTAATGCAGACCAGGCTCCCCTGATGGCAATAGAGGGATATCAGATGTTTAACATTAACAGATCTCAAAAAAAGGGTGGTGGTGTTGCACTGTATATTGATGACCTATATAGATGTAAGCTTGTAAATGAAATGTCCTTAGCACTACCAGGGATTCTGGAATGTGTTACTGTTGAGATTGACCTAGACAAAACAAAAAATCTAATCATAAGCTGCATATACAGAACGCCGGGAACTTGCATTGAGACATTCAGAGATAAATTAGTCGAGCTGTACAATAATATTACTAGTAAGAAAATGGTAGCAATTTGTGGAGATTTCAATATTGACCTACTTAATCCACATCAACAAAATGTAGTTACAGAGTTCATGAACTCTATGTACAGCATGAGTCTATATCCCACAATAACACATCCCAGTAGAATCACAGCTCACTCTGCTACACTTATTGACAACCTGTTTGTCA
Organism: Pholidichthys leucotaenia; assembly: GCA_020510985.1. Classification (NCBI taxonomy): domain Eukaryota; kingdom Metazoa; phylum Chordata; class Actinopteri; order Cichliformes; family Pholidichthyidae; genus Pholidichthys; species Pholidichthys leucotaenia. Next base: position 247,599,587 of record CM035847.1, on the reverse strand, counting down.
ATGTTCTCGACAAGAAAATAGAAAGTGGATTATTGATAAATGATATAAGCGACCACTTGCCAATCTTTGCACTTATCCATGGCCACACGGGGCCCAACCCAGAAAAAATCTCAAAATCGTTCAGACACAAATCACCAAACGCAATCAGTTCTTTTAAAGAGGACTTGCTGAAGCAAGACTGGACAGAAGTCTATGTATCAGATGTAAATGAAGCCTATGACACATTTACAAACATTGTAACCACTCTTTATGAAAAAAACTGCCCATTAGTTAAAAAAAAGCTTAAACACAAATTTACTGACAAACCATGGCTAACCAAAGGACTACAAAAGGCGTGTAAAAAGAAAAATTTATTATATAAAGCTTTCATAAAGAAAAGGACAAAAGAAGCAGAGCAGCGGTATAAAACATACAAAAATAAGTTAACATATATAATAAGATGTAGTAAAAGAGACTATTACAGTAAAGAACTGGAAAAAAACAAAGACAATATTAAAAATACATGGACAATAATCAACAGTATCCTTGGAAATAAAAGCAGAAATACCAGCTACCCAACTAACACTCCAAAAAATAATAAATCGACTCCGAATGTGAATATAGCTTCACCTGCAGATGAATTTAATAATTTTTTTGTTAACATTGGACCTAAACTGGCCCGAGAAATACCCACTACAGTGCCAACAGGTGATTCAATATGCAATAACACTGCTGTAAAAGACACCATCTTCATAAAGAACACAGACGAAAGAGAGGTCATTGAAATTGTTAAATCGTTCAAAAGTAAAACATCTACCGACTGCGATGGTATTGATATGCTACTAGTCAAAACTGTTATCGAATGCATAGTGAAACCACTGACGTATATCTGTAACCTGTCTCTCCAATCAGGTATATTTCCCAATGCAATGAAAATAGCTAAAGTAATTCCAATTTACAAGACAGGCGACAGAGGGGAACTCTCCAACTACAGACCAATTTCACTATTACCGCAATTTTCCAAGATACTTGAAAAAATATTCTATGAGAGAATTGACAACTTCATACTGAAGAATGATTTATTGTGTGAGCAGCAATATGGGTTCAGACACAAAAGGACAACAGCATATGCCTTAATGGAATTTACAGAAAAAATATCAACAGCCATTGAAAATAAAGAGTATTCAGTTGGAGTATTCCTGGATCTTAAAAAAGCATTTGATACAGTAGATCACAATCTATTATTAAAGAAACTACAAAATTGTGGTATCAGAGGGGTAGCACTGTCCTGGTTAAGAAGTTACTTAAAGAATAGATATCAGTTTGTATGTGTTAACAACAAAAACTCAGAGCTACTGAAGGTCACCTGTGGAGTCCCACAGGGTTCAGTTTTGGGACCATTATTATTCAATATGTATATAAATGATATATGTAAAGTTTCAGAAAAAATGGACTTAATATTGTTTGCTGATGACACTAACCTGCTATGCAGTGGAAACAACTTGGAACAACTTCTGGATACACTCGGAAAGGAATTAGGAAAGCTGAAACTGTGGTTTGATTCAAACAAATTAACGCTCAATTTAAGCAAGACAAAATTTATAGTCTTTAACAACCATCACAACTACCCAGTACCCAAACTCAGTGTAAATGGTGTAGAGATTGAAAGGGTATCCGAAACTAAATTCCTTGGAGTAATAATTGATAACAAACTGTGTTGGAAGCCACATATTAATTATATAAAAGGTAAAGTATCCAAATCAATTGCAATATTACACAGAGTGAAAAATTTGCTGAATCAACCCACACTATACACCTTGTATCATTCATTAATACTCCCATACATGACATATTGTAATGAAGTATGGGGAAATACATATAAAACAAACATATATCCACTCTTTATGCTTCAAAAGAGAGCTATTAGAATAATCAACAAAGCAGCTTACAGGGAACCAACAAACCCACTTTTTCTTAAACAAAAAACTCTCAAGTTGAAAGATCTGATCGACTTTAAAACCGCAATAATAATGTTCAAAGTGAAGAATCTATCACTGCCCGCAAATATCCAAAAGTTGTTCCAAACAAGGGAGAAACGATATCACTTCAGAGGAACATGTATATTTCAAAAGCCTACAGTGAGAACAACTACCAAGCAACACTGTATTTCAGTGCAAGGTGTCAGATTATGGAACGATTTTGGACCTGAATTAAAATCATGTACAAAGCTTGGACAATTTAAACAAAAACTAAAGGAAGAAATACTCCAAACATATTTACAAGACAACATGTAAACTCACATAAGGATTGACATTTCCAGCCTGTGTTGTGTTATAGCTTAGTTTTTCTTTTTTCTCTGTGACACTATGTCTTAGATTTGTTTTTGAATAGTAACCGCTTAACTTAGACTAGCTCAGTTTTCCTTTTCTCTCAGTCATATTTTGTCTTAGCCTTGTTTTAAATTGTAATCGCTCTTGTCTTGTTTTCTCTTTTTTCTCCTTTGAATTCTTGGATGGAATATGGGTGGGCAATATAAGCTGCGGCTTCAGCCATCACCCATTTCGGATAACTCACGTGGAATTGTATAGTAGAAGGAGTCTTTGTCTAATTTGACCTTGTTGTTATATTATACAGTTTCTTTTAACCTGTAATGTACTATCCGAAATAAATTCATTCATTCATTCATTCATATACACGACTCACAAAAAGTTAGGGATATTTGGCTTCTGGGTGAAATTTATGGAAAATGTAAAAAGTTCACACTAACAGTGATATAATATCATGAAAGTAGGGCTTTATGCACCATGCAGTGGTGACTTCCTCATCTCAAACAATATATTGAAACAAAAGCCAACAACAGTGGTGGGTGTATCACACCAAAAAATGTCAGTAACTTGTCATGTGCCCCTCATCATCAATTACAGCTTGACAACGACGTCTCATGCTGTTCACAAGTCAGCTTATTGTCTGCTGAGGCATGGCATTCCACTCTTCTTGAAGGGCGACCCTCAGGTCATTGAAATTGTGTAGTGCAGGGTTACGAGCCTCTACACGGCGACTCAGCTGATCCCATAGGTTTTCTGTGGGATTCAGGTCTGGAGAACGTGCAGGTCACTCCTTTTGAGGTACCTCAGCCTCTAGCAGCCATTCCCTAATGATGCGACCTTGATGAGCTGGAATATTGTCGGCCATGAAGATGAAAATAGGCCTGTGTTGTTCATGCAGGGGCACAATGACTGGATTAATGATGTTATTCAGGTAGCATTGGCTTGTCACTGTACCATTCACAAGGTGTAGGGCAGTTCTGTATTGACTAGACACACCTGCCAAGACTGTGACATGGTGACAGCAGTGACTAATGCATAGCACTCTCCTTGACGTCGCCAACATTGTTGGCGGCCATCATTTCTGCTCAGTGTGAATTGACTTTCATCAGAGAACAGCACTGAGGCCCATTGGTCCCTTGTCCAGCGTAAATGCTCCCTGGCTCATGCAAACGATGATGCCTGTGCCTAATGGTGTGGTCAGGTACCCTTGTAGGTCATCTAGCACACAGACTGCGCTGATGTAAATGGTTTCAAATGGTCTGACATGACACTTGGGTGCCTCTTACCTCCCTTAAATGTGCCTGGAGTTGAGTGGCATTCATCATCCAGTTGTGCAAGGCACTGTTCACAATGGAGCAGTCATCAGCATGGGATGTGGCCAAAGGGCGTCCACTTCTATGCCTTTCTGTGACTCTTCCAGTCTCTCTGTATCTCTGTTGCAACCTGCTGATGACACTGTGACACTCTTAAGCTCAGTGGCCACTTTCCTCTGAGAACATCCTGTTTAAAGCCTCGCAATGGCGAGGTACTGTCAGTCAATTGTGAGGTGTTGTTTTGGTCTCATGATGTCAAAATGTGAACAGCATGATGAAGAGGACTGTTTAAGTACAAATTCTTATTGAACCAGAAAATTTATTGGTCAATTCATGAATCAAGCACCTGTTTTGAATTTTGCCATTAAGCACCTCGTTAGAGAACAGCAAATTACACAAAAAATACTGAAACATTAAATAGTTGGACATGTGTATTCAAAAGGTTAGAGAAGGTCAAATTAAGTTCACCTGTACAGGTTATAGTGCACTTTAGGTGCATCCTGAAATTTCACCTGAAAGCTGAATATCCCTAACTTTTTGTGAGTAGTGTGTGTATATACTATATGTATGTACACTACCGTTCAAAAGTTTGGGGTCACTTAGAAATTTCCTTATTTTTGAAAGAAAAACACTTTTTTTCAATGAAGATAACTTTAAACTAATCAGAAATACACTCTATACATTGCTAATGTGGTAAATGACTATTCTAGCTGCAAATGTCTGGTTTTTGGTGCAATATCTACATAGGTGTATAGAGGCCCATTTCCAGCAACTATCACTCCAGTGTTCTAATGGTACAATGTGTTTGCTCATTGCGTCAGAAGGCTAATGGATGATTAGAAAACCCTTGTGCAATCATGTTAGGTCTGCAATGCTGTAATTGCTGCAAATGGAGGATTCTTTGACGAAAGCAAAGTTTGAAGGAAAAAATTATTTCAAATACAAATCATTATTTCTAACCTTGTCAATGTCTTGACTATATTTTCTATTCATTTTACAACTCATGGTGGTAAATAAGTGTGACTTTTCATGGAAAACACAAAATAATTGTCTGGGTGACCCCAAACTTTTGAACGGTAGTGTATGTATATATAATATATACAGTGGTGTGAAGAAGTGTTTGCCCCCTTCCTGATTTCTCATTTTTTGTTGTCCTGTTGGCTTCATCCAGCAATGACCTACAGGTCTTACTAGGATGGTTTGTTGTTGAGTGTGAAGTGGCTGGGATGAGAATCAGCACCTCCAAGTCAGAGTCCATGGTCCTCAGCCAGAAAAAGGTGGATTGTCCTCTCCGGGTTGGGGCAAGCTCCTGCCCCAAGTGGAGGAGTTTAAGTATCTCAGGGTCTTATTCATGAGTGAAGGGAGAATGGAGAGAGAGATTGACAGACGGATCGGAGCAGCATCTGCAGTGATGCAGACGTTGTACTGGCTTGTTGTGGTGAAGAGGGAGCTAAGCTCTAAGGCAAAGCTGTCAATTTACCGTTCAATCTATGTTCCTATCCTCACCTATGGTCATGAACTTTGGGTAATGACCGAAACAATGAGATTGCAGATATGAGCGGCTGAAATGAGCTTTCTCCATAGGATTGCTGGACTCACCCTTAGAGATAGGTTGAGGAGCTCAGACATCCGGGAGAAGCTCAGAGTAGAACCGCTGCTCTTCCACATTGAAAGAAGCCAGTTGAGGTGGTTTGGGTATCTGATCAGCATGTCTCCTGGACACCTCCCACTTGAGGTGTTTCAGGCACGTCCCACTGGGAGGAGACCCCGGGGCAGAAGCAGGACTCAGTGGAGAGACTATGTCTCCCAGCTGGTGGGGGAACGTCTTGGTATCCTCTCTGAAGAGCTGGAGCAGGTAGCTGGGGAGAGGGAAGTCTGGGCTTCTCTGCTCGAACCTGCTGCCTTTGTGACCCGGACTTCCAGAAAAGCAGTAGAAGATGGATGGATGGATGGCATTAAGCTTACCTACTTATTGAAAAACAGTACATGCCGTTGTTGCACGCCGGTATCTCATACAGACGTGGACAAAATTGTTGGTACCCCTCTGTTAATGAAAGAAAAACCCACAATGGTTACAGAAATAACTTGAATCTGGCAAAAGTGGTAATAAATAAAAATTCTATGAAAATTAACCAATGAAAATCAGACAATGCTTTTGAATTGTGGTTCAACAGAATTATTTTAAAAAACAAACTCATGAAACAGGCCTGGACAAAAATGATGGTACCCTTAACTTAATATTTTGTTGCACAACCTTTTGAGGCAATCACTGCAATCAAACGATTTCTGTAACTGTCAGTGAGACTTCTGCACCTCTCAGCAGGTATTTTGGCCCACTCCTCATGAGCAAACTGCTCCAGTTGTCTCAGGTTTGAAGGGTACCTTCTCCAGACGGCATGTTTCAACTCCTTCCACAGATGTTCAATAGGATTTAGATCATGGCGCATAGAAGGCCACTTTAGAATAGTCCAATGTTTTGCTCTTGGGTGTTTTTAGCTGTGTGTTTTGGGTCATTATCCTGTTGCAAGATCCATGACCTGTGACTGAGACCAAGCTGACTGACACTGGGCAGCACATTTCTCTCTAGAATACCTTGATAGTCTTGAGATTTCATTGTACCCTGCACAGATTCAAGACACCCTGTGCCAGATGCAGCAAAGCCGCCCCAGAACATAACAGAACCTCCTCCATGTTTCACAGTAGGGACAGTGTTCTTTTCTTGTTATGCTTCATTTTTGCGCCTGTGAACATAGAGCTGATGTGCCTTGCCAAAAAGTTCCAGTTTTGTCTCATCTGTCCATAGAACATTCTCCCAGAAGCTTTGTGGCTTGTCAGCATGCAGTTTGGCAAATTCCAGTCTGGCTTTTTTATGATTTGTTTTCAACAGTGGTGTCCTCCTTGGTCGTCTCCCATGAAGTCCACTTTGGCTCAAACGACGACGGATGGTGCGATCTGACACTGATGTACCTTGACCTTGGAGTTCATCATGAATGTGTTTAGAGGTTGTTCTGGGCTCTTTTGTTACCATTTGTATTAGCCGTCTCCTCATGCGGCCACGTCCAGGGAGGTTGGCTACAGTCCCATGGATCTTAAATTTCTGAATAATATGTGCAACTGTAGTCACAGGAACGTCAAGCTGCTTGGAGATGGTCTTATAGCCTTTACCTTCAACATGCTTGTCTATAATTTTCTTTCTAATCTCCTGAGACAACTCTCCCCTTTGCTTCCTCTGGTCCATGTTTAGTGTGGTACACACCATGTCACCAAACAGCACAGTGACTGCTTGTCACAACTTAAATAGGCCGACTGACAGATTACAAGTTTGTAGACACCTGTGATGTTAATTAGAGGACACATCTTGGTTGAACATGTCCCTATGGTCACATTATTTTCAATCTTTTCTAGGGGTACCATCATTTTTGTCCAGGCCTGTTTCATGAGTTTGTTTTTTGAAGTAATTCTGTTGAACCACAATTCAAAAGCATTGTCTGATTTTCATTGGTTAATTTTCATATAATTTTTATTTATTACCACTTTCGTCAGATTCAAGTTATTTCTGTGACCATTGTGGGTTTTTCTTCCATTAACAGAGGGGTACCAACAATTTTGTCCACGGCTGTATTAGCTCAGCAGGAGGGGAGCGACAAGAATTCAAGTGCTGAAGACAGTCAGGTTTAATCTCATGTCTACCAGTGTCTCTGCAAGGAAAAAAAAATGTTGCTCTTGACAATCTGCCTATAATGACTAAAGCATGATATAAACAACTGAAAATTGTGTAAATACATTTATTAGAAGTTTTTTAAATTTTTATTTTTGATATTGAAATTGTAATACTGAATGTTTGTAAATGATGACTCATTTTTATGGTTGCCAAAAGCAGTAGAAATGAGGTGAGAATTTTTCCTGTATAAATGCTCAAAGAATGAAGACTGAAAGGAAATTGCATTATAGTGATTACTCATGAAAGTATATACTGCCTATAGGTTTTTCGCTCATCTTACATGAAAATAACATCAGGTGTCTGATGCCTGTTCATAGTTATTGACTCCATTTTCATGGAGTCAAGAGAAGAAATTGTTGTAATAAATAAATAGTGGAGATTAGTTAGCTAGATACTACACAAAGTGCTTGCATACACATCATCTTGCATCTTCGCTCCACACACACACACACACACACACACACACACACACACACACACCATTTACACATACACATCGGTTACTTGCGCGCGCACACACACACACACACCATTTACAGTGCATCTGGAAAGTATTCACAGCACTGTGGAGTGTGTAAATGAAGAGGCAGCTTCATGTCAGACGATTTTATTACACACTCACATCTCACAAGCACAGAACAGACTGACTGGTTACAGCAAGCACTCCTCTCGATATCCCAAGTCACCTTCACAAGCTTCAAGGCACTTCCTCATACACAGCATGATATTTACACGACACTTCATTCAACCCCCTCTCACCCTCTTGGGCATTGTTCTCCCATGTGTATTCATTGTCTCTGTCTGAGGTGCAAAATAACCTGACTTCCATAGCGCTTCACTTTTTCCACATTTTGTTATGTTACAGCCTTATTCCAAAAGGGATTATATGCATTTTTCCCTCAAAATTCTACACACAACACCCCATAATGACAATGTGAAATTTTTTTGAGATATTTGCAAATTTATTAAAAATAAAAAACTAAGAAATCACATGTACATAAGTATTCACAGCCTTTGTAATGAAGCTCAAAACTGAGCTCAGGTGCATCCTGTTTCCACTGATCATCCCTGAGATGTTTCTACAGCTTAATGGGAGTCCACCTGTGGTAAATTCAGTTGATTGGACATGATTTGGAAAGACACACACCCGTCTATATAATGTCCCACAATTGACAGTGCATGTCAGAGCACAAACCAAGCATGAATTCAAAGGAACTGTCTGTAGGCCTCCAAGACAGGATTGTCTCGGGGCACATATCTGAGAAAGGGTACAGTGTGGCAATGCATATAAGATGAGATAAGATAAGCCTTTATTAGTCCCACAATGTGGAAATTCCAGGATTGCAACAGCACAGGGATAGCAACACTCAGAGCAACAATCAGAAGGCAAGAAAAAACAAGAACATCTAGTAAACATATGTACATATTACTATAAATGTATATACTGTATATAGACACACAGTGCGGAGCATTATGGTTGGTTGGTGAATGTGCAGCAGAAAGTCTAAGCTCTCTCTCCGCGGATGCGGCGGGCCAGCTGGAAGTCTTTGGACATGATGGTGACCCTCTTGGCGAAGAAGAGACCCACCAGGTGGGCCTCGCTGGTCTCCTGCAGAGCCATGACGGCGAAGCTCAGGAAGCGCAGGACGGTCTTGAAGTCCTGAGCGATCTCCCTCACCAGGCGCTGGACGGGCAGCTTACGGATGAGCAGCTCCATGGATTTCTGGTAGCGACGGATCTCTCTCAGAGCCATATTGTAGAGGAGTCAGCAGACAGCGTCTCAGTCAGGAGGCAGTGATTAAACATAACAGAATTATAGGCAGGAACGTCATGGGGAGTTGGCAGGAAGAGGGAGCTGGGGCTTAAGGGAGATGTATTGTGGGGTTAGAGGTCATGCAATGGGATGTGAAATGTCATGCAGATGTGAGATGATCTGTTGAGTTTATAAGAAGAACCTGGCTTGACTGATTCATTCCTTTTCTGTGTATGGATGATGTGAGAGTGTTAATAAAGCTTCGTTTGTTCGTAAATTGGCCTCATCATTTCCCACACTCTCCACAACAGAAAAATTTCTGCTGCTTTGAAGGTCCCAGTGAGCACACTGGCCTCCATCATCTGTAAATGGAAGAAATTTGGAACCACCAGGACTCTTCCTAGAGCTGGCCAACCGTCTAAACTGAGCGATCGGGGGAGAAGGGCCTTAGTCAGGGAGGTGACCAAGAACCCGATGGTCACTCTGTCAGATCTCCAGTGTTCCTCTGTGGAGAGAGGAGAACATTCCAGATGGACAACTATCTCTGCAGCAATCCACCAATCAGGCCTGTATGGTAGAGTGGCCAGATGGAAGCCACTCCTTAGTAAAAGGCACATGGCAGCCTTCCTGGAGTTTGTCAAAAGTCACCTGAAGAACTCTCAGACCATGAGAAACAAAATTCTCTGGTCTGATGAGAAAAAGATTGTACTCTTTGGTGTGAATGCCAGGCGTCATGTTTGGAGGAAACCAGGCACCGCTCATAACCATGCCAATGGTGGTGGCAGCATCATGCTGCGGGGATGTTTTTCAGCAGCAGGAACTGGGAGACTAGTCAGGATAGAGGGAAAGATGAATGCAGCAATGTACAGAGACATCCTGGAGTAAAACCTGCTCCAGAGCGCTCTTGACCTCAGACTGGGGTGACGGTTCATCTTTCAGCAGGACAATAACCCTAAGCACACAGCCAAGATATCGAAGGAGTGGCTTCAGGACAACTCTATGAATGTCCTTGAGTGGCCCAGCCAGAACCCAGACTTGAATCTGACTGAACGTCTCTGGAGATCTCTGAAAATGGCTGTGCATCAATGCTTCCCATCCAACCTGATGGAGCTTGAGAAGTGCTGCAAAGAGGAATGGGCGAAACTGCCCAAAGATAGGTGTGCCAAGCTTGTGGCATCATATTCAAAAAGACTTGAGGCTGTAATTGCTGCCAAAGGTGCATCAACAAAGTATTGAGCAAAGGCTGTGAATACTTATGTACATGTAATTTCATTCTTTTTTTTTTTACCGGAGTGGTGGCTCAGTTGGTAGAGCATCCGCCCCACACCCGGGAGGCAGGGGTTCAAATCCCGGTCAGGTCATGCCGAAGACCATATAAAAGTGGAACTTCCTGCCGTCCAGCTTGGTGCTCAGCAATAATGGAATGGAGGAGGGAAATTTGTGGCGGCGCCTTGCATGGCAGCGGCCCTCTGATTCTACACTTGGGGTGTGTGTGATTAACACAGTAGATAGGTAAAACACAATCTCGTTCTACTGTACATGATTGGTTGTACAGTTGAATGACAATAAAGGGTGATTTAATTTAATTTAATTTAATTTATGTTTTTACTTTTAATAAATTTGCAAAAATCTAAAAAAAAAAAACTTTTTTCACGTTGTCATTATGGGGTATTGTGTTTAGAATTTTGAGGGAAAAAATGAATGTAATCCCTTTTTGAATATAGTAGAGTCATTTTTGGGGGTTTCGTGACCAACCTCCCAGGACCTTTTTTTCTCGCTGGATTTAGCATTCTAGACCCATTTTAATGAAAATAAGCTCCCATGTACCTCCCAAAAATTACGGGAAACCTTTTTTTTGCCCAAAATTCAAAATGGCCACCAAAATGCATACCACCACCTATATCTCAGTAACTAATTCAGCTAGGAGGTTGATTTTGGTGTCTAGACATAGGTTTTTGGGGTCAAGCATTCCATTAATGCTATTAGTTTACTTGTGAAACAAACCCATCACGATGAAATCCAATATGGCCGCCAATATGGCCACCGATTAACATTTTTTTTGTTTCTTGACTACTAAGGCACCTAGAAAGCTGATGTTGGTGTCAAAACAGAGGTTTAAGGGGTCATACTATCTGTTTATTCCAAATGAGCTAAAAATGTCAAATGAGGTATCCTTACATTCATTTTTAATAATTATTAGAAAGCTCCTGCATTGATTCAGTGATTTCACTGAGGAACACTTGGGTAATCCCCTTAGGATTCCCGGAATCCTATGCTTGATTCATTGATTCCTTTTTGCATAGCAAGAGAGAGGATGCAGTGATTTCGTAACGTCTGTGCTGCCATAATATGTAGTCCTAATCTTTCCAATTTAACCAAGGTTGCCAGGTATGTATAAATTTAGCTTTAAACTTATCTGGAGAGGTTAGAATTCTGAATCTTGTTCCATACTGTATAGTCAGGTAATGTTAGCATATTGACCATGCTGCTTGCTTAATGCTACCGTAATGACAGTAGACAGTACAAGGGCCTTTGACTCTAGGTCTTGTCATCCCTCCTTTTTCTCTCCTCTGTTCTGATAATGACAAATTTGTTTTTGTTTTCAGACACTTATTCATATTAAGCGAGGGATAAAATGGATACTGCAAGTGACAACGATGAATTACCATCAACGTCTTCCGGTGAATACGAATGCATTCTACGTTGTGGTCAACCATGTACCAAAAGTGACTCTTTGGATAATACCAAGGACCAAAAATGGAATTCAATTCGTGAAAAAACTCTACGATGGAAAGGACTTGATCGGTTTCAATGTGGGAATATTGATTGGGCCAAAGGGCCAAAAGGGCATTATATGCACCAGACATGTTACACCACGTTATCTAACAAGCGTTGTCTATCTCAAGCCGAGAAACGTAAGCATAAATTAGAGGTAGATCTTGAAAGAGACAATCAATCAGTTCAGGGGGATCCATCTCCATCTGCTTCTCTCTTTTCACCGAAGAGGCTCCGGTCCAGCATTGGTATTGTGGTATATACCAGACGCAGACAGTCTGCATCATCACCTCCTCAGGACAAACTACCTTGCGTACTTGCTGACGAACTTCCACCTTCAAAGTCACCCATCACCAATCGGTCATGGGTGGCATTTGGTGAATGGTCTATGTCTACCTGTACGATCGACTCAACCGCCACTTCCCCTGTCAATGCTGAAACCGAACACAGAAGTCAACAGTGAGGAGAGCAGCAGTGGTGAAGACAGTGCTTCAGATAGCGCAAGTTCATACAGTGACTCATTCATTGATAGTGAATCAAGTAGTGATAGTGATGTGTAGTTGGACATCTTAGTATGATGTGATGTGGTGATTGATAGTGGACTACATGTAATTGAGTTGGACGTTTGCGTGGCATTAACATAAGGTCTAGAGAAAATGTGCCTGCGTAAAGTGTATTCCAAGATGGCGGCTGGGGGCCATTTTGAGCTTGATAGACAATGAGGGCACTAATGAACACAATGGATGGTTCACAGGAGCCTCACTTGACTTTTTTTAGCTCATTTGGTGACGGATATGAAAAAGTCCATTGCATGTGAAAATGACAGCCGGCCGCCATCTTGGATTTCTCGATTATGTAATCATTTAAACACACTTTTATTGGAATAAACAGATAGTATGACCCCTTAAACCTCTGTTTTGACACCAACATCAGCTTTCTAGGTGCCTTAGTAGTCAAGAAACAAAAAAAATGTTAATCAGTGACCATATTGGCGGCCATATTGGATTTCATCGTGATGGGTTTGTTTCACAAGTAAACTAATGGAATGCTTGACCCCAAAAACCTATGTCTAGACACCAAAATCAACCTCCTAGCTGAATTAGTTACTGAGATATAGGTGGTGGTATGCATTTTGGTGGCCATTTTGAATTTTGGGCAAAAAAAAGGTTTCCCGTAATTTTTGGGAGGTACATGGGAGCTTATTTTCATTAAAATGGGTCTAGAATGCTAAATCCAGTGAGAAAAAAAAGTCCTGGGAGGTTGGTCACGAAACCCCCAAAAATGACTCTACTAATAAGGCTGTACCATAACAAAATATGGAAAAAGTGAAGCGCTGTGAATACTTTCCGGATGCACTGTACACATGCACATCAGTTACTTGCACACATACACAAGCTCTACACGTCCACACACACAAGCTCTACAAAGAAGTCTCTGTTCCTGCTTCCATATATGGGCATGGGGGTTGTGTAGGACTGAAGAAGACCTGACCAAATAACAGGATGTGGAAGAGGCCATAAGTGCGAGGAGACATCTGGAGCCATTTGGACACTGAAAGGACCAGTTCTAACTAGTTTGGACAATGGCCAGCGTATTGTTGGAAAGTTACTGGGAAACGCCCAGTAACTTGAAGCCTTTTTGTAGCTGTGCTTTTCTTTGTTCTGGGTCGTGGGCCGTGTTCTCTGACTCCCTGCGTGATTCAATAAAAGATGAGCTGAGAAATAGTATTTATTCAGTGATTATTGGTTGGTTAACTGAAAAGATTCTGTTAACTGTCCAAAATTAATTTTTACAGAGCAGAGGTAGAATCTACTCAGAGCCAAAAAGAACCACAACACAGTGCTTGGGTGTTTTAATGTCAGGGTAAATACAGACAGCTGCAAGTATTTGTTTTACCCCGAAATTAACATGCTCATGCTGCTGTCATGCCATGAATGCTTGTTATTTAAAGGGGACCTGTGGTGGTCGTCTAAACGCATTCAACTTGAAAACATTAGGCAAAGTATTCGTTATTTGGTTAAATAATTATTGCCAGCCATATACCACCAGAGAAATATGCAAATACGACCGCAGGCATGGCCAGCCAATGAAAACTATGCGCGCAGCCATGACACATGCAGATGTGACGTCACTACGTTGGCACTGAAAAGTCAATACTCCGCCTGTATGAGCGACTAGGGTGCTTTTGTGAGTGTTTTTATTCTATTATGGCTGAACTGTCGTACTCTGAGGAAGAATTCGTCCAACATGGCTACAGGTTTGAGCCAGAAAGGTCTTCTGAGGGTGAAAGTGACGAAGTGGTCCCCACACACAACGCAATTTCGTCTGAAAGGAAACGTCTGTGCCCTGTTCCGAGATTGCGCAACCACTTTTCCGCTACGATCTTCCGACAAGGTGAGCTGGGTTTGGGTACACAAAAGAAGTGTTTATCTTTGTTTTTTTCGCTTATTATTGAGACATCCAAAGGCTTTACATTCCGCCATGTTGTGATATCCATATCGCATTGTATGTTTTTGTTGTTACAAGAGCGCCGAGTGTGTGCTGCTCTGTATATAGTTTTAGTGGCGTGGGAAGAGCCCAGCGCCGAATCATCGGCCGTCTGGCGGCCGTTACGACCTCAGATCAGACGAGACGACCCGCTGAATTTAAGCATTTATTTATTTTCTACTCGTTTTAGTTCTGCATTTTATATGAACCCTGAGTTTGAAATAAACGTTTGAATTTGAATATCCCGAAAGCCACTGCTCACCCGGGCACTCCAGACTCAGCCAATATTGATCCAGATCGCGGTATCCACAACACTACGTCACAGGAAGCGTCCTGGCAGGCCATGTAGCCGCTAGTATGGCTGCGCCCATGTTTTGCTGACATAGATGAACCAGCACATCAGCAATGGATTTATATCGCATTGCTTTGAACTTGAACTTGAACTTAAACTTGAACTAGAACGTGAGACAGGGGCTCAATATAATATCTTTTTTTTCACGACCACCACAGGTACGCTTTAACTTAGCTGGTGCTGCTGTGTCTGTCCTACCGATCATACCAACGGTCCTTTTTAGTTTTCGGTGCATGATCTACTCATAGCTGTTGAAGCCACAGATTTAGCTGTGCTTATTTGTGAGGAGCCTTGTTACATCTGAGAAATGACGGAGCATGAGGCGAGTCTTCATGCAGCTAACTCTCTATACTTTATTGCAGAACAAGGGTTTATATACAGAGTGGGCCGTGCCCGCCTGGTGTCACCCTGGGGTGGGCATGGCATCAAATACACACACATTCCCATACACAACATTCTTCCCCCCTTTAGAAAAATGCAAAGCCACACACACCATTGAAAACTTCCCAAATTTAGAACCTGAATCACTCACTAAGAACATGGGGAATAATATACTGTACTAAAACAACCTATCACATTCACACAAAGAACAACTAAAATTGGACCATGTCTGTTTAAAATGTATAAAATAATCCTGTATTACTCACATTCACTCACATGTACACCAGCAAACAATATATACAAAATATACACACACACATATACACTACCGTTCAAAAGTTTGGGGTCACTTAGAAATTTCCTTATTTTTGAAAGAAAAGCACTTTTTTTCAATGAAGATAACTTTAAACTAATCAGAAATACACTCTATACATTGCTAATGTGGTAAATGACTATTCTAGCTGCAAATGTCTGGTTTTTGGTGCAATATCTACATAGGTGTATAGAGGCCCATTTCCAGCAACTATCACTCCAGTGTTCTAATGGTACAATGTGTTTGCTCATTGCATCAGAAGGCTAATGGATGATTAGAAAACCCTTGTGCAATCATGTTAGGTCTGCAATGCTGTAATTGCTGCAAATGGAGGATTCTTTGACGAAAGCAAAGTTTGAAGGAAAAAATTATTATTTCAAATACAAATCATTATTTCTAATCTTGTCAATGTCTTGACTATATTTTCTATTCATTTTACAACTCATGGTGGTAAATAAGTGTGACTTTTCATGGAAAACACAAAATAATTGTCTGGGTGACCCCAAACTTTTGAACGGTAGTGTGTGTATATATATATATATATACAGTATATGTATGTATGTATGTATATATATATATATATATATATATATATATATATATATATATATTTTATATACACACACACAGATATATACACCAGAAAAAAATATTTTAGGTAACACCAATGTCTCTGGGCAGCCACCATCTTCTAATCTTCTACGGAGGCCCTAGGCAGCCCCACAGCATCAGTGCACCTAGTCGCCTTCTACCCCCAGGGTCAAAGTCCCCCTCCCTGGCAAAAATGTCTCTACCCACCATTTGGCACTTTTTCGCTCTGGGCCCACCATGCTGCTGTTCGGTGTGCCGCCTCTCTGTGCCTGACGAGCCATTCCCAACTGCTTTACACACCGCCGTCATGGCTCCAGACACTCCGGCCCCCAGTGGCCGCACTTCAGGGAGAAATGAAGTTTGTTTGGCGGCGTCATCCGCCTCCTCGGGCGCCTCACTGTGCCACCTAGCGCCCTCGTCCAAGGCACATGGAGCTCCGGCACTAAGGCACTGCCCGGCCTCTATGGTGCACGGCTGTTGCTGCTCACCTCCGGGACTCATGACGTCGCTCTTGCCGGTCTCATCCTCCGGCTCCAGCTCCTCACCACTGCCTCCAGCACTCACGGTCCCGGTGCTCCGCTGCGGCATCACCACGTCCTGCTGCGACTGTTCCCCTTCTGGGCATTCAGCGTCATTCCTGTCAGCTCCACCGTCCGACCCAGGCACCTCGACACTATTCTTGGCACCCTTGCTCCAGGTGTCCCGCTGCGTCGCCTCTGCATCATGCAGCTGCTGACCTTCCCCGGAGCCCTCGGCCTGCATGGTCCCGCTCTCCCGCTGTTTAGCTTCCAACAGCGGGGCTGACCCCTGTTGCACCTCCTCTCTGCCATCTTCGCACACCATGACGTCCGACCCATCAGCGCTGTGGTCCCACACCAGACTGGGCTCCACAGCTGGCTCGTTCTCCTCAGTGACTGGGGACTTTCCCACGCTTTGTCCCCAGCGTGGACACGCTTTGTCCCATGCTTTGTCCCCGCGCTCCCCGCAAGCACTCCAGTGTCGGTGCTTTCTATAAAAGCCTCGCCGGTGTTAGTCTTGTTCAGCTCGGTCTTTTTCGCCACCTGCTTCGGTTCTGGCTGGTCGATGGGTGGATGCCATACTGGTCCCTGCTCTTCCTCCATCTTGTTGTCGCTCTCCGGGTCCCCTTCGCCCTCAGTGTCACTCTCACTATCAGTGTTGTATTTGCTCTCCCTGTCAGAGCCGTATTCACTCTCACTGCCCACAAAGCCCGTGTGAACTTGTTCTGGGTCGCGGACCGTCTGTCTGCCGATTTCAAGGGTGAATCCCAGCTGCTCAAGCAAGTCCCACCCCATGACATTTTCATCCCGGCATGCCACCTGGAACTGGAATGTTGGAAGTATTTTCTTGCCATACTGCACTGCCAACATGATGCTCCTGCCAGTACCAGAGTTCCCATCGTCCGGCAGTTCCACTGCATCCGGGCACCGGGGGGGGGGGGGGGAGCCTCCGAACCCAAGCCTCACTGACGATGGACCACGTGGCAGCAGTGGCTGTCAACATGGGCACCTTCACACTGTCCCGCTTCATCACCCGTTGCGGTCCTGACCAACCTTCGGGGCGCGCGATGTTCACACCGTCTCCACTGTCGTCAGTGGTCAGGGACTCCCCCACACCTGGCCCTGGTTCTGCCTCCAGGTCCAGCTTGGCGCCTGCAGCCTTGTTTCGGCACAAAACTAACCTGTCAGCTAGCCTGTCCATTGACGCAGACTAAGCCGTTAGCTTCCCTAAGCTAACTGGCCCCGTTGGTCCTGGCGCCAAAAGCTCCTTCACCCACAGCTCCCTGGCCCTCATCTGCTCCGTGAAGTGTGCTGTCATTCGCCCAACGGCAACCTCGTAGCACTCTTCCGTGCCCAACGAGTCGAGGATCCTCCGGCCCTCCGTGCCAAGGTTGTAGGCCAGCAGTGCCCGGCACTGTTTCCCGTTAACCCAAAGGAGACCCAGCTCTTTGATATATTCTTCGAACTCCTGTCTCCACTCCGGCCATGGGATCACCGGCTCCCCGGCTCTCTCCAGAAACAGCAGTAACTGTTGCGGTAGCCAGTATGCACACATTTTTCCTCGTCGCCAAATGTTATATCTGAGAAATGACGGAGCAGAAGGTGAGTCTTCATGCAGCTAACTCTCTACTTTATTGCAGAACAATGGTTTATATACAGAGTGGGCCGTGCCCGCCTGCCGTCACCCTGGGGGTGGGCACAGCATCACATACACACACATTCTCATACATAACAAACCTCACACCGCGAACAACAGCAAGTACCAGAACTACGCAAAAACATTCAAAAATACAAAAACTACAAGGGCTGAAATTATCTGCCACTTGACTGCAAAACAGGTATGTGGACTATACATTAAAATGAATTTAAAACACTTTTAAAACCATTATTTTAAATGCCCCACTACTCCACTCTTGCTGACTGATTTAACACTACTTCAGCCGAAACAGGAAGTTGCCCCCATAATCGTTTCTACAGCAGCACCCTCAGGAATAAGGTGGATACACGAAGAGCTGTGGTGAATATCAACTCTGCTAACATTTTTATTAAAAAAATACAATTTCATGGCATTTGTACTACATTGAATATTTTCATATAACACTGTTGCACCTTGACTACATTGTGTTACAAAGGCCTCCTCTTTTATTTAGTATTTTCCACCCTGCTTGGTCACTAGTTTTCAGAGTACAGTGTAATTTTTATGTACTAGTACATCTCAGTAAATAGAATATTGTAGAAGATGTGCTCAAATGATGAGGCTGAGTTTAGTCGTAAACCAGCTTTATTGACAGAACACAGCTTCTAGCATTCTCAAAGCAGGAAAGAGAAAGAATCATATCTCATCACCCTTTTATATGTTTCCAGCATCAGAATTCAAGTCACATGGTGTTTTCAGTAAACATATAGTCACAAAGCATCCCTTTGAATCTTCACCATTGTCTCTCATTTCCTGATGAACTGGAAATCTCTCCGGGGCATCTTCTGTGGGACAAAGAGACAAATCTCACACCTCCTTGTTATCTTCTGCAGATTCGAGTCCTCTGTCCTTGCAGACGTGACACCCTCAATACACATGCAGTCCTGTCTCTGTGGAAACGTGAGCCCACAATGTGTGTCGCCCACACTACCCCGCCCCCAAACGTCTAGTAAGGCAAAACCTGCATGGCATAAAAAAAAGAAAAACACAAAACACTCCATACATCGCTAATCAATCCACCAACTGCCTAGGTTTTAACTTTCTGCCGAATCTGCTGCAACCTGGCTTGGCTGCACCTGCAACATCTCTCTGCACCTGTGGATTAAAGCTGTTAGCACCTTTCTGTGAAAATTTTGGAGAATGTCCTCTCGGCGGCCTGCCACGGCGGGGGGGCCTCGCGAGCTGCACTTCCTCATCAGCCAAAACAAAGGCGGGTTTGAGCCTGTTTATGCAAATCAACTCCCTTCTGCCCCCTAAATCTAGCAGAAAATGCTTCTGCCCGGTCTCCAGCACTCGGAACGGTCCGTCATAAAATGGCTGCAAACTTGGACGCTGAGCATCATGTTTAACAAAAACAAACTCTGCATTTTTTAAAGCCTTTGGCACAAAAATGTGTGGTAAACTGTGATGGACCGGGCCAGGGAGCGTGTTTGCTCCCGAGTCGCTCTGCCACGGCTGAGCAGGGGGGCCATTTGGTGCGGGATTATCGGGGAGAAATTCCCCCAGCAAACGGAGAGGTTGTGCAAAAACTAATTCAGCCGGGGAAGCATGCAAATCTTCCTTAGGTGCAGAACGCAACCCCAATAAAACCCATGGAAGTTTGTCCACCCAATTTGTATCCGTCAGCGACGCTCTGAGGGCTGCTTTCAATGACCTGTGAAAGCGTTCGCATAAACCATTAGCCTGGGGGTTATACGCGGTAGTGCGATGAATCTTCACCCCCAAGCTGCGGGCCATCGATGACCATAGTTCGGAAATAAATTGGGGACCCCTGTCGGACGTTATGTCCGACGGGACACCGAAACGCGCAACCCACGCTGCTAAAAATGCTTGCGCAACTTCTTCCGCTGTGGTTGATGTCAGAGGAATCGCCTCTGGCCAGCACGTGGTGCGATCCACCATCGTCAAAAGATGTGTGTGCCCGTGTGATAATGGGAGCGGGCCCACCAAGTCAACATGCACGTGATCAAAACGCTTAGATGGATGGGATGTGAAAAGGTTCCAACGGGGCCTTAGTGTGTCTGTGTATTTTGGCTCGCTGACACGCTACGCAGGCTGCCGCCCATTCCTTGACCTGTTTGCGCAACCCGGGCCAAACAAATTTCTCCCCCACCAACTTAATCGATGCGCGCACCCCCGGGTGCGCGAGAGAATGGACCGAGTCAAAAACGCGACGACGCCACGCGGCTGGCACCACGGGGCGGGGCCGTCCCGTGGAGACATCGCAGATTAGTGGGGGCATACCACTTTGTTGCTCCCTGTGCTCCAGCCTTAACCCTGTTGGTCCAGACTGGAGCGCGAGCACGTCCGCGTCGTTAACCTGCTCCGCAGCCATGGCTGCATAATCTAACCCAACACAGACCGGGGCTGCGCGCGCTCCCGCGTCGCTGCCCGGGCCCGCGGCCACGGCTACAGAGTCTGCCCCTATGGGGCTTGGTGGTGCTACCGCGCGCGAGAGGCAGTCTGCCACAACATTGTGTTTACCCGCGACATGCTGAATATCAGTAGTGAACTCCAATATTGCGGCTAGTTGCCTTTGTTGCCGGCCTGACCAGGGTTCTGAAATTTTGGCCATCGCAAATGTTAGCGGTTTATGATCCACAAACGCGGTGAAACGTCGCCCCTCTAACCAGAACTGAAAATGACGGATGGCCAAATGTAGGGCCAAAAGCTCCCTGTCAAACGCACTGTATTTACGCTCACTATCGCGCAAAGTCCTGCTGAAAAACGCGAGGGGTTGCCAGGTACCTGCCACAAACTGTTCAACTACCGCCCCCACCGCTACATCGGAAGCGTCAGTGGTGAGCGCCATGCGGGCCGTTGGAACTGGGTGCGCTAACAAAACTGCGTTTGCCAGGGCTGATTTGACCTGGGCAAAAGCGCGCTCCCGCTCCGGAGACCATTCAACTTTATTTGCGGGCTTTTGTTTTTTTAACGCAGTGTACAATGGCTGCATGAGCCATGCTGCGCTTGGGAGGAACCGGTTGTAAAAATTAACCATCCCTAGAAACTCCTGAAGCGCCTTGACCGTTTGAGGTTGCGGAAAATCCGTTATGGCACGCACTTTATTTGGAAGAGGAACCGCTCCTTCTGCCGAAACGCGATGTCCCAAAAAAATCAATCTGTGCCACCCCAAACTGGCACTTCGCAGGGTTAACTATTAACCCGTGCTCTGCCAGCCTCCGAAAAACTGCTGTGAGGTGTTTTTCGTGCTCGCCCTCGGACGCGCTGGCTACCAAAATATCATCCAAATAAACGAACACGAAAGGAAGGTCACGTAAAACTGCATCCATCATGCGTTGGAAAGTCTGCGCGGCCCCCTTGAGGCCAAAAGGCATGCGCAAAAACTCAAAAAGGCCGAAAGGAGTTATGACCGCTGTTTTGGGTACATCTTGCGCGCGCACTGGAACCTGGTGGTAACCGCGCACCAAGTCTATTTTAGAAAAAATGCGCGCCCCCGCCAAATGAACAGAAAAATCCTGAATGTGCGGAATCGGGTAGCGGTCATGAGCTGAAACGTTGTTCAACCTGCGGAAATCGCCGCAAGGTCGCCACGAGCCGTCAGCCTTTGGGACCATGTGTAACGGCGAAGCCCAAGAGCTCTTGGAGCGTCTAACAATGCCCAGTTTTTCCAGATTAGCGAACTCCTCGCGCGCGATGGCCAGTTTAGCTGGGTCCAAGCGCCGAGCTTTTGCAAAAACGGGAGGGCCGGTGGTGGTTATAAAATGCTCCACCCCATGTTTAGCCACTGTTGCCGAAAACGTGGGGACTGTGAGTGCTGGGAACTGAGCAAGCAATGTGTGAAACTTACCACCCGCAGCTGAGACGCTGGCATGTGCAGTCGGCGGGGCCACCCGAGCTGTGCAGGGAATAGAATGAAAGGACAGTGCATTAATCAGACGTCTATTAGCAAGGTCAACCAATAAACCATGTGAGCACAAAAAATCAGCCCCTAACATGTTGAAACTGACTGCTGCTACAATAAATGTCCACTCAAATGAACGGCCCTGTAAGGACAGAAGCATGGTCCTCTCACCAAACGTTTTAATCGTGGAGCCGTTCGCTGCTGACACTGACACCCAGGGAGCTTTAGAAGGCATCAGCCGTTCCGCGTAGGTGGGTGTGACGAAACTCAGCTGAGAGCCCGTGTCCACGAGGAACTGTTTCCCCGAGCGTGCATCCGTCAGGTAAAGCAGCCTGTTCTCGTTGCCGAGGGTCGCAGCTGCTACCGGCCCTCAGTCTTGGCGTTTCCATGGCGCTTAAAGTTGCACGGTGGGACGCACCTGTGCGCTCTCTCTGCAAAACGGTGGTGGTAGAAGCACGGGCCGTCCTCCGCTCCGCGTCGTCTGGCTCCCGTTGCCGCCGTCGTTGGTGCGTCTGGCGCCGCGGCCGCTGGACCTGCGCTGTCTCCGGACGCTGTTCCCGGGCTAGCCGCCGCGGCCGAAACCGCGTTCCGCTTGTGGGCGTCGACCAACCGCTGCGCCTCTTTGCTCAACCCATGGTAGTCTCGCCTGGCCAATCGGGGCGACTCTGCCAGGGCCACTCTCACTGCTGGCGGCAGGGTCCGAAGGAAAAGGTGGGCGAAAATGAATTCGCCATCCTCAGAGTCTTTGAGCTTCAGCATCTTCACCATCAGGTCCGCAGGTCTATCATTTTCTGACTCCGTCAACGTCAGGAGTCCCTCTGCTCGTTTTTGGACTGAAGGGGTGAAATGGCTGATCAGCGCGTCCTTCAATGCGCTGTACTTGTCGCTGTCTGGTGGATGATTAACCAAATCCTCCACTCTCTGGACCATGTTGCTGTCCAGCTTCGCTACCACGTGGTAGAATCTTGTGTCGTCGTTGGAGATTCTCCGGAGGTTGAACTGCGCCTCGACTGCGCTAAACCATGAGCGCGGGCTGTGCTGCCAGAAATCGGGCAGCCGGATCGTGGAGGTGGCCATCAGGCTGGCTTCCGCCGAGCCCCGCTCGGGAGAATTCTGTCTGCTCATTTCTCGTCATAGGTCACCAGTGTAGAAGATGTGCTCAAATGATGAGGCTGAGTTTAGTCGTAAACCAGCTTTATTGACAGAACACATCGTCTAGCATTCTCAAAGCAGGAAAGAGAAAGAATCATATCTCATCACCCTTTTATATGTTTCCAGCATCAGAATTCAAGTCACATGGTGTTTTCAGTAAACATACAGTCACAAAGCATCCCTTTGAATCTTCACCATTGTCTCTCATTTCCTGATGAACTGGAAATCTCTCCGGGGCATCTTCTGTGGGACAAAGAGACAAATCTCACACCTCCTTGTTATCTTCTGCAGATTCGAGTCCTCTGTCCTTGCAGACGTGACACCCTCAATACACATGCAGTCCTGTCTCTGTGGAAACGTGAGCCCACAATGTGTGTCGCCCACAATATCATGATTTTCATTTTAATTTCAAAAACTATAATCAAAATTGAATTTAAAAAAGGCCTGAAATATTTCCATGTGCCTGTAATGAATACTGAAAATATGAAAGTTTATTTTTTTGAATTATTAAAAAATATATTGTAGCGAACTCAATATGAGCACCCTACTTGGCTTGCCAAGTGGGTTGACCCTATTGGCGACACAGGTAGGGTGCGGGACTCCGGAGCGGGAGGCGTGAGTTCGAATCTCCCGGTGGGACGTTGCCATGTCGAGCAGCACGTTACACTGGTGTCAGAAGTGGGATCTCCTGTCCAAAGCAGTAATGGGGCGCTGACATCGGGACGATGTCGAGAACCAGAGGGGAGTAGTGTAGCGAACTCAATATGAGCACCCTACTTGGCTTGCCAAGTGGGTTGACCCTATTGGCGACACAGGTAGGGTGCGGGACTCCGGAGCGGGAGGCGTGAGTTCGAATCTCCCGGTGGGACGTTGCCATGTCGAGCAGCACGTTACAATATATTTTTTTACAATATTCAAATTTACTGAGTGGCACTAATGTGTTATAGTTATATTTACACACAGAAAATCTTGCCTAACTTGAAAGGTTTAGGAGTAAAGTGCACAACCCCTAGTACCTTAGCTAAGGTACTAGGGGTCAAATTTACTGACAGCAGTTTTTGCTTACTACATATTTTCAATTCAGATAATTCTGCTTAATCTTTCAAAATAACCCACTGTATTTAAACGTTGATAATTCAGTAATCAGTCCACTGAAGCCATGCGGTAAGGCTACACACAGCTAGGCAGTGATATTTGCACTGCAGCTTTCATCATCGTGACTCAGCAGTTCTTCCCTCCAAAACATCCTCTGATAGTCTTCTTAAAGCTGCTCTTGATGTCATAATCCATTTAAATCTGTTCATTATAAGTTTAAACAATGTACCTACCTATAGGTGTTCTGAATAGTTACCTAATATGACTAAAAAAAAAATGCTGTTAATACTGTAGATTGTCACAGTTGCCATTCACACACCATAATAGAAAGGGCGTTGTTTGGAACTATGTGGAGCTCCGTGAACCACGTGACCGGGCAGCGGCGAGATCAAAGAGTGGCGCAACTCTCATATTATACGGCTCTGATCTAACCTATCCCACCTTCAGTGTGCAGCGTTAACGACTCTTCGTCGCTGGTTACCGGTACCGGAGTTGCTGCTGTGATGGACCGTTGGAAGGGCAGAGTGGCTCTGGTGACCGGAGCATCGGTCGGGATCGGGGCGGCCATAGCCAAAGAACTGGTCCGGCATGGTATGAAGGTGGTGGGCTGCGCCAGAGACGTGGGAAAGATGCAGGTTTGTGTTGGGGATAAAAAAAAAAAAAACAATCTTCAAGGAGTAACTACACACACACACACACACACTTTTTAACTGATTGTAATTAATATAAATGAACTATTAGAAAATGTAAAGCATTAGTTTTTGCATGTTTCCTTTCTTTAAAACTTCATAGTTTCTGATATATCATGCTTACAGGTTGCAATTGTGTTAAAGGTCAAAATATCACAGAAGCCATCTTATGTTATTTTTCACTGGCCTTACACATACCTAAAATAGAGTTATATCAGAATCAGAATCCAGAATCAGAATCAGAATCAGCTTTATTGGCCAAGTATGCACAACACATACAAGGAATTTGACTTTGGCTAAAAACTTGCTCTCGTTGTTCAGGTGAAGGATTTAAATAAGGATTCAATGACAACCAGAGTATGTACAGTAAATTACAGTCTGTCCACGTTTCTATAAAAGGATGCAAATATATACAGGAATATATGCAGTTATTTACTCGGACTAACCACACTTTGCAGAAATATATGAAAAAATATACAATCACAGTATTTCAATGTGGACTCAGATTCAGTGATATAATGTGAATGAAGTAAAAAGCAGTGTGAGAGTTATGTGCAATGTAATAATGGATGAAAAGTCATGAGTACAGCAAACAGGTAGGACTAGGTGAATGTTAGGAGTTCATCAGAGTGATGGCTTGAGGAAAGAAACTGTTCCTGTGACGGGTGGTTTTGACCTTCAGTGATCTGTAACGACGACCAGAAGATAGAAGTTCAAACAGTTTGTGGCCGGGGTGTGATGGGTCAGCACAGATGTTTCCCGCCCGTTTCCTGGTTATGGACCGATATAAGTTCTCAATGGAGGGTAGGTCGGTACCAATGATCCTCTCCGCAGACTTAATGATCCGCTGCAGTCTGGTCTTGTCCTGTTTAGTGGCAGATCCAAACCAGACAGTGATGGAAAAGCAGAGGACAGATTGGATGATGGCGGTGTAGAAGACAACCAGCAGCTCCTGAGGCAAATCAAACTTCTTGAGCTGACGCAGAAAAAACAACCTCTGCTGGGCCTTTTTCCGGACAGTGTCAATATAGGAGGACCACTTCAGGTTCCGGGAGATTGTGGTACCCAGAAACTTGAAGGAGTCCACAGTGGACACTGTGCTGTTGAGGATGGTGAGTGGGGGGAATGAAGGGGGGTGTCGCCTGAAATCCACAGTCATCTCCACCGTTTTGGCTGGGTTAAGTTCAAGATGGTTCTGGCTGCACCAGAGGATCAGCTGCTCCACCTCCCGCCTGTATGCAGACTCATCATCATCCCGGATCAAACCGATGACTGTGGTGTCGTCCGCAAACTTCAGGAGCTTCACCGAAGGGTCCTCTGAGGTGCAGTCGTTGGAGCAGAGGGAGAAGAGCAGTGGGGAAAGGACACATCCTTGGGGGGCGCCAGTACTAATTTTTCGGGAGCTGGATGTAAATCTCCCTAGCTTCACCTGTTGCCACCTGTCAGTCAGAAAGCTGGAGATCCACTGGCAGGTGGAGGGGGGGCACCTTGAGCTGGAGGAGTTTCTGATGAAGAATGCCTGGGATGATGGTGTTGAACGCTGAGCTGAAGTCGACAAACAGGATCCTGGCGTACGTCCCTGGGGAGTCGAGGTGTTGCAGGATGTAATGTAGTCCCATATTCACTGCATCATCCACTGACCTGTTTGACCGGTAGGCAAACTGCAGTGGGTCCATCAGGGGGCCTGTGATGACCTTCAGGTGGTTCAGCACCAATCTCTCCAAGGATTTCATGACCACAGAGGTCAGGGCAACAGGTCTGTAGTCATTTAATCCTGTAATAGAGGGTTTCTTGGGAACTGGAATGATGATGGAGCGTTTGAAGCAGGAAGGCACTTCACGCAGCTCCAGTGATCTGTTAAAGATCTGGGTGAAGATGGGGGCCAACTCGTTGGAGCAGACTCTCAGGCAGGACGGAGACACACCATCAGGTCCTGCAGCCTTCTTGATCTTTTGTCTCTGAAAGACCCGGCGCACCTCCTCTTCACAGATCATTAGTGCTGGTGGGAGGTCAGAGTGGAGGAGGGATGGAGTTCCTGGGGCTGCAGATAATCCTTTTGTGTGGGTGGGAGGTGAGAACTGTAGGTTCTTTTCAAACCTGCAGTAAAAGCTGTTTAGGTCATTAGCCAGCTGGAGGTTTTCCGCAGGGTGGGGGGATGGTCTCCTGTAGTTGGTGATATTCCGTAGGCCTCTCCAGACAGAAGCAGAGTTGTTAGCTGAGAAGTTTTTTTGTAACTTCACACTGTAGCTCCTCTTAGCAAGCCTGGTCTCCTTCGTCAGCATGTTTCTGGCCCGCTTGTACAGAGTCCAGTCACCAGTCCTGTAGGCCTCCTCCTTGGTCTGACGTAGCTGCTTCAGTTTAGGAATGAACCAGGGTTTATTGTTGTTGTATATGCAGAAGGTCTTGGTCTGCACACACATGTCCTCGCAGAAACAGGTGTATGACGTCACAGTGTCAGTGAGTTCATTTAGGTTAATGGCTGCAGCTTCAAAAACACTCCAATCTGTGCAGTCAAAGCAGGCTTGTAACTTCAGCTTTGATTCCTCAGTCCATTTCTTCACAGTCCTTACAACAGGCTTGGAAGTTTTTAGTTTCTGTCTGTATGTTGGAATAAGATGGAGCAGGCAGTGGTCAGAAAAACCCAGAGCTGCACGGGGGACGGCATGATAGGCATTTCTTAAAACTGTGTAACAGTGGTCAAGTGTATTTGTGTCCCTGGTGGGACATTTAATATGCTGTCTGTATTTAGGAAGCTCATTTGTGAGATTAGCTCTATTGAAATCACCCAGAATGATAAGCAGAGAGTCTGGATGTTTTTCCTCCACCTCTGCTATCTGGTCAGCGAGGTGTTGCAGTGCCTCCGTTGTACAAGCAGCAGGCGAGATATAAATTCCGACCAGAATAAATGAGGAGAACTCTCGCGGTGAATAAAAGGGTTTACAGTTTATGAACAGTGACTCTAGGTTAGGGCTACAAAACTTCTTCAACACTGTGACATCAGTACACCAACCTTCGTTTATGTAGAAACAGATTCCACCACCCTTAGTCTTTCCAGAAAATTCTCGGCTACGATCAGCGCGAAACAGTTGAAATCCGTCCAGACGCACCGCGCTGTCCGGGATGTGTTCACTCAGCCAGGACTCCGTGAAACAAAGGGCGCCAGATCTGCTAAAATCCCGGTTTTTGTGAGTCAGGAGCAGCAGTTCATCCATTTTGTTCGCCAAACTGCGGATATTTGCCAGATGGATCGATGGGAGCGGCGTGCGAAATCCTCGTTTCTTCAGCCTGACTAACGCACCGGCACGTTTACCACGCCGCCTTCGTTTCCGGCCAGCGCCAATAGCCGCTGCTCCCACAGCTAAGATGGACTGAAAAAACTTCAGATCAGCAGCAGTAACTGGCGGAGAAGTTGCATTGGGAGGTAGTCTGAGTGAAAGTAGTTCCTCCCTTGAATAGGTGATTCGGACAGAAGAGCAGAAGTCCAAAAAAACACACAAAATTATCAAAAACATCAGAGAGCAGAAGCCAGTGGCTGCCATCCGCGGCGCCATCTTGGATTTTTTTTTTTTTTTTTTTTTTTTTATAAGTGATAAGCAGTCTTGTTTCTGTCAGGTACAGACTGGCAAAAACTATACAATCACCATTGTTGAAGGATGTTTGTTTTATTTTATTAAAAAGAAGTCACAGATGTGATACAAAACTGTTTTATTTAACAGATGAACATTGTTTTCATAAAACATAGGCTGTTTAAAAAAAAAATCCATGAAGCGCTGGAATTATTGCCCCCCCCCCGCCCCCATCAAGTAAAGAGTATGTTGAAGCACTCGACCATGAGGGGGGAAAAAACCATCTTGTAATTTTCTGTTCTTAAGAAAAAATACCTGCACAAGTTTAAATATGCATATTAGCCTGCAGATAAAAGAGAGTGCATACACATTTCAGTGGACAGCTACATCTAGCTGATTGACAGGTAACACACCCTCAACAAGAGAGGTGTCAGCTGAAATGATAGAAAGGAGAAGCATTTTGGAAAAGGACACAAAAAAGAAATAATGGGTCTTCAGACGGCCATAACTTACTGAAGTTCCTATGTATTTGGAGAATGGTTCTTTGTCCATCCATCCATCTTCTACCGCTTTTCCAGAGGTCCGGGTCGCAGAGGCAGCAGTTCAAGCAGAGAAGCCCAGACTTCCCACTTCCCGGCTACCTGCTCCAGCTCTTCAGAGAGGATACCAAGGTGTTCCCAGACCAGCTGGGAGACATAGTCTCTCCAGCGAGTCCTGGGTCTACCCCGGGGTCTCCTCCAACTGGGACGTTCCCGAAACACCTCAAGTGGGAGGCGTCCAGGAGGCATCCTGATCAGATGCCCATACCACCTCAGCTGGCTCCTTTCAATGTGGAGGAGCAGTGGTTCTAATCTGAACCTCTCCCGGATGACTGAAC
Organism: Pholidichthys leucotaenia; assembly: GCA_020510985.1. NCBI lineage: Eukaryota > Metazoa > Chordata > Actinopteri > Cichliformes > Pholidichthyidae > Pholidichthys > Pholidichthys leucotaenia. The sequence goes on along the minus strand of CM035847.1, from coordinate 247,570,137 downwards.
TCCTCACCCTATCTCTAAGGATGAGTCCAGCAATCCTACGAAGGAAGCTCATTTCAGCCACTTGTATCCGCGATCTCATTCTTTCGGTCAGTTCCCAAAGCTCATGACTATAGGTGAGGGTAGGAACGTAGATTGACTGGTAAATCGACAGCTTTGCCTTAGAGCTTAGCTCCCTCTTCACCACAACAGACTGGTACAACGTCCGCATCACTGCAGATGCTGGTCCGATCCATCTGTCAGTCTCTCGCTGCATTCTCCCCTCACTTGTGAATGAGACCCCGAGATACTTAAACTCCTCCACTTGGGGCAGGAGCTTGTCCCCAACCCGGAGAGGACAATCCACCTTTTTCCAGCCGAGGACCATGGACTCAGACTTGGAGGTGCTGATTCTCCTCCCAGCCACTTCACACTCAATGGCAAACCATCCCAGTAAGACATGTAGGTCATTGCTGGATGAAGCCAATAGGACAACATCATCTGCAAACAACAGAGGTGAGATCCTGTGGTCACCAAGCGTGACACCCTCCATTCCCTGGCTGCGCCTAGAAATCCTGTCCATAAAAATTATGAACAGGATCGGTGACAAAGGGCAGCCCTGGCGGAGTCCAACTCTCACTGGGAATGAGTCTGACCAAGTGCTGGCAATATGAACCAAACTCTTACAGTGGTCATATAGAGACCAGATAGCTCGTAATAGTGAGCCCGATACCCCATACTCCCGAAGCACCCCCCACAAAAAACCATGAGGGACACGGTTGAATGCCTTCTCCAGGTCCACAAAACACATGTAAACTGGTTGGGCAAACTCCCATGAACCCTTGAGGATTCTTGAGAGGGTAAAGAGTTGGTCCGATGTGCCTCGGCCAGGACGAAAACCGCATTGCTCCTTCTGAATCTGAGGTTCGTCCAACGGCCGAACTCTCCTCTCCAGTACCTTGGCATAGACCTCCCCAGGGAGACTGAGGAGTGCGATCCCTCCGAAGTTGGAGCACACCCTCCGGTCCCCCTTTTTAAAGAGATGCTTCTTTGTTTACCTTATAAAGTTCTTATAAAGAACTGAGTTGTTAATTCTACTGAAGTTGTGTGGCTGCAGAATACTGGGCATTTCTCGAAATGATTCTCCTATGGCATCACTCTGAAGAAACTTTTGGTTCCAAGTGTTTCCCTTCACACCCTTCTGTGTGTGAAGGGAAATCAAGGAAGATATCAAAGCATCATGACAGAAAACTCAAAACAGTATGCTTTTCAAATTAAAAAATGCACAATAAAAGAAATGGAAAAACAAACAGGGTTACAAGTGGGCTAAAGAGAAACAGTCTTGGACTGCGGCTGATTGGATGAAAGTGATATTCATTGATGAATCTTAAATCTGCACTGGGCAAGGAGATAATGCTGAACCTTTGTTTAGTGCCTTTCCAATAAAACAAATAGAAATGACTGCCTGAAGAAAACAAGCAACTCTCCGCAGTCGTTGATGGGGTTCATGTCAGGTAAAGGACCAGGGGAGATGGCAGTCATTACTTCTAGAGTAAATGCACATTTATACATTGATGTTTTGGACACTTTTCTCAATGAATTTAAAGTAAGTTTGGTGATGATGAAGTCATTCTCAGGATGATAATGCATCATGGCACAGAGCAAAGAGTGTCAAAGATTTTCTTTGGGTGAGGCATACCTTGGCTCAAGTGAGACAGCTTGTCATATTAAATAATAAACCAATTCAAGATATATTTGTAAGACCTCTAAATCTTCTTTTTTTTCTTTTTTTTTTGGTGAGTTGTTCATCTCAATCAGTGACTCCATTCTTTTAATTCATTGCCTTTATTGTCATCACACAAAGTGTACAAAAGTCACCTTCTCACTAGAACTAAACCACAGTATGCTTTGTAAATACAGTAATAAAATAATAGATGAAAGTTAGCCATATGCAGTTATAAAGCAAGATTATAAAAGATTAAAATCAATAGGGAGAACAAAGCCACTGTGTGTGAGCATACCGCTA